>VWYH01007168.1:946822-1100329 GCA_013399365.1 Pampusana beccarii | reverse complement strand
GGGCCAGAAGGAGGATCTGGGGAATTACAGGCCTGTTAGTCTGACCTTGTTGCCAGGGAAGGTCATGGAGCAGATCATCTTGAGTGGCATCATGCAGCACATACAACACAACCAAGCAATCAGGCCCAGTCAACATGGGTTCATGAAAGGCAAGTCCTGCTTGACCAATCTGATCCCCTTCTACGACAAGGTGACCCAGTTAGTGGATGAGGGAAAGGCTGTGGATGTTGTTTATGTGGATTTCAGTAAAGCCTTTGACAATGTTTCCCACAGCATCCTCCTGGAGAAACTGGTAGCTCATGGCTTGGATGGACGTGCTCTTCACTGGGGGAAGAACTGGCTGGATGGCTGAGCCCAAAGAGTTGTGGTGAATGAAGCCAAATCTAGATGGCAGCTGGTCATGAGTGGCATTCCCCAGGGGTCAGTATTAGGGCCAGTTCTCTTTAATATCTTTATCAATGATCGGGATGAGGGGATCGAGTGCACCCTTAGTAAGTTTGCAGATGACACCAGGTTGGGTGGGAGTGTTAATCTGCTGGTGTGTAGGAAGGAACTACAGAGGGATTTGGACTGGCTGGATCAATGGGCTGAGGCCAATTGTATGAAGTTTAACAAGGCCAAGTGCCGGGTCCTGCACTTGAGTCACAACAACCCCAGGCAGCGCTACAGGCTCAGGGAAGAGTGGCTGGAAAGCTGCCTGGCAGAGAGGAATCTGGGGCTGTTCATTGACAGCCAGCTGAATATGAGCCAGCAGTGTGCCCAGGTGGCCAAGAAGGCCAACAGCATCCTGGAATGTATCAAGAATAGTGTGGCCAGCAGGACTAGGGAAATGATTTTCCATTGTACTCGGCACTGGTGAGGCCCCACGTTGAATCCCGTGTTCAATTGTGGGCCCCTCACCACAAGAAAAACTTTCAGGTGCTGGAATGAGTTCAGAGAAGGGTAACAAAGCTAGTGAGGCATCTGTAGAACAAGTCTTATGAGGAGCACCTGAGGGAGCTGGGGCTGTTTAGACTGGAGAAAAGGAGTCTGGGGGGAGACCTTATCGCTATCTACAACTACCCAAAAGGAAGCTGCAGCATGGAGCATGTTGGTCTCTTCTCCCAAGTAGCAAGTGATAGGACAAGAGGAAATGGCCTCAAGTTGTGCCAGGGGAGGTTTAGATTGGATATTACGAAAAATTTATTCACAAAAAGGGTTGTCAGGCTTTGGAAGAGGCTGCCCAGAGAAGCGATTGACTCATCATCCCTGGAGGTGTTTAAAATATGTGTAGATGAGGTTCTAGGGACATGGTTTAGTGCTAGAGTTGGGTTATGGTTGGACTCAATGATCTTGAGGGTCTCTTCCAACCTAAATGATTCTATGATTCTATACATTAGACATACTATAAATATGCCCCCAGGACTCTTTTCACTTGATAAAATAATGTATCCTGTTTCAGAACTGAGGAAAGAATTTTCCTTCACTATCACCTCATTATGACTTTGCCTTTCTTTTTTCCTGAAGTTAATTGTTCTGACAACTCTATTTTAAAGGGGTCAGGCTTTGACAGTTTTAGACTATCTGCACAAAGCTCACTATATAAAATTTCTGCTTCTGTGTTTTACTCCCAAGAGCTATGGCATTCTTTTTTCTACATAAACCTTTGAAGTCTGTCTTATTTCTATGCATCATACTCAAAGTATAGTACAGTATATATCACTTAGTACTTGAATACCTCCTGCAAAATTGCTGCCTGGCTTGTTTGTCCTTTACAAGAAAGAAATCTACTGTGTACTTCAGTGGGTCATAAAGTTCATTTTATCTAAATTTAACTTTAAAAAAGTCTTTGCAAATACCTAATTTTGATAGTTTCAAATGGCACTTAGAAGAAGTGGCTATTGCTACTAATACGCAATAATGGCCATTTCTAGAAATGTTTCATAATTACATAAGTGTTTTGGGCTATCGCTATGCTGTGTTGTATTAACTATCATATATTCCTACTTGCCTTCATTATATCACTTGTCATCTCCTTTGCACACAGTTTGCAATATTTAAAAATTACTGGAAAGTAAGTTGTCTGTAATTTGGTGTATTCTTATGCAGAGCAGAAGTAGGCTATAAAAGGAAAGGGGGAGGCACAGCACATACAAGAATATCTGACATAGACAATCAAAACACAGAGACGTGGATTTTCACCAATGGATCCATTTGCAGTGAAGAGAGATGGGACTAAAGGGCAAAACATGGTGCAGTTTCTTTTCCATTCTGTAATAAGGACAATGTACTGTGGCAAAGATCCAGAACCCTTAAGCCGCACACTGAGTATGTACCTATGACAATTGACTCTGGTAGTTAGTATATGCTGAAGCCCCTAATTTTGCATCTTTGCTTATAGTTATCTTTGCTAACAACACTTAACTACCACATTTTTAGTATCTTTATTTTGCCACGCTAGCATTCATTAACTGTGGTATTTCTTCGGTATAGCAGTTAATGAACGTCAGAGTATGTTGAGTTCTACACCAGAATGTTTTTCTTAACTTTTAGAGCAAAAGTCATTATGTTGAAATGTAAGCTTATAATTTTTTCAAAATATCCTTGCCTCCTACAAATCCTGTTGCAGTATATAGTGTAGTTTACTATACTGAATTGTCATTATGATCTACCTCAAGTTTCTAGTATGCATACAGATTTTAGTGATTACCCTCAAATTGCTCTCTTTATGGTGTCACCTTATCAATGTGCCCTCTGATCAGTAGATCTTCACTGAATTCAGAAGTAATGAAGCTGAACAATCTCCTATTAAGTTTAATAGTGAACAAGTTTCGGTAGCTTCAGCCTGAAATATCACATCCCGAAAGTAAGTTTAGAAATACGTCTCAATTGAGAGATATTTTGTCTTTCTTTCTGAGCATTTTCCATGCTTACATTTTAAGTCACCTCAGTGGAGGTTTGCCCTAGGATGCATAATTTGATGCTTGAGCTCCTCCCATCAGAAAATTCTGTCTTGTTCTCTTGTCCTCTAATCCTTACATATATAATATATCATTTCAGGGTTTATGATCATCATTGAGGATATCTATAGTGATATCATTTTTAGTTTGGAACAAATTGTTTCTTATGGGTGACTTGCCCTAACAACTGTGTTTAGGTGACTCATATTTTGCTAGTTTAAAGTGTTTTCATTCAAAGCGCTTCTTCAAAGAGAGGATGTATGCAAAGTCTTTTTTGCTCATACTTTTAATTTCAGTAAACTTTGTCTTAAAATTGTGTTGTAATATTTATACATTAGCCCCAAGCAATGGGTGTTGACTAGTTGCCTGAAGCAAGGAGAACATTAGGCAAATTCTGCCATTAAATGTATAAGATCTCTTCAGGTGGTGATGCTCTGCATTATCTGTTATGCTATTGCATGTCACTTATTCCTGCAGATGGTATTGTGAGAGCTGCCTGAAGCTGCCCTTAGTTACCCACATGTTTCCAGATGATGCAGAATCTTGAATATCTGAACACGGGTAACAGTTTTAATTTTTTTAACCTTTCACATAGCGTTTGATACCACCAGCACACTCTGGTGGTCTGAAGGGTTCTGACATCCATTTCTACAGGCAGCCTATAGGCTGCCCATAAATACCTACAAGAAGAGAAGGAGGAGGCAAACATAACATCGTTTGACATGGAGGAAGTCAATACTGAAGGAATTGCTATTGCAGGAGGACTTTCTAGTTTTACATTTTCCATCTTAATCCATTCAGAACCTGACTGCTGTTGTCATTTTTTTTCACTAATTTGAATAGGATTTTTAGTTAAACCCATTGTTTAGAATTTCTTTGTATTTGTATATATTATTATTGTCACTGGCTCACATTTATGTAGAATGGTTTGTAAAGCTCAGCTTTTTCTCCTGAAAGTGCCAACTTGTTGATATCGTTGTTATTTTAATGTGCAATAAGATGGCTTTGGTGACCTTTGTGGCCAGTGAAAGGTTTTAAGAACAAGCCACTGAAAAAGATTCCGTGCCTGTGGAACAGTCATGGAACAGTCATGGAACACGTAGCACTTTGCTATTTTCCTGACAATGTTTTGATATGGGGATCACCTACCTCTCCAAGTAATGGGTGGTAACGAAATAAGTAAGAGAAGTATGAAATAGCTAAGAAGCAATAACTACTACTCAGATGGATGACAGAACAAATACAAAAGACAACAGAACCTCTGAGACCAAAATAACAAGGGGCTTTGTGGGAGTCTTCTGTGCAACTGAGAAAGAAAAGCAGGAGATGCGAGTGAAGATTGATTGTTCAAAAGAGATAAGGAAGAAAGAAGCTGTGGGAAGGAATGTCACATTTTGGGGGAAAAGAAGATAGCTTTAGTTATTTAGCCCTAGTTAGCGCTAGGAGAATTTGGCTGACCTGACAGACTCTCCCACCAATTCTCAGAGAAGTGGTTACAGGGAACATTGGTAGAGACTACTGAATATTAAACTGAATGAGAATAACCCATTTTCAATGGGTAAAAAAAAATCTATTTTAGGTTCCAGATTGTCTTAAGCTACATGTAGCAAATGAAGGAGTAAACAATTCTCCACCATTCAGTTCCTACATTGAATCTAAACCAGCCTATTTAATGACTATAAAAGAGGCCTAGATATATTAACCTCCATGAGTAAAGTTTGCCTTTTTGAAATACCCCTCACAAAAAAAGCTGCCTGGACTGAGAGCTGAGATGGGGGTGAGAAAGTCAACTGTGAAAACTGTGTATGATTAATGGCGATTCTCTCTGCAAGTGAACTAGAATGAAAGGACGAATGTCAGCCAAGAAGACAGAACACCAGTCAACGATGAATGCTGCCTTTCTTGCCACTGCTGTTGATAAAACCATCATGGTTTAGAGACATAAGCTTTGCTCAGAGGTCTATAATCAATGTGAATGTAGAGTCCCTGTTTCAAACAACTAAACAAAAATGATCCCTGAAGTTCCAAATACAAATTTATAAGGAAAAAGGAAGTAAAAGAGAAGAGGAGTAGGTACTTAGCGAAGTATTGCTTAAAAAAATGGGAAAAAAAAGAAGAAAAATATAAATTGGAAGAATCAGGAAGAAAGCAAAGAAAAAGGAGAGCTATTTGTTCCCTCTCATAATTTTAAAGCTCATTTGTCTTCTGTTATCTTTAGATTTATGCTTCTTTATGCTTTTAAAATAAATTTTCTAAAAAAATAAACAAACAAAACAAAAATAAAAAAAAAAACAAACCCAAACCAAAATTACCACAAACTTATTTACTGTGGATTTTGTTTTTTCCTGCCAATCACTTTGTAATTCCCATAATTCCATGGTACAATGAAAATATTTGATTTCCCTTCTTTCTCTTCTTTTTCTCTTCAGTTAGCTATCTCTTATTTTAATGCTGCAGGGGGCAGGGTGGAAGGGTAACATGTTATTACATTTCCTTACTAGGAGACTCTAGTGCTTGCTTCGCCCTCCTTTCCTTACAAACCTGTATTTCATCATGGTATGAAAGAGGTAGATGGACTAAACAACCTAATGAAGTTGTTTCAGCCTTACCTGCTACAGATCTGTAGCTGCAGTTTTATTACTATCTGCTGGCCAAATATGAAAACTACCTTTTATTGATTTGTTGATAGAACAGTGTTATTCAATATTGCAGAATGAGAGCACTTTCATCTTTTAATTTCCATATGTTAGGCGGTATTAAAAGCTTTTATCTTATCTGGGTCATTTGATCTGAGATGTATCATTTAATGACAAAACTCCTCCTACCAAAATATGCCACTTTTCCTTCCGTATCAGTATCTATTCTGTAAGTGGTTTTGGCTTTCTTGCTGTTTTAACAAATATCATATTAAAACAAAGAATAACTGTTGTGAGAATACCGGTTTTAATTGAACATTTATTTGATTTAGGATATCTAAGGAAATTTCAATGTGTTCTTTATGGCCACATTTCATTTTTAGCTGCTCCTTCTTGACTCTTTAGTAAGATACAGAGAGACCGTGACTCCTTTCTGGATATGTGTACTTGTGATATTTTTTTTTTTTTTTTTTTCCCCCTCTTCTGTGAAAATGCTCTTATTTTAAAAAAGAAAACTCCTGTTTTCACTTGATCCTGAAGGAAGCTAGTCTGACCTCTTGCCTAATTTTACACAGATAAAATTAGTTGAATGGAATAATACTTCCAAAGTCTAATGAAAATGAATTTGGAAAAAAAAAAAAGGAAAATTTACAAACTCAAATGAGTGACTTTAGCAAAAGGCTATTGAAATGCTTGGGGTCATAAAGGCATGACCCATATGAGAGAAAAGTGAGCATTCAGATGATCTAAAGCAGTGTTTTATGACTTAATCAGAGAGAAGGGTTTAACAGAGAAGGTGGAGAAATGTTATTCTCTGAGGTACCCAGGGAAAGGATTTGACATAACAGTCTGGTGTTACAAGAAAAATTACCCATTCAATACAAGAAATAAATCACAGGAAAATATTGGACCAGAATTTGTACTTAAGAAAATAATATGGCTTACTACACAGTAATAAACAGTACTACACAATGTTATGCAATTCAATCTTTAAGCCGTCAGTTGTACAGTTAACTGAAAATGCCACAAGCTGCTAGAAACATTCTGCTTGAATTATAGTGATCTTTTTAGGGCCACTTCCTTAATTCATCCTTTCTGAACATCTCTGACCATCCTATTTTTTTTTTTTTTCTGAGAGGTACCAATCACTCTATTTTAGGTTAACGATATTTGTATTATGGAGTATTTGCCTAGTAAACACATGCTTTTTGAGTAAATACTATTGCTGTAACACCGGAAATTTAACAGAAAAAACAGCAGCTGAAAATGCCATGCTAAATATCATATCAGACTGACAAGTTTGCTCAAGCTATTAACCTACGCCACTACGACAGGCTGAAAAAGAAATCTCTTTGGCAGGTGCCTTGTCAAGAGAGGAATATAAGAAAGCTCATATACTCACACTCAGAGGAATAATTGGCTAATCAGATTTTTAAAATGCCAATATTGAAATGAAGTAATAACAGTCATTTCTAGTAAAAATTTTACGTGTTACTTATAAATATCATACTTAATATCTGATATATTTCTAAACAACAACATATATATTATTAATATGTAACAAAAATGCAATCAATTAACCTCTCACTTGTACCAAAGTCTTTAAATATGTACCGGTTTTATCTCACACATAGTATTACTATAGTTGAAAAAAATCTAGCCCAAATGAAAAAAAAAAGTGCTAAATACATGTAAAGTATTAGTTTTCATGTCTAACTTACCAAAAGCACAAGCAAACCAAACTATGAATTACAAGTCTAAAAAAAACCCAATTAAGATCACTGTAATATTAATGAGTCTCACCAAGAAGAAGATAACGCAAACTAGATGCTCTGTCATCACATCACCACAGCCAATGATGGCAAGAAGAAAAAAGACAATAATTCTTTCTAGCCATACTTTTTGCATACATTCTTACTTTTGCCCCACATTCTTCTATAGACAAGGATTAGCCTTAGTAAATAGGGTGTATGGAAATGGAATTGAATCCCACCAAGCAAAAGCTTTCTGGTTTTATTTTTTCTATTTTTTTTTTCTACACCCACTTAATTCCTTAATTCTTTTATTTTCTATAGGCCTTGAATTTTTCATCTCAGATCTTTTTTTCTTTTTTTTTTTTTTTTTTTTTNTTTTTTTTTTTTTTTTTTTCCAACTGGCTTCCCTCTGGTTACTACATATTGAGTTAGAGGTACATTATCCAAAACTGGATACCATGCACTAGCTAGATCTTTCCAGTGCTAAGCAGGGAGGAAGGTTTCTTTTACACTGCTTATAGAAGCCTATTTTCCTGTTCATGCACCCCAGTATGGAGTTTTGTGATCTTTTATCTTGTGCAGCAATTTGACAGTTGTTGATATGAATTGAATCCATAAACCTCGAGAGTCCTGTAAGTTTTTTTCCAGAACATCTGCCTTATTCCTTCTGAACTAGTTACTCAGCTATTGTTAGATTAGTGATGTTTAATAAAGCTCAGGCCTTCACAGTTTTTGGAATCACAAAGTGTTTTGAAAAAATACCGAAGAAGACAGTAGCACCAGAAGGGCACTTGCTCTACTTAGTTTCATTTATTCTTGTGTACGTTTTGTTGTAATACACATATTTAAAAGCCATATCATAAACATTTAAAAATCTTTAAGCATTTTGATAAGTCTACAGAGACCACCATGTTGAATTCTTTTTATTAGCCTTCTTGATTGCAAGATAGAAAAGGAGCCGCAGTAAATATCAACCAGCTAATAGATTCCTTAAGTGCTCATTCTTCAAGAAATTCAACTTTCTTATGTGGCCTTAATTGTTCAGTGTACCCAACATCCGTACTCATTCTGATACATCCCTTTTACTTAATGGTGCAATATTCTGTCTCAATAAATAGAAAATCACAAATATTTCTTTAGTGTATTGCTAAAATTCTGCTCTATTTTACAATCAAGATAAATAACTCACTTTATCCCATTAATCCTTTCATCTGTTCAAAATAACTCCCATGAATGCACTCCAGGAATTAGAGACAAGAGTGAATGGTTTTGCAAAATAACAGTGTAGAAGACATTTTTTTAAAATTGTGATGTAAATTGAGAACCCCAACCTAGATTCAGCACACTTTAGTAGCATGTGAAAGATTCAACATTTCTTCTACCTCTGGAAGTGAAGTGTCTGATTCAGGTATTTCATTCATAGATTCAGTTCTCGTTGCTATTGTGGAATTGTATTGAAGACAGTGGTTTGGAAAGGTTACTAGTTGTTTACTGTAAAACATACTGTCAATGTGTAAAAGTGTAAAAGTGTGAAGTGTAAAAAGTGTAAAACACACTGCTGGTCTTACTTATTTTTTGTTTGTTTGTTTGTTTTATTAGAATATCCTTTACCACCAAAACTGAATAGTTTTTGTCTGCCAATAAAGCAATGCGCTGAGGTTTATCTAACCTTCCCATGTTTCTAGCATCAATCATTCCTCTATATATTTATGCATAATTTGCAGGAAGGCTATAATTTTCACAATTGATAATGATAACTTTATTTAGTTTGTTTTGCAGCTTTGTTGAATATTGATGCTTTCTCTGATTTTCTTCTTCTAACCTTTTGATTATTAAAGCCTTTATAGTATTTTGTATAGGTGGTTGAGGTGTTGAATCTTAATTCATAATTAATTTTCAGGCAAGTTATTATCATGATTTTTTTTCCCTTTGTGATCTTCCTGAGCTATCTTTTAGAATAGCTCCGGTGTTTTATTATTTACATGGACTTAGTGTAAAAGCATCTGCTACTACTTGATAACCACTACTGATTTCAGTGAGACATATATTAAGAACAATTAGAGATTAGCACTTTTACAATTGAACTCTGATATCTCCACTGAAAATAATCTGTGAGTAAATTTATGGAAATGTATATATAGCTTTCAAATCAAAATGACACAATCGTTCCAGTCAAAGACTGTAATAATATGAGATGTCTTGGAATGGAGCATTATGGATGTTAACTTATCTGAGTAGTTATACTATATAGCTCTTGTATAAAAAATTTGTAACAAATAAGAGATAAACCAATAATTTGTGTGGATGGCACACAATCCGCAAGCAAACATAAAGCTCATCTGTTTAACTTTATAGAGTGTGAACAGATTTCTCTAAAGTTTATAATGAACTTTTTCCTGGTAACTTTCTACGTATTTTGTGGCACTGTGGATTTCACTCTTCTCCGATGTACCAGCATCCCCAGCTTTTAAATAAGCAAATGCAACAGCATTTAGTGAAGGAATTTGATGCTGCCCAGCTGTGTTTTATGTCACTGGCTGTATTAGTGAACTGGGTCAGAGAAACAGTGTGATATTGCTGTGAGCCTGTCAGTGTCTCCACTTACCATGTGCATGTTGAGATCTCTGAGCAGTTTTGATATACGTGAACTAGATATTCCCTGTGCTTCAAGGGTGTATCAGGTTAAATACCAGACCATTAGCTACATCACCACTGAGTCATCCAGTGTACACATAACACTTATTTTCTTCAGTGAACTTTGTGTCATATTTACTGGGAGCTTTTTGCCCAGGAGTTGGGCTAAATCTAACCCGAAGCAAAGCCCCTGCCTGTATGTAATAGAGGTGCAGGACTCTCAGCATCAGCCGCTTCTGCCTATAATCTGCCCCTACTGCACCCAATTAATTGCTAATGCAGGACTAGTCTTCCAGGGTCTGCAGTTTACTGAGACATTCACAACATCTAAACATTTGTATAGGCATAAAGCAGCAGAGTGTCCTAAGGAGTTTTCAGGTAAAACATGAACTTAGCTAAACAGCATAAGTTAGCTTGGACTGCATTTGTTACTTCAATCATTTTTAAAACTAGTTTTTAGTTCCTTTATATATATTAAGCATTTCCCAATAGGTTTGTGATAAGAAAATCCTAAACTATTAAGTGGCAACATTATTTTCTTAAAAAATACTTTTTTTCAAAATTATTCTGCTTTAGAATATTTAATTCTTGGGCCACATGTAGTACAGAGACAGGTACTGATTTCTTCGCTTTGCTGGACCTTGTTTTGGGTATCTGATCCCTAAGGCAAAATTCAGCTGCATTAGGCACGTAAAGTTCTTATCCACTGCACAGGGAAAGTTAAATGCCTCAAACCTGCAGATTACAGAAAACAGTGTGCTAAGTTAGCCATCTGGGAAAGGCTGATGATACCTTAAATAAATTACTGCAGACTGGTATATCTTTCTACTAAGAATTCACAACCTTCACATAGTCTAAGATCCCTGCAATGTCATGTGATAAGAATGGGTGCCTGTGAGTCACTTCAAAAGGATATCCTTTCTGCTCAAGTAACTAAATTAGGTGCCAAAATCTCCTGTAGAGAATATATTTTATTTTTTTTTTTGTAGAAAGACTGTTTCTCTAGAAGCTTCAATGCATTAATCTTGGTATGAGACTTTTTCTTGTCTTTCTTTTGCCTTTGCTGTTTTAAACCCAGTTCTTCTATTTCTTAGGTGAGAACCCCATCAATGAAGTTCTGAACTAGTCAGAAATATTTTTTCTTTCTTCCAGATTAAACTGTACCACTGTTTAGAATGGATCTGAAGACGCATGTTTTTGCATGCCAGTAAATCACTGGAGCAAGTCAGCTAGCTGGAGGGATTCTGGCTTCCATCCTTTCCTCCAGACAAATCATATCTAAATTATACAGTTACTGTTACATGTAAAATTCATCAGCATTCCTCAATACAGGAGTCCAGAAATCCCCACTCCCTGTGAGCATTACACAGAATTAGCTAGAAAATTTACACCCATTTTTTCTACAATAACCCTAAGGCGAGTATCCCATATGGCACTGAGTGGCTTACATTCACAGCTTGAAGAGTTCCTCCCAAGCATCTTTATATGAAAAGAGATTGGATAGAAAAAAGTTTGGATAAAAATCAACAGAAATCCTGAATTAAGGGCTAGAGCCTCAGATTCCCAGTTCACAGATTTTATTGCAAATAGGGACTCTTCAGTTCATTAAATAATAAATGTTTAATTTACAAAAGGCTGTAGACCCACAAACACTTTATTCCTTGCTGTGTAGTGATAAAATTTCAACATGTAAAATGAAGATAGATGGATGCTTATGTATTTTATAAAGAAAAGTAAGCAAGTGAAAAATGAAGAGAGCATTCCTGCAGGTCCAAATTCAGGTAGAGATAATCACCTTCCAAAAGGCTTTCACAAGGAAATGACTCACTCCCATTGGATGTAAATAGAATATATGTTCTCAATTTAGGAAGACGGTATCTCAAAGTATAAAAAGATTAGGCTATATTACATTGGCTAAAACAAGCCAAGCTGTATGACAAATTTTCAGGTCAGACAAGAAAACTTAAATGTTGTTTATTGCATTCAGGCAGCAGCTGAGTAGGTATTTTTGCAATTTTGGCATTTAATGTTCAACTAAATCCTGCTTCCACACACCTACAGTCTTTCATGGTGTGGACCTGAGTCCTCTACATAACTGTATGGTTTTTTTGTCTTATTCAGATAGAGAAGATGCGACGGTCTGCAGTGAAACAGTGTTGAAAACCTGATGCAGCCTGTATTTTTTTCCTATATCGAAGTTAATAGGATGTTTTCTTTGGTTCAGTATGTTTGAATTAAAATATTAAATTCTTAGGCACATTCCAAATTCTGGATATATTGCAGATTTATAGATAAACCTTCTACACAATTTTTCAAAACTGTGCATTGCAGCAAGGTCCTATGAAATACCTGAAAAGTTAATAAGATGAATGCATGGCTCTTATGCTTTTTGAAAAGGTCTATATTTGAATGTAATGCAACTGATTCTTCAAGTAAAAGATGGTTAAATTTATTTTACTAGTTAAAGAAGCAAGAGGGAATTTCTATGAAGTAATTTTCATCTTGGTCAGTGGAAGATGTCTTTCACTAGGAGAGTCGACAGCATTCAGTGGTGTCAGAACTGGCTCTTATTGATGTGACAGTGAATAATGATTTTTAAGATGTGGTTTGTTGTTTGTTTTTAGTTTTGCTTTTTTCCTCTGAAAAGTGAGCAGGAATGAGGGGAGAGGACAGAAAGAGGGGGGTGACATGAGAGAGATATTTTTTTACTAGCCTGTTTGATTCTTCTTTTACCTATTCCATAGAGAGCCTATTTCTCTTCTATCTAACTCAAATAAGTTAAAGATACTTAGCCAGAAAACAGATTTTCAAAATAACTCATCTTACAGTTTATGAAATACCTGACAATTTAAGCTGTACAGATAAGTATTTAAATGTTACTTAATTTAACAAAAACTCCTGTGTGACCTCCCAGAAAAGCAATATTTCACCAGATGGCAATATTTCATTAAAATAAATCACACGGCAGAGTTCAGCTGGGAGACTAACAGTCTATAGGTTCAAGAGCTGCCTTTGCCAGTGAAAACAGAGATTTGTGTTTCTTTCAGACTCTTGACCTTGTCAGCCCTTTGAATTTCTGTTTAACAACATAAGGCTTGTATACCATACCACTAATTAGACAGTAGCACTTAAAAAATTACTGCCCTAGTCCTTAGTTTGAGTATTTTACATTTTAATTCTAAAACTTAATAATGTACATAATAATTTATATTCTCCTTTGAAATATTAATTGTACTTGATTTCACATCAAATGTGATATTATTCTGTTATACTTTTCTCCTAACTACTGCATTTTTAAAAGCAGTAGCATGAAATTAACAGCATCGTTCAGTGATTAATTTTCTAATTAATATGAAAGAGATCGTTATTTCACTGAATATACATACATTGCACTTGTACAATTCAAAAGCAAGTATCTAGAAATTAAACTATAAGACAAATAAGACAGGCTTTGTTACATTATGACAACTATGCTATAGAAGTATGCAATATTGGTTGTGAAGTATTTTCCACACGACCTCCAGAATATGAACTGTTGCATGCAACAGTTCTCTCCTGATTGCACAAGCTGAAGTCATTCCTGTCATCTGCTGTTAGATCTGTTGTGCCTAGTTAGACTGGCACAGTGTACTCCCATTGTGAGATGATGGTAGCTAGTAAGCGTAAGCATGCAAGTTTGCACTTTTTGTCAAGAAGCATTGTGTGTCCAGCAAAACAGTTCACAAAAACCAAAGGAATATTAAACACATTGTGGGACTGAAAAGTAAACACAGACAATATTAAAATAGTTATCATTAGCTGCTATCACTAAAACCTTGCAACACCAGATTTAGTGAAAATTAGAAATGCAAAGCTGATGATTAATAAAAGACTTTAGGCTTTTAAATATTACCCATTATTTTCTGTCCATGCTTCAGTGATGAAATTAAAGAGCTGCAGAAGCATAACAAGAAAACCTGTTTTACATCTTCAATAAGGTTTAACTTTCCTACTATATACACCCTCACGCTTTTTTTTTTCCAATCACAGCAGAACTAGATTCAGCATGAAACCACACATTGAAGAAATCTTATTTTAAATAGATTGCAAAACTCTTACATAAATTATATTAAATTTATTCAGCTAATGGTGTTAGCAAAGAAAAATGTGCTACTGTTATAAACAGTTTGATTACAGTAGGTTTCTTTCTAACTAGCCATAGCAGAACTTGAATCTAGCATTAAAACAATTATTGTTTTAAGTGAAAATATACATATTCAAATCAGTCTTATTCATTGATTTTACTATTGTGGTTATGCAGTTTTTGACTGGCAGTGAGAAAGACAGGAGCCTCTTTGATTTTAATATGCTTGGTATAAAGAATGTAATCTTCAGAGCAGAATACTTCCAAGGGAAAAATGGCAGCCAAAAATATGTCAGTGAAACTGCGTTGTTTAACAACCAAAAGAAATATGTTACTGATTGACATTACAGCTTTTGCTTTGGGAAAGGCTTATCGCAACATTGGTGATCTTCAGCAAGATGCCAGTGGGCAACGGTATGCCTTTATACATTCAAGGGCTAAAAATAAAAAAAAAAAACACCTTAGGAGACTTCAGAAGATATAGAAAAAAATAAAAGATTTAAATATTTTTCCATTAAATAATTTTGTTTAGTAGAGAAAACTTCTTACAAGAAAGAAATACATGTGGAAAATATTGGAAAACATTGTATACAGTATTGGAATTAAGCAAATATCTCTAAAAGATCAACTGTTTTAATAATTACTTGTCTAACATTTTACAGTAACTCAGTGTAGCTACATCACAGCATGATCTAGGGAATCTGTAGACAATGTGTCACTAACGCATAGACAGAGGTTGATGGACAGAGTGTTTCACCAGAGGCAGCAGTGCAGCCTCTCGGCAGCGCTCAATTCTTGTTCATGTTGTGCGTCCTGAGGGCTGCGATTGAAGTCTTCTGCAACAGAGATGGGTTATCCTTGGGCACTCAACAAGGCCTTTCAGGCCCCCTGGCAAGGAAAGCACTTCAAGTGCTTGCCTCACCGCACTGCTGTCTGCAAAACATTCTGATCAATGTTAATACTTTCCATAAGAAAACTTCATGACTTAGATCATGCAGGAAGGAATCAGGCTTGAACTTCTGGGCTCACAAACTTTGCCATCACTTTTCCAAGATAAGTTTGTACCTTTGTATGCAGTCAACACCACCAGAAAACAACAGTGTCTCCTTCTGCAAACTTGGTCTGTTTGATTGAGCAAATGAGCCCTTTACTTGCCTCCCAAGACTCTCACCCTACCTGCTTTGTGGCCTTTCCTGTTGATGCCCCACCTAGGGGCCAGACAGCTCCTTAGTGGAATTTATTTCTCACCCAGAGACATAAGTTAGACTATTTTGGGATGTGTTTATTTGATTTTTTGTATATATGGGATGATGTAAGAGCAAATTGAATCAGGCAACAAAATGAATTTTTTCAGAAAAGCCAGTCAGGATAAGATTATTGTCTGAAAAAACATACAGTATATTTCCTCTCCAAAAATCTTTAATTTGTCCATAATTTGAAAGAGTTTGTTTTTATCCCTCACAATTATAGACAACAGACATCTGAGCCAGTTTCCATGCTTCACTGCCTCTCATCTACTAATTTTACTGAAGATTTAACAGAGAGGACACTGTCCGAACCATGCTAGAATGCTCTAAAATCACACACCCATTGGGAAAGCAGACTTAAGCTACTTAAACCAAAGGGTCAAGCCTATACACTTTTATGTCTTGAAAGATATATGCTGGACTAGGGCAGATGGCTCCTGGATTCCTACGGATCCAAGGGTACACAGTGGAAGGTGCTGAGACCTATTTGCCCCACTGTTTTTTAACTAGTTAAAATAAACGATAAAGGCCAGACAGTTTAGCAATCAGAAATCTTGTTCTGAGTTTAGCCATCAGAAATCTTGTTCTGCTAGGCAGTATGACAAGACACCAAAGTTGCAGGGTTGTAGCCCCCACAGAATCAGCAAGAACTACACAATTTATAATACAGTAATTTTGTTAAGGAGCAGCAAGGGACAGCTACTGCCTGATGGTAAGCTGGGAGGGAAGGGTGACCCCAGAACCAGCAGAGCCTGCACTGATGGGAAGCAGTCCTGCAGGAACTAAATGCTATGAGCAGAGCCCAGGGTCTACTGGATGCCTTGACAGCCCCAGACACAGCAAGTAGTGAACCAGGCCTAGGCAGTCCAGCCAGGAACAAAACGAGATGAGCCCAAAGAATGTCTTGTCCTTCTGGGTTTAAACCTTGACAAGACTTTTACCCAGAAGAAGCTATAATTAATTAGGGAATTGAGCATGGAACATAACTCGCTTGGGTGGAAGTACCAGGACTGATATAGTATCAAGCATTTTGGTAAGTCACTCATGAGATTAAGTTGTAATAATAATGTAACCACTCCTATATTATTGATGTAGAATTGAAATAAATATACAGAAGTGTTTTGCATAGATAATCATCATCATCATAATAATCTGTAATATCAGGGAAGAGAGAAATGTTTGGAAAGTGAACACATAAAGAAAACAGTATTTATAAATTCTGACAAATAGTTTTACTGGAACTGCCTGGCTAGAAATAGCAGTTTAAATAGCTTTTTGTCCTGCTGCTCCGAGTTATTTTCCCTCTGCCCAAGTTGGAGACAACTGCTTTGGTTTTAACAATAAGAAAACAGAAGCCCGAGCTTCTGTTGAATGATACCTGACATAAGTAAAAGATAAACCAACAAAAGTAATAAATATTTCTTACATGCTATCTAATATAAATTAACGGTGACCTTACCCATGGCATATTTCAACATCTTTATATATTTCTAGACAAGCAGAGCTGTACCTGGCTGAGAAAAATGTTTTAAATAAATTATTTACTTCTGGACCATGAGCTTGTCAATAGCAAACTACAGATAGAGACATCAAGAAGTAACTCACGAAAAGAACTCTAGTACACATCTTCTCTACTGACTTTTTTTCCATTGCTTATTTCTCAATTTTTTTTACAGTGAATATTGTGCTGTCACTAACAGCATTAGGGAAATTTTACAAGGCATGAGTATAACATAAACATTTTCAATAAGGTGAACAGATATATTTGTTTCCCAAGATCAGTTGCTCACAGTGAGATTTACTGAAGAGGAATCGTTACAAATCTATGAACAATTTTAGCAAAATAACAACATAATAGCACACATGAATATAGAATACCTACTTGTCAGGCAGAGATGAAAAGTAGGGATAATAGATAAGGAAAGTAAAGAGATAAGAACAATATGTTTAAGTTGATTTCCTAAGAAAGTGAAGGACATAAAATTATACTTGTGTGTTCGTCTGCTTGGAATATTCTGAGAGGTGTCAGCTAAACCCCATTGCTAAATCTGATAAAAAAGTGTGTGGAGAAGTTATCAAGTTCCTACAAATCTCTTGAAAATCATTTTGCTTGCATACTGTTAATGCCCTCTGTATTTGTCTTGTAAAAAAACTCCAGTTTTTAGTTTTAGCTTTAGACACATAGAGATACTAAGATAAAGATCTGAAAATACGGTTTCTGTTTCTTTCTATTCCTGTGAAATTATGCTATTAATATTAATAAAATGTACACTTCATAGATATACCAAATATAATGCCTACTGTATTAAATATAAGCAATATTATTATTTTGGTGATTAGCATATAAGCAGTATTTCTGTATTCTGACACCACAGTTTCAGTCTCTTTTTTTTGGTTATCTTGCAAATGAGCAGTTAAAAGAAACAGGTTTGAGAGAATACTGTCTTAATGAATAAGACACTGCAGATAAAGTCATCTGGATAAATATGCATGCTGTGCATTTACGGCAATTATAACCATGGTAAATATGCACCTTTAGACAGAACTGAGCTGTAAGACAAAAAAATACCTATAATAAACACTCTGAACAATTATTCCAGGATCTCTCCTGGAATAATTGTAATAATAATAATGTTAATAATAATAGTATAAGCACCGTTCTATAGTGTTAAGCTAGTCACGTTTTGCTGTGGTGAATTTTCCTAGACAGAGAATTCCAAAAGCAGGGCCCCAGATAAAAATCCCCTAAATCCACTATCTTTAATCCTTACAATTCTGCATTAAAAAGTAACAGAGGTGATCTCAGAAGTGCCATATATCCCAAGCTTGTCATAAAGGGCAGCTAAAGAGAGCAGTTGTTCCTGGATTGAAAAAATACACTTTATCAAGACGGGATTATCATGGTTCTGAGGACTGTTATTCAACATCACTTGCAGTCAGCTATGAAAATGGAACTTAAGTAGTAGGAGCATCCTGCACTAGAAGCTAGTTGAGGATGATGTAAGCCCTCGAGACAAATGAACAGAAGTTGAGTTTTTGAAAGTTTTAGGAGGTCTTCATGGACTAATTTCAGCTGAATTTGTTATGACAAAAACAGGAACCCTCATCAACACAAAGCAAAGCATGCACCTTCATCACAAAGCAAAGCAAGCACCTTCATCACAAGCTGTACATGGAAAAAATATTTTTATGCTGTTAATCTTCCATGGAAAAACTAGGGCAATTTGTTAACTTAAAAAAAAAGGGGGCCAAACACTTTTCAAATACCCAGAACTTCTTGAATTTATTTATCCAAATGCTTTGCATCTGGACAAGTATTACTTTTTTTTTTTTTTNTTTTTTTTTTTTTTTTTTTTTTTTTTTTTTAAGAGTAAGTAAAAGCAGGTATTTTTAAAATCTATGTATTTCCATTAACTGCTTCAGAAATGTGGGGATGATAATGAAATCATAAAATACAGGCCTTGTAAAAAGAAGTACAGGAATATAAGCTCTCTGTGAATGACAGGACAACACAAAGATAACTCAGAACAGCTTTGTATTGAATATGAACAGGGGAAATGGTAAACTGAAACTTTACGGGATCTTACACATAAGCACCCTCATAAGGAATTTGCAGTTCCACAACACAATCCTCTGAAGTGTCTTTTAGAGGAAACCAAAGAGTTTTAAAGCAAAGACATAGACACAAAACTCATGTGTCTACACAGAGAAAAAAATAAAAAAGTTAATTTGGGAATTTAAGATGAAGAAATTATGCTTAATTATTACCTAAACCATCCCATGGGAGAACATTTATTTAAATACATTTTGCAATTTAAATATAATTAGCATGATGTTAGCAATTGCAACAACAAATACATAAATTGGCAATTCAAAATGCTGACTTGATTTCATTTTTGTTCAATGTAAATGTACAACTTAGAAACATTTCTCTCATTTTGTTTAACAAATTGCTGTATTATAATAGAGTTGTAACATATTAGGCATGCTCATATGCTGAAGGTGCCAAATAGTTCTCCAAATGTATTTAACACTATGCAATGGTCAATTCTTTAACTATAACTGTTACTTGTTAGGTAGTGAAATGACTTATCATAATTTCTCTCAATGCACCTTTTCAGGGCTGACTTCATAGGGCTTGGAGAGCAGAGCTCCACAGCTGCCTCACTCTAAGTCTGTGTTTCTGGGCCATTTCTCAAACAGCAGTGTCTGTTATTGCTTATTTCCCTGTTTTACTCTTTCAATAGCCTGTTTGTGTCTGCTACGATCTGGACTTGGAGCACGTTTTTCAAATCCAAATTACTTGCTTATTTCTAATCCTCTTCAATGTTTTTGACTTTTAAAAAAAGTTTAATTTGAGGAAAATAATTTCATATGCACAAACTGGTGAACATCATGCTTATGTTTTTATATATCTATACATTTAGGAGCTATCATAATATCTTCATTTTGACTTTCATATCAAACAGAGTTTATACAATTCCTATTGACACCAACTATTGCTCTCTAAGTGTCTGTTAAAAAATGACTGTGGAATCATACAATTGTAAAATCAAATGAGCCATGGCCCACTTTAGCTTACTTTTGGTTACATTTAATTTTTATCATTTGGCAAATTTGCACTTGCTTTTTCATATGCAGATGAGGGATTTTTCAAGTAAATATGATGGATATGAAAGTGTATTGAAATTATACAGACACTTTTAAAAGTATGGGGTTTTTTTAATGTTTGAAAGCCATGGTAAAAATTACTAGAATTAAGCAAATAACTCAATAGAAACTAATTACACAATTTACATTGTTTGCTTCCCCAGCTGCTAATTGATTGTTCATATATATTAAAATAAACAAATGCATAAACTTTAAAATCACTCTCTGGATTGATCACAGTTTTGTACATATATTACACATTCACTCTTTGAGTTTTGAATGATGAGTTATAATTAGCTAAATTAGCCATCCACTCATATGGCTGATGGAGGGAACCCTTCTGATAGTAGCAATTGCAAATAAACCTAAAGTTTCTGTTTGCTTTTGCCAATAGAAAATTCAAGTTCTGAAACTGGAAATAAAAGCTTTGGTAACTGCATGTCACCAGCATGAAAAGTTAACAACATTTTCTGGAATGGGATACAAAAGAAAAAGTATGACCATATCAATTAATATAATGGCCTGTTTTATTTTTCTTTTTCTTAAAATAAAAAATAAAAACAAGCAACACCCAATCTCTTCACTGAGTTCTAGCTCTGACTTCACTGACAGTAAGCAAAGTGTACCTACCAAGATGTCATGGCTGGTAGCTTCGTTTTTTTGAGCTACTTCAAGTTCATCTTTAGAGTTTTCAAAAGGCTGAAGAAACGGGTATGACAAGGCATTGTTTTGTATGTATTAAAAGACATTCTGATTCCCTTCCTTCTTCCAAAGTTCTCCTCAGATGTGATTCTGGGAAAGTGTGGTTTGACATTGTTTTTGTGTGAAAATTTTAGATGTAAGGTCTGTGGACTTTTTATATGACAAGCCAAACGTATTTCTTCGGTGTTGTATAAGCTCAGGTAATCCATAAATCATTTTGATCTAAATTATAAAAAGAAGTAATTAGATATGAACTATTAGGAAAAGTTCTGTTGATTTACAACTGGTAATATCTTCCACTTAATTAAAACAAAACTTTAATTAAAAGCATTGTACCCAATGAGAGAAATGGTAGATTTGTAGAAATACGAACAACAGTGCTCAGTGGGGTCACTTCAAATGCTTATTGCTATATGAAAGCTCCTAATATTGTCAAAGAGACTGACATAACAGCCTGTGTCAGGGCACCTTTTGCTAATGCCACTGAACAACACACAGTGACATGATACAGAGCTGAGTGACACAGTGGCTCGTGTTAAAGAACCAGGTGTAGTACTTTGAGGATGTGAGGGTACATTGAGCTTTTGTGAACTTCAGCATAGAAGCAGTATTAGATCGTGGCAGTAAAAAATGAAAAGCAGTGGACTATAACAGCCAGACAAAATCTAGTTTCATGTAAGGTAATTAACTATAGCTTACATTCAAATATCATGATGTTGCCAATTATAAATCATGAAGAAAATTGTGTATACAGTTCTTTCGTATCTTAATTTACTGCATCCCTATATATTATAATGACGTGAAAACATAAATGGATGCTAAGGTGTATGTACAAATATTCCAGACAAACTATACAGATTGAGAAAAAAACAGATCGTTGAGATAACAAATATATCCACTGATACATTGCAGCATCATAAAAAAACTTCAGAGTGTATCATGCAGCCCACACCTCATCAGTGGGACAGTTTTGGAACATTCAAAATTATTTCTTTAAATTAAAATACTGTAACTTTTTTTTTGCTTCAAAATGCCAACAGGCATATGCTATCTTTATACCATCATCCTAATTAAGAAAATTCAATAAAAGGTAAAACACTAAAATTGGTCTTCTGCTCATTTTACTGCAAGTGTTAAATATAGCTTGATTCACAAGGCTAGAAAATTGTTCCATTATATTCAACAGGATTAAATATGTGCTTCTTTAAGCTGGTCATTGTTCTAGCGAAATGGTTGTCTGCCTCTTCCAGTGTCTCTTGAGAAGCAAAAGGACATAGTTGCTAGTTCACTTGTGAGTATTTGTGAGTGGGTACAATGCTGCAAAAAGCTAAAGCTGGGGAAGAGGGTTATATAAATATTACTGGACGTCACTAGATGTCAGTATTGCAAACAGGCTTCTGCTGTTATTTATCCAGAAAAAGCTGGGCATACATCTTGGGGAAATTCTTTTTGTAAAGTGCTCACTGGCTGGTGGCTGTCTTCTTTTGCATTTGGAAAATACATTGCACATTTTGATGGTCATGACATCAGTAAAGTGATAAACAGTTCATGAAAAAGGCAAAATTAAATTCCATGCTTTATCAGTTTTTTACATACTGTGGATGACATAAAGTGTAAAAGTTGGTCTACCTTAATGACAGCTGTTCCTATGCTGGACTATTGTTTAGGACTATTTAATCCTGCCAGACAGCAATGTGGTCAGGGAAAGAAAAAGGAAGGTGCATTTATGAGATGCAATATTTTTAAAAGTTTTGAACAATATCTGAGTGAACCATGCCTTCACGATTTCAGCATGAATTTGAAGTTGCCTTTCACTTGTGGGGAATAAAAGTTCAGCACTGTGTTCCCCTGAGATGTTACAGCCCTTCTCTTGGTGAGGAGATCGAACTCTGAGATATCAAATTTAGTGCTTTGTGTTATTTGTGGTTTAATACTCGAGGGTCAGAACTAAGAAGCAGGCCTCTGAGATTTATATCTTGATTTTGCAATCAACCCTTTTTGTGAACTTCAACAAGTCACTTATCTCTCTGTTTCAATTTCCTCATCCTCAGAGAAACAGAAGTTAAGGAAGAAGACATAACAGGGTGTGAATAAAGGGAGTCTGAAAAGGAAGAAAAGGAAGTATTTTTTTTCTGATTTTTTTTTTTTTTTCGGAGGGGGAAGTGTTGTTTGTTGTTATACTACTTTAAATGTGAAAAATAATTTTAGGGCGTCTCCTTTTAGCAATCTGTGGGAGATACTAGCTAGGAAACATTCAAGTCATTAAAACATGAGAAAAATTCTGTAATTCATGTTGCATAATTCAGAAATCAGTACAGTGTAATGAACAATAGATTTGCCCTGAGGAAGAGATATACAACAGTCAGAATTGTCAGTCATTGCACTAAGAATTATAACTGAATTTACTGAAGAACAGTTTTCCTCAAAATAATGTCATGAAAAGTTTTGTATGTTCAGCTTTCTTAAAACAATTATGTTCTCATTAATCTAAACAAGAATCAGCCATACTATGTACATCGTTGTACTTCATAAAATCTGGAGATTATTTTCACCATGTGTAGACTCAAATTTGATCTTGAAAATGATGCTAATGGAAAAAATTCTACAGCAAAATATTAAGCATACCTACTGTGGCAGTTGCACATCCCCCTGAGATCCAGAGCCTTCAAGAGGGCAGCTGATGGCTCTGTAGAACCTTCTGTGTCCCACTGTGCCTGTCCCCATGTACACCCCTAGGGTGGCGTCAAGGTGATGACAGTCAGATCCTCCCGTACTCAGGGCGGAGTGACTTCACCTCCACCCAACTAGGGGGCAGGAAGGATGGGACATTCAGTCAATCGACAGAGTCCTCAACAAGGGAGGTGCCCAGAGAAGCTGAGAAGCTTATGGACTATGTTGTAATGCCCACAGCCAGATCTGACCAGGCTATAAAATGGGGTCCCTGCCAAAGACCCCCTCTGAGTGATCTTCTCGGAGCAGTGGGACTGTGAACTGGAGCCCTCCCCTTAGACTGGGACACTATCTAAGAGACTTCCCGGGACTGAGAGCACCTCACCTCCTCCTGTGGTGAGTGGTTATTTTTCTCTATTGGATACATCCTTGACTGAGTCCTTGCCTAACCCAGGCAAGTGTGAGCCCTCACCTAACCTAAACAAGTGATTATTTCTTGTGGGTACCCTGGAGTGAGAGGTCTCTGGTTTTGTTTCTTGTGAGTGAATGTGTGCACGTTGTGGATCCTCATTATTATGTTGTTGTACCCTAATAATCCCCTTAACTGATATCTGAACCTGTATTTTATGTAGTTCGAGTGCTAAATAATTGTATAAACCCTGTTTCTAGTCACTTTATTGGCTACACTTTTCCAGCTAGAATAAAGTCTGTTTTGGAACTTGTTGTCTGCCTAAAATCGACTTCTAGGGTGCCTCCATGACACCTATTCACTAAACTAAAAAACAAACAAACAACAACAACAACAAAAACCAACCAAACAAAAAAAACCCCACAAGATAGTTACTGATTCTATTTATCTTTTTCTATTTTTCTCTCTCAGTTAGAATATGTAATTTCTTTAGGCCAAGATCCAGCCACAGTATCAAGGATAGAAAGCCCTCTGCTTCCCATTGCCACTAATAAGAATGAAACTTCTACGCTAATACATTACAACAACTGCACAATATCTAAACAGCAAAGTGTCTTCTAAGGCAAGAACAATGATCAGTCAGTTAAAAAAAAAAAACCAAACTCAGAGAACTGTTAATCCAGTCTGATATTATCAACACATAATTATAAAGCTATTTCAAGAAGCAAATGAACAAAGAAATATCTGGTCCAAAATAAAATGCAGTGCAACTGAAAAGGATGAATCATATTATTTATATTTTTTTATTTTGCTGAAGTAATTTAAAAAGCTTGAAGTTGTTGCTACTAATTATGAAATAATCTCACCAGTTCACTCCTAAAAAACTTAAGAGTCAGTCTAGAGGGAGAATCAGAAATTATTTAATTAATGTACTCCAAATAGTCAAGCTTAAATTGTGTCTCATTAAAAAGCCTCCCCCGCTGCTGCTGCTGGATTCTGGAAATTCAGTGTTTCCACTCACATGTCCAGGGCTAGAGCTAAAATAAGAGGTAATTAGGGGAACATTAAAACGTTGTTTACATCAAATTAAAGAAGTTTTATGATGCAGAAACTACAGAATAAAGTGGTTCTGCACATAAAACAACACAAGGAATAGAGTTAAGTAGAGCACCACTAGAGCATCAGTTTCCTATGAGAAGTACAGCAGAACAGAATTGCTGATTCTGTAATCTGGTTTAGGTTGATGAGTTTGCCTTTCTTAATTCCAGTTGTTTCAAGCAGTAAACACATATGATGTTTCTTTTACTGTGTTAATGGCCGATGTGATACCAACCTGGACTATACAGGGATGTAAATATCAAAGAGGATGTCAAGTACTGGATTACTTTATAGAGCTCCTCATATTTGGAGGATGCCTAACAGCAGCTGATTGCTTTTAAATCCCATTGGATCCCCAATCTTAGATAATTCAGGAAAATTCACAGAATTCACAGAATGATTGAGGTTGGAAGAAACCTCCAGAGATGATCTAGCCCAATCCACCTGCTAAAGCAGGTTAACCTACAGCAGATTGCACAGGAATGTGTCCAGGAGGGTTTTGAATGTCTCCAGAGGAGATTCCACAACCTCTCTGAGCAGCCTGTTCCAGTGCTCTGGCACCCTGAAAGTAAAGAAGTTTCTCCGCCTATTCAGATGGAACCTCCTATGCCAGTGTCGTGGTTTAACTCAAGCTAGCAATACAACCATGGCAGCCACTCACTCACCCGGCTCCCAACTCCCAGATAGGGGAGAGAATCGAAAAGGAAGGGAAAACTTGGACTGAGATAAGCACAGTTTCATAAAATAACAAAGTACTAATACACTACTAGGATATATATAATAGAAACAGAATATAAAATAAAAGATACTCATTGCAACTCCTCACAAATTCCGTCCACACCGAGCATCCAGTCCCAGGAAGCAGCACCTGGTCCTGAACAGCTGATCCCAAAGAGAGAAAAAAGGTAAAAGGCAGAAAGGTCCAGAGGCCTCTGCAAAACAGCAAAAGGCCAAACTAAATGTCCCCAGTAGAACTTCCCCCAGCTCTGCCAAAAAGAAGAAAGAAGGCAAAGAAGCAAGAGAAAGACAGGAAGATCCTGACTCTCCTTAAATATGAAGCATGACGCTAATGGGATGGAATACTCTTATTGATCAGCCTGGATGTCAGTAAAGCTCTGCCCCATCCATGACCCCTTCCTCGATGCCTCACACCTGTGGGCAGAGCACTCAAAATGTCCTTGGCTCTCAGACCAGAGCAACTAAAAACATTAACTCTGTCCTGGGGTATTATCTCTTTTTTATCAAACTAAGTCCAAATTACGACCATGCTAGCTATGAAAAAGAAAGGTTTCTAACTGCATGAAGAAAATTAACTCACTTTCAGTCAAACCAGCACATTCAGTCTGTGCCCATTGCCCCTCATTCTGTCACTGGGCACCACTGAAAAGAGTCTGGTCCCATCCTCTTGACATCCACCCTTGAGATATTTATAAATACTGATGAGATCCTCACTCAGCCTTCTCTTCTCCAGGCTGAACAGACCCAGCTCCCTCAGTCTTCCTCATAAGAAAGATGCTCTGGATCCCTAATAATCTTTGTAGCTCTCTGCTAGACTCTGTCCAGTAATTCCTTGTCCTTCTTAAACTGGGAAGCTCAGACCTGGACACAGTACTCCAGATGTGGCCTCACCAGGGCAGAGTAGAGGGGGAGGAGAACCTCCCTCGACCAGTTGGTTATACTCTTCCTAATTCACCCCAGGATACCGTTGGCCTTCTTGGCCACAAGGGCACATTGCTGACTTATGGTCAACCTGTTGTCAACCGGAACTTCCAAGTCCTTCTCTGCAACGCTGCTTTCCAGCAAGTCCACGTCTAACATCTACTGGTGTCTGGGGTTATTCCTCTCCAGGTGCAGGACCCTACACTCACCCTTATTGAATTACATCAGATTCTTCTCTGCCCAGTCCTACAGCCCACGGATTTATGGATGTCCAGTTTGCCTAAATGATTTCTAACCTGTTCCTCCTCAACCACGGGAAAGTCTTCCTTTTGCCAGACTTTCTCTCCTGTCTCTAGGGTCTGGAATACCTGAGGGCCAGTCTTAGCAGTAAAGACGGAAGCGAAGAAGGCATTCAGTAACTCTGCCTTCTCTGTACCATCCGCCATCAGGGCACCCACCTCATTCAGCAGTGGACCTACATTTTTGCTAACCTTCCTTTTGTTGCTGATGCACTTAAGAAGGCCTTCTTGTTGCCCTTAATGTCGCTGGCCAGACTCAGTTCCAAGCATAGCTTAGCTTCACCACATCCCTGCATACTCAGCCTCCTCATATTTCTCCCAGGTCATCTGTCCCTTTTTCCACATTACACAAACATCCTTCTTCCACCTGAATTTGGACAGGAGTTCCTTACTCATCCATGCTGGTCCCCTACTCCCTTTACTTGTTTTCTTGTTCATAGGGATGCATCGGTCTTGAGCTTGGAGGAAGTGATGTTTGAATATTAACCAGCTTTCTAGGATCCCTCTACCTTCTAGAGCCCTAACACATGGGATTCTTCCAAGCAGGACATTGAAGAGGCCAAAGTTCTCCTTACTGAAGTCCATGGTTTTAGTCCTACTTATCGCCCTGCTTCCTTCACACAGGATCCTGAACTCTACCATCTCATGGTTGCTGCAGGCAAGGCTGCCCCCAGCCCTCACATCTCCAACCAGTTCTTCTTGGTTTGTTAGGACAAGGTCCAGCAGCATGCCTCTCCTTGTTTGCTCCCCCACCATTTGTGTCAAAATGTTGTCACTAATGATCTGTAGGAACCTCCTGGACTGTGTGTACTTACCTGTGTTGCCCACCCAGCAGATGTCAGTGTGCTTGAAGTCTCCCATGAGAACCAGGGCATGTGATCATTAGGCTACTTCCAGCTGTCTGTAGAAAGCCTCATCAACTTCCTCCTGCTGATCAGGTGGCCTGTAGTGAACACCCACAACTGTGTTCCCCTTGTTAGCCTGCCTCTTAGTTTTTACCCATAAAGACTCAACTCATTCTTCATCCTCCCACTAGGCAGAGTTCAAGACATTCAAGTTGCTGTCTCACATAAAGTGTAACTCCCACACCTCACCTTGCTGGATTGTCTTTCCTAAAAAGTACATAGCCTTCCATGACAGCATTCCAGTCATGTGAGCTGTCTCACCATGTCTCTGTAACGGCAATGAGATCACGGCCCTGTGACTGCACGTAGATCTCTAATTCTTCCTGTTTATTCGTGCATTGGTGTATAGACACTTTAGAGAAATAATCAAGTACACAGGTTTCCATGAAGGATGCAGAAAGATCCACCACAGCTATATGTACCCTTAGGTGGTTGGCCTTCTGGTTCTCATCTTGGGAGGCAGCTAAGGAACACTTGTAGCAGTCCAAGGGCCACTTGTAGCCAGCAGGCTACTAAGTTTTCTAGTGATGTCCTTAACCCAGGCCCCAGTAAGGCAGCAGACTCTCCTAAGAGGAGGGTCTATCTGGCATATTGGACCCTCTGTAACCCTCAGAAGGGAGTCACCTACAACTATAACTCTTCTTTCCTTCTTTGTGGAGGTGGTTGTAATGTGGGGGGTGGGCTTTTCTGATCCTGTTAGCACCTGTGGTGTAGATGGACCTTCATTTTTCTCAGCCCTTGTCTGGCCTTCCACATCCAGAGCCTCATAGCTGTTGTACAGAGGTACCTGGGAGGGTGTGGTGGGCAAGGGGGTGTTTCACCTGCCAATCTGAGTGTGGACTTGTTTCCATTCACCCCTTTCCCTTGATCTATTCTCTTGGGTCAGACAAGGGGAGGTTACAAGAGACTCTCTTGATCGTGTTTTCTTACTGGTGGCCTTTCCTGTTTCAGGGAGGCCAGAGCTTGATCTCACCCGTCTATTTCCTTCTCTGACTCTGATGCTGCTCAGGTTTTCTACCTCCTCTTTCAGCTCTACCCCCAGGCTGAGCAGGACATCCACCTGGTCACACCTCATGCAGCTGTCCTCTCTACTGCTATCCCATACCAATGAGAGGCTCTGGCACTTCCTGCAGCTTGAGGTCCAGGCAGCTGCATGTTTCCATGACAGCTCTGTTTGTGTTGCTGCTTCCTTCCTGGTGAGTGCAGAGGTGTTACCTTTCCCCAGGTGGGTACCATAGTCAGGCTCCTTCTGCAAGGGTGACAACCATCAGTTGAGCTAATCTCTTGAGCTGGCAGAGCTTCCCTGCCTTTCCTGCATGCCCTTCAGCATGAACTGCTACACCTCTGTTCACTGTGTTGCTGGCCATCTGCATTCCCTAGGGGGTGTTTAAACTGTCCATGGTTGCTGCTGGCAATGCCCAAGGCTCATCAGTCTCTCTCGCGAGAGCTGCTGCTTCTAAAGCATGAATGCCACATTAAACTCTTGCTTGGGTTTCCCTGTCTCCGGGAACCCCACTGTCCCCCTGATCTAGTGCTTAGCTGCAGGAACCAGTTGCTGCTGTCACTGTGTGCCTCACTGACTCAGAACAAACATATATGAACATATGGTGTTTTAAATCAGAACAGAAGGTTCTGAAAGGAGTAGGTGTACTGTAACTGAAGGGATGTGTTCTGTTAGTTTAAAACGGCTTTTATGGAATTTCTAAAAAGAAGATGTAAGAGATCCCAGTTATTTCCCACATGGAAGACACTGAATACTAGCTACCTCTGCCTCCTGCTTTATCATCAAAACTAGACCACGAGAAGCTGACATCTTGCTATACAGCTGGAGCTTCAAATGAAGCAGTAAATCCTCAAGACTACAATCTTTCCCCACTTCTTGTATTCTGAAGAATCCAAAATGTATGTATACTATCTGCCATTCTGCAATAAATAAAAATCACCATGAGGATCATAATATCACAGGAAAAAAAAATCTATTAACTTCAATACAAGAAATAGTTGAGCATTCTTTGACAGTGGGCTCATAGCCTTCAAATCTACTTAATAATCTTGAGTATGTCATATTTATTTACAATTGTCTGGTATAAATCAAGAATTCCTTTCAGCAAGCATCAGAGAGATGGTAAGATACGCAAACTTCTTCCCTCAGCCCCCTTGAATTTCTTATACAGAATGCACAGTTCTCACCCTCCAATTCAAGAAGCTGCAATGGCCATTCTTGGTTCCCCCATAATAGAAAACTGATCTTTTTTTAGTAATTAAAAACCCTATTTCTTCTCTTGCAATGAATTAATATCAAAGTAACTGTAGCATGAAGCTGAGTAACAGTAATATTAATAATTTATTTTCATGCATCTAGATATCAAAACTTAACTGCAAGGTTAGTCTTAAGGTCAAATGTGAGAACAGAACCTGGAAAGAACTTTAGCTCAATATCAGGTATCTGAATTCTGAAGCTAATGTTTGCTGATTTCAACATAGTAAACTCTTTACTACATAAGAGAAAATCAACAAAGCGTCATGAGATAACATTTTACTACAGTATACAAGGGGATACATCCAATTAAACCTCACAAGTATGAAGGACATGCAACTGCACTTAGCTATAAACACTGTCAAGCTTTTTTTCTGTTTACTCCATTTATTTTGACTTCTGGTACACTGAAGAAGGAAAACTTAATGCTTTTATATACTGCAGTTGCAACACTAACTTCTCTGATTTTAAACACCAAGAAACTAGTGCAACAGCTTCTGTATTCAGCAGAAAGGCTTTGACACACTTCAGGATTCTTCCCAAAAATGTCGTTAGTGAGGTAAAGACTTTTCATTTGCACATACAAGTGAAGAAAAGGGCATTTCATGAGGTAGGTCTTACAGACTGGAAAGTCCTGAGCAGTTCATGGAGTTTTGCACATTGTTTCCAATAAATGCACCATATGCATTAAATAAATGGTCAGCTGGATATTATATTCTCTTGAGTCAGTAATATTCCTTTTACTCACAGTGATAAACTTCAAGCAACCACCCAGCTATATATAGGGAACCATGAAATCCTGTAGAGGTAAATAAAACACCAACACTGTAGTTGTTTGTTTGATGTTTAACTGGTTAGCATGCTTGTATCAAATACATATCTTACAAAGTTTTATCTAGATGCCTTTGCAATTGCATTTTCCTTCCTTTAGTTATTAAACTAACTTAACAAAGAAACCTGCCACAAGCTAAACCCTTGAATCTACCCTAGAATTTACAATGTGCAACAAGCATCTCAACTTTGTCTTTTCATTCCAAGGTTGTACACGTGACGCACAGTGGTACTTAACCATGAATGTATTTAGGCATAAGTAAGTGGAGTGAAATTACTAAAATGAAAATATTTTGCATCTGTGTAGAGTTTCTTCTCTATCACTATAGAAATGGGTTAATTTCCATCAAAAAAGCAAAGACTTTCTTGAATTGTTTTTTTTTCAAAGTTTATTCAGTTTTAAAATATTCAAATTAACATCATACAGCTGTCACTGAAACACTACTTTGTGCTTATATGGGATAGATTCAAGCCCATTTATTATCATAGAATCATAGAATGTCCTGAGTTGGAAGCACCCACAAGGATCATCGAGTCCAACTCCTGTCCCTGCATATGACAACCCCACAGTTCACACCATGTGTCTGAGGGTGTTGTCCAGTCTCTTCTTGAACACTGTCAGGCTTGGGGCTGTGACACCTCCCTGGGGAGCCTGTTCTAGTGCTCCACCACCCTCTGGGTGAAGAACCTTTTCCTAATGTCCAACCTGAACCTGCCATGGCACATCTTCCTGTCAGTACCTCGAGTTCTATCATTGGTCACCAGAGAGATCAGCTCCTGCCCCTGCTCCTCCCCTTGTGAGGAAGCTGTAGACTGTGACGAGGTCTCCTCTTAGTCTCTTCTTCTCCAGGCTGAACAAACCAAGTGACTTCATCCGCTCCTCATAGGGCTCCCTCTCCAAACCGTTCACCAAATTCATAGCCCTTTTCTGGACACTCTCTAGTAGCTTAATATCTTTTTTATACTGTGGCACCCACAACTGCACACAGTGCTCCAGGTGAGGCCACACCAGTGCAGATCAGAGCAGAACAATCACCTCGCTTGCCCAGCTGGCAATGCTGTGCTTGATGCACCCCATGGTTGGACATGGTTGGCCCTCTTGGCTGCCAGGGCACACTGTTGGCTCATGTTAAACTTGCCATTAGTTATGCTTGCATACTGGTTTTATCATAACGTTTTAATTGTCAGAATTTGAAATCACAATACAGTTATTAATAAGCAAGTGTTTGATGATGTCTCAGCTAGAAACATATCGCTGGATCTTGGTACATTTTATAAACGGACCTTTTACAGATACTCAAGACAATCGGACAAACCTAAGTTCTCTTAAGTTAGATACTTCTGAAAATCATCACCTAAAGACACATCTGGGAACCTTATTCATGAGCATTGAAACTACCTGAAATTATTATAGTTCTTAAAGCAGCGATAGATGAAAGATCTTTAAATACGGTCCCTTTCTATTTCTTTTTTCAGCTGACTAGTAAGTAGTTCTTCCCGGCATTCAGTAAAATTCATTGATACTGTATAAAAACAAAAGCTATACTGATAAAAACAAAATGAGCTGTTTAAATTAACTCTACTGAATTATTTTGGGCTTCTAGCAACAGGAGTTGGAAGAGATAATGATAAACATTTCCTTCTTCAGATATAGTTCTGTACAGTAATGAAACTGCCATGAAAATGGTGATTCCTGCATACAAAAGGAGACTCCTCAGCACACAACACATACTCACTGTACGAGCACTAACAAGAAATTTTAAATTCCTCATTCTCTTCTTGATGGGAGTGAGAGGAATTGACATGAAAGATATTTTTTCAAATTCATTGCATAGAAGATAATTGTATCAGAACCTTCGTGGCTTTAGGGGCCTTTTGTGAGTTTAAAACTAGATCAGCATTTCCATAATTATTTAATAAGAAACTTAAAAATGAAAATCTGCTTTTTCATTCAATTGACAGTGGGTTCCATGACAATGATTCAAAACATAACAAAACCCCTTGCAATGCTATATAGGTCACATGTTTGGCAGAATACAACTCTTGATGGCTTATGTCCCAAGTCTGTTTAACTTTTTTTTTCAGAAGTTAACCATAAAAATGATCCAGCAGATTAAGACCCAGTCTAAATGCATATGTAATGCACAGTGTCATCAATAACCTCTGACTATGTGTTATCAAGACTGTAAAATCTCTGGGAAATCTTTAAAGAATACCACAACATTTCTTTGTTTCCAAAGGCCAAAATGCAAACCACCAGATTTACTCTGATGAAATCTCAACATAGTTCAACTGAAGTGGTTGAAATCACTCATATGTTTGTCAAAAACCTATCTAAAAAATATGTGTGTTGCTATTTTTTTTATTTAGTAATAAAGGTCTGATTTGATTTCCAGCTTGAGTAGTAGAAAGCACGTGTTGGACTTCAGCAGCTTCCATGAAGAAATGGTTTTCAACGAATAATTTTTAAATTTAAAAATGCATCTGCACATTTATGTGGGAAAGATCAAAAGCAGTAACATTTAGAAATAAGCATATACACAGTAGTTTTGTTAAAATGTTTAACATGAATAACCATATAATTATGTATAAGAGAAAGATTTATATAGTAACCTGTAAGTGCTCATGCCAAAGTTCTGTGCAATGGCTTGAAAAGAACCATTAAGTTGTAAATGGGCAATTTGATTATTTTATTTTTTTTAAATCTAAAAGAATACTTTTCAACAGAAGTTTATGGTCCTTAGATGCTACTCTGGTGCATTAGGTAAGTAGCAGCCACATACTTGCACATACACATACACATCTGTGTGTGGTTTTAAAATATATATGAACACATATACATAGATATACACAAAAAAGATCATGACAACTATTTTGGAGCTCCTCACTTATCTCAGATGATGCCTTTTTTATTCATTTAATTCATATGATAAACATTAATTTAGAGAGAATTTCTCATCTCAGACTAAAATTTTAAAAATTGTCTGAAAATTGTGTTGGCATTGAGGTAGCAAAATTAACATACATTCTAAGTGAAAGAGGAACACTTGCCAGAGTTTGCACCTGATTTCAGATCTTTGTGGTTTATATTAATCATGTGGTTTATATTAATATACTTGACCTCTGATCAATAGGATGTGATCAAAAAGATCGTAAAGAGTGAATATAACCACAGTACAACACTGACCCAAAACCAGACAATAGCAAGTTTGCCTGAAGAGTTCTGACACCAAATAAAATAAACAAAAAAAGCTGTGCTAATAGTGATTTTAGGTTTCTGTCAGGCATTTTTCTTGCTAATAATCCTTAGCACTCTAATCATGTGGCATTTTGCAAAGCTCAATTGGGAATAACAAAAACAATTATATATCCATAATTCTTGCTTTATGTGTTCTATTTTCTCTTCTGTTATATGTTACCTACCATAAACAAAGCAAGCTCTGGGTTTGCCTATGCTGCCATGTCAAACTACAGCCTTACTGGGACCCTCAAGTCTAGCAAGAGCTTCAGTGAAAGTTTGACTTACTATGTGTATACCAGAGTTGTAGAACTTGCTGTAAAAATGGACATCCCATTCTACAGTTATAAGTCTTTAGTCCTAAAGAAAACAGGTTTGCTGTCAACTGAAAGTGATTTTTTGATGGTGGTATTTGTGGCCAAATCAAACATGATCTACTGGAGGAAGAGGGAAGCCAGATAGGTAATGCCAGGTAACATGCCATGTACATGCTAAGCTAGGTAGTACTGATGTGGATGCTAGCACTTGGCTAAAGTCTCATCCTATCGGTAAATCTAGTTCTGTTCTTGGAGCCAAGGTAAGGCTCTTTAAACTTATTTATGCCTCTCTCTATGCATATAAATCACTATTTTAAACCAGTTTAGTGATCGCTGATGCACTTATTATTTTAAAACACTTGGGACTGAGGTGTCTGCAACTGCCTTAGGGATAACGAGGTATGAGTTGGGTCAGGCAGAGACATTCTAAGACCATTACAGTAGGAAGTAAGTAGTGAAGTGAGAAAAGTAAGTTTAAAGAGATAGAGTGCTTGACACACAGGAAGGAGGCTGCCATTCCTACATTGTGGGGTGGGACTATCAAAGGCAGAGTAGAAAGAGGGTTGGGGGTGGAGAGAACAAACGGAGCACAGAGGAAAGAAGACTGGGCAGAGCAAAGGCCCTTTAATAGAAATTACACGCACTGAGGAACAGCACCTGATTTAAAGATAGGAACGAAGGTTCACATTTCACATATAAGAACAAAGGTGAAGTCAGTGAAGAATTTCCAGGGAGAGCAGTGACACACTAGAAAGAGAAGACTGGAAGAATTTATAAGGGGGGAAAGATGGAGGAGGAGAAGGTTAGTTAGATCATCTATGGAACTTTTTGGCCAGGGTTGTTTCCCTTCCCAATACTGAAATCTAAAGTACTTTGTCCAGGGAAGAGATATTCAGAACTTAAAGAGAAGTATGTGATACTGATTTTTACACGTAGGACTAGTCACTCATTTGCAAACCACCCATTTTTAAGCAGTGCAGGAAAGAGATCTTAGCCCACTAATGGAGAGAAGAAATTGTAAACTATCAGTAAACAGAGTAAACACTGTGAGTTACATGGCTGTGTTACAAACAATGATGCCACTAAAACAGATATCCATTTGTTTTCAGATAAACAGGTCCTTAAGAGTATCATAAGAGTACCATAAACCAAAATCATTGGTCATGTCAGAATAACATTGTCTTAAAAGACAACGAATCTTAGTATTTTGATGATTTTTTTTCTCAGAAAAATTTAAACTTTCTTCATAGAGGTGCATCTAGAGGTCTTCAAACTCTTGTGCTCAAGAATGAAGATTTTTCTTTGTACACCAACATGATGCAACTATCATTTGCAAGAAGATTCACCCTGCACAATTATTATACTATTATATTATGATTAAATCTTAGACTGCTCACAAAAGGCCCCCAGCAAGATGCTTGTTATGTCCACTGCTAAACAGAGTGTGTTACCATTAACACAAGCAATCTCCATGAAGAATGGGGGGCAACACCATGGAAACTGTAGAAATTGTAACCTTAACACCAGGTCACCTTATTGTCAGATGATACAAAGTTAATATTTATATAATCCTCTGCAACGTTGCTTAAAGTGGAAGTTACACAAGCATGGTTTCCCACTCATGGACGCCTTATGCACCTGCTTGCCATCTTTTTCGAATGCTAGTATTTGGCCAAAAAGTGAATGCATTAGAGGATTTCACCGCATTCCTGTGGGGCTCATGGGAGCACTGAAAGTATTCTAGTAAATGGCAACACTGAAAAATGAGGACATTAGGTGAAAGACACATAGCCTGCCTCCTGCAACAACCATAAAATAAATTGAAACATTAACGATGTCCTTGCTCTCCAAAACATGCATGATGGAACTGTTATAAGCTTTGTCCAATGCAGTTAAACAGGCTCATATAAAGGCACATCATTAATAAAAGGAAAGGTATGCATTTCTAAAGGGAGGACATCTTCCTAAGCTGGATACTAAACATGTTACATTTTAAAAAATCATTTTTCTCATTAGCAACATTCCTACAGTTGTAAATAGAAAAAAGTTCTGCTAATCATCCTCTCAGGTGCCCCATTTGAAATTAATCCTCTACACATTTGGACACTTTTTTTCTTTTTCACAGCTCGCATTTGTAACTCCACATCACATCTCCAGTTCTTAATACAGCCATTTATATGCAGTGAAAAGATGGAAGTGGCTGATAGCCACTAAACAGAATCTCATTTGGGACTAACAGCTTTGGGTGATGGCATCTAAGGCGTTGGGCCAGAAAATAATAATAAAAAAAAAAGGATAGCGGAGAGACTGGGGTTGAACATGGCGATTCATTTAACATAAAAGGCAATCGATTGCCATGCAACTCAACAGAACTGCTGATTTGGAGTTCATTCAAATAGAGATCCCTGAACAGAATCCTTGAATGAGTAAACAATTTGCTTTTGTTAAAGACACATGAGTTCTCTCACCATCTGACATTAAAAAACAATGCACAGTAAATATTCTGAGCTCAGGTTAGTTACAAAAGAAACTTCTGATTCAGTTTTAGAAAATACTCTTTAAAAAAGCATAGTTTAATACTAAATTGCAAAGTGTGCTCAATCAGTGTTACACATGTTCAAAAATTTACAAGTAATTCCTTTTATAGATGGTTGACTCCAAAATTTAAGGGCAGATATGGTTACCCTAAAAGCAACAAAAAATAATAGCAACAGATACACAGATTTTTTTAAAACTACACATATTTAATAACTATATGGACCTTTATTTATATTCCAGCAACTAACAGCAATCACAAAAAAGGGCTTTGCACTCTTTCTAATGAGAATAACCCAACCAAAGTGTCTACATTTCTCCAAATAAAACTCATGTGAACATGCAAATGCAAAAAAGTTTAAACTACTTTTATAAAGATAACTGATAGATATAACCTCAATGACCATTTGACAAAATCATACAGAAAGCAATAAAACATATTTATATCTATTAAAAGAATGAAATAAAACCAAGTTATGAGACAAACTTTAAAAAGAAAAATATTTATCAGCATTCTGCTATCAATATAAAATAGCTAGATATACATTGTATTCCAACACTGAATTTTGCAATCTGGTATTTTTAACCTAACTACATAATCTTTGGTTTGATATGTGATTTGAATCAAATCCTGAAGACATTTGAAAAGCTGTCTTTGAATGCATCACTCCTGAAGAGTAAATCTTGGTCGAGTCTCCAATAACTGAAAAATCCTGTGAACTGCAGCCTCTAGATGACATGATTTGTTCTCATCCTTCAATGGGTTGGAAATGAACCACCTGTGTAACCCACTTGTACTGCACATTTTTGACTGTGTCCTTGTATCTAGAAATATTTATGTAGGACTAGCCTATTTCTTCTGCTTCAAACCCCAAAAATCTGGGCTACCAGCTGTTAAAGATAATTTTCATTGAATATTTCTAACTTCATTAACCTGAAGAAATCCTACTGATTAATATGTATATTTTTTATTTACAGTTTATTTTTGTTTTGTGCAGCTGTGTAACCTGGTAAACTTCTTTTGCATCATGTGTTAAATGTTGGTGTCTCAGTGTTACTTTGCTGTTACTTGACGTAATGATTTCCACTTTCTAGCACTGGAAAACTGCCACCTTTTGATAGAATGAGTAGGTGAACTGGGGATCAAATGTTGATTCTTAGGGACTTTCAGAAACAACTAAACATTCCTCCATCATTTTGTGCTAAACCAAAGTCTATAGAAACAAAAATAGACTATTTTATTTACCAAGTAAAATTTTTCTACATCTAACGCTGACTAAAGTAATTTTAAGTTTCTAAACTAAATTTACGGCCATAGCACATTCTTATTAATTTTTCCAAGGCACAGATTTCAGCTGAGGAGCCCATAAGAGTGAAGAATTAAGATCCTGCCTCTTTTCGCACACTGTGGGGAAGGCTGAGAGTGAGAAATTTCCTTGGGCAAAGCACTGAAGTAGTTCATACAAGTTCTAGCATTACTAAGTCTCCTATTTTTCTAAAAGACATCTAGTTATTAGTCATCCATGAAATATTCTCCCCAGAACTGACCTGCTGAACTATTAGCTCCTTGGAGTGAGAAGGAGGAATAGGGGGTGTATTTTCTGAAAGGCTGTTTACATAACCTTAGAAAAGTGAAGAGGCAAAGAAAGGATTTGCCTGCTTGCCAGCTGACCTTGAAATCTGTAGGGCAAACCACAAAAGTTACGTAACAATTAAAACAGACAAGAGGAAGGGAGGCAAATCCTCCAGAATCCCCAAATATAGAAATGTTATACGTGATTAAGCCACCATTGTTTCAAATCTGCCTCTTGCATTTTGTGAGACCAATTTTGGTTTAATTACTGTGGCTAAAAAAAAAAAAAAAAAATCACTATTAATTTAAAACACAATGCAACACAATATAAAATAAACAGGAGCATACTGTTTCCAGCACAGCAGTTGGAAAATTGAATGACAATAAAGCAAATTCCTCAAATTTTAGCCTTTTCAAATTAGACAAAATTTTGAATTTGGTATTAAATTTTAGAAAATAATTCTGTCTTCTAATCACATTTATTTTGGTTTGGTGTTTTTTTTGGGCTTTTTGTTTTGGTGTTTTGTTTTGTTTTGTTTTGTTTTTTCCCCAATATGTAACGGTCATCTATTAAGACAATAATCAGTAATGAAAAGTAGGCAGTAGGATATTACGGTCTTCATAATTTTGGAACATCTCGAAGTTATTTGAATATTAAGCTGAGATCATTCTACAAAAATGCTGATGTGGCACAAGATATAAATAGTGATCTGAAGAGACTGTCACTATATTGTAGCAATTAAGGAGAGAGCCAGCTCTTATTAGTTCTATACAAAAATTTAACTATAATTAAAAAAGAAAATGTCTACTGTTTTTGTCTTTTTATAATTCCAAAATGCATTATTCTCCTCAAGAGGCTGAGGCAGATATTAGTAGAGAACATCCATAGAAATGGTCTAAGACAACAGCTGTTTCTTTCATAGTAGCCTGGATGCATTCCTCCTCCGTTCCTAACAAGGTAATTCGGAAAAGTAACTTTAACAGATAACTCTTAATTTATGAGTAATTTATACCTCATATGGGAATAACTGCTTTGGTTGCAATCTCTTTAAAGGGAAAGTGAGTTGAACTCAATATTGAAAAAATCAGCCAAATAAGTTAAAAGATTAAAGAGTGGCTGTTAGCATAAGATAAAAATGCAGATAGCTAATGGATACAAAGACTCTTATCAGAATACAAAATGTCCTGTGAATCACCCAGGACTTATGAAATACTAAATTTTAGAGGAGGAAAAGGGAACATAAGTAAAGCTAGGTGGCGACATGCTACAGCTGTAAAACACATTATTTTCCGATTTACAACTTCAGGCATTTACCTGTCAGGCATGACATCCCCAGTGATGTGACCTTGACCTGTCAGCCTGGATGCATTAAAATACTCTGCCTGGCCTCTAACACTAGTAATGATCACAGGGTATGGTATAAAGAATTCTTCAGAATGCTCTGAAAGAGCAAGGGTAAAAGAGGAAGAATGACACAAAATGTTTCACATCACAGTTATAGCCCGAACTTTTTGTCTAACAAAAAGGTCAGAGAGGGGAAAAAGAAGACACATATTCAGGAAATAAGGGTGTTGCTTGTTTTCCTCCAACAATGTAAAAGGATTCAATACAGACAAGAACAAAAAAACCAAAAAAAACCCAAAAAAACAAACAAAAAGAAACATTGCTGGCATAAAGGACACAAACTAAGCATTCTACCTCTTTGTTTAAGGCTCTTAGAGGTGTGCAACTTGATAAGTGCAAAATTGTAATGCCTGTGGTCAAAAGTAGAATGGAAGGAGTTTAATGAGACAATTGTAAGCAAAATTAGGACATTCTGTATTCAATCTGTGCTGGCATATATTTTGGCACAGAAGATCCATGTAATGCCTATGACATGATTTCTTCCTTCCCACAAGAAAAGGGAGAGGGGAGAAAAAAAGTTAAACAAACACCAACATGTATCTCTCTTACAGGGACTAGAATACAGCTGCTGAAAAAAAGAAAATCACAAACAAACAAAAAACTAGCCATGGATTGTAAAGCATTTCCATTAGGAAAGCGTATTTGAGAGCAATTACAGTAGGCAGAATAATTAGCTTGGTATTTTTCGGATTGATAGCTTTATGCATGTTTTGCCCAAGACTGTTGTACCTTCTTAGTACCACTTCTGAATGAGATACAGACTGATTTTTTTCAATTGATCCAATTTTCTGTGCATAGGAGCCCCACAGAGAAAAGAGTCATGTGACATGGAAAAAATCCACTGCACGAGGTCCTGCAACCCTGTGAGAAGATACTGCTCCTGTTGCAAGGCACAGATTGCTCTGACTCTGTGCAGAGTGCACAGACATGCAGGCCAGACAGAGTACTCTACTGCCAGTGTTCAAAATACATGTGTTTCAGTGAAGGAACTACCGGGGTACGCTAATTGGGTGATCCTCAGCTAGATGCCCTTTAGAGCAAAAGTGAGAGTTTTCAGCCATGACACTCTCAGGAATGGTGAAGATTTAACCTATTTTGGGAATGTCTTGTATTTGTTTTGAACTGTTAATGGAAAAACAGAAGGAAAGAAACTACAGGAAGTTGAAATGTGTATTTTTATGCTTTCCAAATATAAAGTTTTAATACTGTATTACATCAGGCATACTGCAAAACAATCTTCCCCTCCAAAAAAAAAGAAGAGGAGCTCCTCCTCTTTCTCCTTCTCTCTACACTCTCTCTCTAGCATTCATATGTACAGTCATTCACTAGTATTTCTCATCCCTTCAAAACCTCATTGTACTCACCTTCCTCAGAGGATTACTCAGTTTGGAGGTTCTAAGTTTCCATTTTACAGACAGCAGAACAGGTAACTAAGGAGAACTTCCAGTAATGTCATCCACAGATCTAGCTGGAAAACTGGAGAAAAGCGGTGGACAAAGCAAGCAGCATCTCAGGTCAGTCAACTGCCTCTTTGGCCAACATCATGGGAGGGAGGGATAGGTTATTCCAGCCTGAAAAGCCAGTTTGTGTCTCAAATTCACACAGCACCCACCTTTCGCAGCTTCTCGACCCTAGAAGGATGCTCACAGATTGTGCTTCCCTGATCCTGTGCCCCCTAACAGTGGCAGAAGAAAAAAAGTTCAGGAAATCGGTCAGGAGTGTAGGCAGAGCAAGGCTGCCCTCTTTCCTTCTTCCTGGCACTCAAAAGTAAATGATATTTCCCACACCCACCTGAATTCTCTGATCTTTCCCAAAACCCTTTCTTCAGAAAACCTTAGGAAACCCATTTGTCCCTCTAGACCCCTTGCTCTTTCAGTATGTCTTTGCAAAACTCCACTTACTCTCTCTACTGCAGAGCATTCTTATGCTGTCCCTGTTTAAACAAAGCAAGAAAAATTGAAAACCAAGATCTGCAGCAACTACTTGCCATAGAAAGAAGTATCTACTTCACAGCATTGCTTTGTATTTCACAATCAAAGTAATCAGAGTATATAAAAAAGGATAGGGCTCCTGCTGATATGGAATAGCAGCTGCTTTCTTTAAAATCAAGCTATAAGAGGTTCCCTTTACTTTCAAGGAAGTGGAAGATAGTGCACTCACCTTATTATAATAACCTATTGTATTGACGTAGATTGAATCTAATCTCTCCCAGCTTCTAGACGAACACATTCTCTCAAACTCTAAGATCAGGCAAGGGTTAGAAACAAACTTTGTGGTTTTTTTCTTAAGTATGATCTTTGTGCAACAACATGCAAATTTACAGGGCTAGACAGAATACGCACATGGACAAAAGCAAGCAGATTTTGTAACCCAGTAGGAGCTCAGCTGGAAAGCACAGCTCTATTCCTGCTCTGAAAATTGTTCTTTTGTGATACCTATTTCACTATTTCATGTAAAATACAGAAGTGACTTTAAGAGGGCTAACCATAATTCAGGTTCCTCCCACCAGATCTGAAGTATCCAAACCCAGGTTACTTTGTTACACTGTCTTCTGTGCCTTATGAATCTTACTCCTTTTTTTTTTTTTCTTTTCTTACTTCCCCCCCCCCCAAATGGTGAGGCTTCAGCAGTGTTGACCCTAAGTTTTACCATCCACCATACAGTATGGCCTCATATGTGCCTCAAAATTCTGGTCTCAGCCCATGTGCTGGAAAAACTAAGTATTGCAATGCCTAAATGCAGGGTCCTACCTTTTGTTTGGATCTAGCTTCAAGGGATTGTCCTTAGATCATAAACAAACCCATAGCAAATAGGAAACTGAAATTTTGTGGTTTAGACAAGCACTATACCACCAAACGTCCTTCATTTTCCACTTGCTAATAAGGAATGGCTTGTAAATTTGAAGTTGAAATGGGAACTATACTAAAAAGATTTACCTCTTAGAACATGCTCTGTCTTCCAAAATTGCACTGAACCCTCAGATACACTGTAATAATATTGAACCCTGTAACATCTAAGAACTTGCGAATTACAGCACAAGGGACATTCTTCAGTGCAATGCTGCTCTTTGATATATCAGAGCAGCCTGGTCCCCTTAATATCCCATTCCAGTACTTCCACAGCAGACAGCTTCAATCCTGAATATGCACTTGATTCTACCACTGCCATGTGACACAAAGAAGAAAACCGCACCCTGCAGCTACGCTGGCAAACATCAGGGCAGACACTAGCTAAGCACAGGAGGATATGAACGTACAAATGGTAACTTATCTTGAGACTGTGACAGTCTCTGTTTATTTTATTAACTTCAATTAGAAGGCAAACCTCAGAATTAACTGTTTTGAAAAGAGAATAAAGAGGTAAAACACAAAACTTATCCTTACAAATTAAGTTCAACATGGTGCATTAGAAAGTTAAACATTAATTCCAAGAAACATAAAATTGCACATAACTAACAGTTAGTCTTGAATAGACAACTATTAAAAATAGGATTTTCTTAATGACGTCTATATACACACATTCATATACCTCTTCTGGTAATGACCTATTCAAATGTACCAATTCTTCTCAGATGATTAATTTGTAAGAAAAAACAGAAAAGCTATACCTCAGGCTCCAAACAGTTTCTGAAAAAAATTAACTCTCCTTCTTTCAAAATGCAGTTTCATATTGCCATTGAGGTATTGTGAAGTTTTCCACTCTTGGTAATTCATGTGGATACAGTAATGATTGTTACTTTTGTTCATTGCTTTCTTCATCCACGTGTAAGACCAGATGAAATATTATGCATTGAAAAATTGATGTGAGAGAAAATACATTAAGTGTAACTGAAATAGGTATTTTTACAGTATGCATAGATGGCTAAATTTCTTGGGTATAAATATGCTTAACTCACAACTCAGAAACACATATCAACTGAAGATTAGAAAGTTGCTTTACTGTGTTCACGCTTAATTGCTCAGCTGTTAGAGCAACCAGGAACCACAAGTAAGTAGTCTGAAATTTTAATTACCTTTACAAAAGCAGCCTTCAAAATAAAAGGATATATTATAAAGTGAAACTGCAAAACAGTATTAAAGAGGCACTTGTTCCAGCAGATTTGGCTGCACCAAGGATCAGTCCTTGAAAATGGATGGATATCACGTGTACCGAAAAATTTTTAAAACTCTTCCCTTTTTGAATTTAATACTACCTTCTTTCTTCATTATCTTTTAACAATGCAAAACTCTAGGAAATGCCAGAATAACTTCGTCAACAAACTATTGGATGAATGCTCTGAAGATCGAAAGTTAATAAGATTTAGTCAATGAAAATTGCCACAGGAGACACTAGCCTGAAATTTCCCAAAGTATTCAGATGATCTGGCAATATTTGGCCAATTGCTCTTGTGCATATTGAAAGTTCTGGACCAAAATGCAACTAGACACATCTTTAGTTATTTCTGTTATGCTTGAAGAAAATGAGACATTTTAAAATGCTGATGAGGCCTAGAAGATGAGAGACTGCTAAAATTAGGAACTCAAAAGACATTCTATGAAGATATTCTGAAGCTTCTTATGTAAAACTTTGTTTCTTACGTAATAGAAAATTTAAAATGTAACAAATGACAAACATATGTACTCTGAAAGAATGGTTGTATTTTTTCATTATTATTATTATTATTATTATTGAAAATGTTCAATTAGAGCTCACTGAAAAGGAGAAAATCTAACCCAGAAGAGATTTAATCAATTTATTTTTCCTATTCTGAAGAGAATGGATTAAAAAAAAAAGTGAAAGTAGAAAACGTCAGTCCAAAATGTAAAAAAAAATTACTCTGATGTTTTCTGATTTAAAAAATAAATAAATAAATATTCTTAGATCGAATATTTAGCACTGTCTTATCTAGGATGTTTATTCTTAGATGATTCAATAGTGAATTTTAAAATCCTTAACGCAAGATCCCTTGAGTGCCTTGACTCTGTCTCCTGTGGGGTTTTGAGGGCCAACAGGGGTTGCATCTTCTCCTATTGCTACATGTGTGTAGTGCCGGACAACAGATATCGGTAAGATGCAATTTCTGCCTTGTGGTGCTGCCATTTTATACGAGGGAGTAACCCCAAGATTAAATCATTCCTCTGGGACACAGAAGATCAAAAAACTACTCTGAGTACCCCATTTATGAGGTGGATAGATCTTGTTAGCTGGACACTTTTCTATTTCTAGTTACATTCTACCATGAAGTTCAACATGGACCTGCGTATTTTCATAAAAAATATTGGCGGGCAGATTTTGGGGACTTTCAAACCTATATATCTTTAAAAAGCAAACAAAAAGTCAAGAGAACGCTAATTTGTTTTGTGTCTATATGGTTTCAACACTAATACTGCATGGAAAACAATTTCCATTTCACTCATACATACCCTTGAATACTAGTCTTCACTCTTTAGCACTTGTTGCAGATTTCATTAGCATTTCAGTTTAAAAAAAAATTAAATCATGCAAGATTCAAATAAAAAATATTCTGAATTACACTATAATGTTTTTGCTGAAAACACAACTTGGCACAAGAAAAGAGGCAGAGTATGACGATAATGATATTCATGTGAGTAGAATCAATGCATTATGTTGTCATAAAACTGGCATTTTCATTTCTCACTCCCACAGACATAAAATAGCAGCATCTAATACGCTGTCAAGGCACTGCATACCAGTGGTAAAATGCATTCAAACTTTCAGATAGGTAAAAAACATGACTGTGTCAGAGTGTCCTAGGAATGCTCCAAAAGTAGTCAGAAATATTTAAACTATATTAGATAAACTACGCTTGAAGAGAATACAGTGATGTGTATTGGTAAAAAATGCTAAGTAGCAAAGAAATCTGATTTTGCACTTGATCTCCCTAGGCTAAGACACAAATTTAAAAAACAAAACAAAACAACATCAACAACAAACCAACACGTACACACAATAAGCCTCATGCAAGTTTTATAAAACAGTTTACTTATTTCATTCTCTCAACTGCAGGTTGAAACATTGAACTATAAGGTGGATATCTTGATCTTTAAGAACAACCATACTGAAGAAATCAGAAAACTAGCTAGCAATTCTCAATAGGTCATAATAATTTTTCACTTATTGGCTGTGTGCACAAGCACAGTTATTTCGCAAGAAGAGCCAGAGGCCATGAATGCATTTGCGAAGAGCAGGTTTTATTTTAGTTACCTCTCTACAGAGGGATCTCCAAAGTAGCACCTAATCTCCCACGCAGACGTAACACAAGCGGGGACTCAGGCGTTGGTAAGTTCAGCCCTGCTGGAAGATCACTGGGCCTGCTGAGCTTGCCTGCATTTCAAGGCTTCAGGCAGGTGCAGCCTCCTGCTCTTTCTCACAACAAAGCAGGAATCTCAGACATAGTGATAAGGTGTCCTAGAGCTTCTCACAGGCCTATGTTATCTGACACAGAGGTTCTAGTCATCAAGCATACAAGGTCAGTAAAACAATTAGTGTAATATATGTGCTTTTTCTACAAACAGCTGCAAGTCACTTGAGCATATTTACATTTAACCAACCTCCTCGCCATTCTTCCGCTATATTCCCATACACTGGCAAAAGCTGCCTTTCACTTTGTTTTACTGGAGCAGAGAAAACAGTGCTGAGAAACTGGGTCCAACTAAAAACGCAGAAGAAAGAAAACCACAAAAAAATGGCTAGTTCAGTTTTACTCTTTAGCTATTCATTTTGTACACTGGGAAGGAAATAGTGATTCATATCCTTTGGCGTAATGAGATCACGAAGACAAGAAAATAGGCAATAAAATATCTAAAGACGGCAAAAATTTCTAAATGTCAATCAACATCAACAATTTTATCTCATATTGATTTTTTTATATAGATGAAAACACACTTATTAAAACTGAGCCATATAGTTTCCCTTCATCTTTGACCTCAGTCAACAGATTCAGAACATACTAATGTAATTTATGGCATAAAATGTGGCCAACTCCACAGTTTGTGTGATGCTACAATTACATCATCCATAACCATATCCTTCTGGTAGGACAAGTTCAAATTCCTTGTTCTTGGCATTCAGTGACCCAAATTACTCAGCCTTAACCTATAACATTGACCTTGTCTTCTTCTATGTGCTAAGGACATGAGTTCAGCACTGCTTTAATTTCCTTCTACCATTTTATCTTCATGCTCTCTTTCCAGCTGTCTCACATTCATGGAATGTCTTCTGAATCCCTATTTACAGACCTTATACTCTTGTCTTTAAAATTACTTCTAAAACCTTTGTCCTAAAATCTTCCATTAAAGGAATAGTCTAATGCACTTGGAAATCAAAAGTGCATGCATGTCTGACAGCTAATTGTATAATCCTTTACAAAAACTATAGTCACATTTCTATGCCTTTTTTGTTCATTTTCTTTTTTTTTTTTCTTTTGTGTGTGTGACATCTGAGCTTAAACTGTAACCTCTTTATAGTGGGGACCTTTCCATTAACTATTTCTTCCTTATTTTTCTCCACTCAAAAGCAAAATAATTTATGTTTGCCCATGACACTACAATGTTTAGCCATTCCAAAGTAAGATGGAAAGTAAGGAGGATGACAAGATACTAGAAGCTGGGAAGAGCAGTACTTCCTTAGAAGGGAGACTTGAACATCTACATCTTTAGACAACATAACGGAGTGTAACTCTGAACCTCCCCAAAACAGTGCTTATCCACAAAGTATACCCTTTCAACTCCTGAAAACCACCAATAATTCACTTTTATGAAAAACCCTAAAAATTAAAACTGTGGCATTTCACAGTGAGAATCATGCTATATAACATCAGTATCTGAACAAGGTGTCTGACTAAAGATGAATGTCTGGAATTCATCCATACTCGGCACTAAAAGAAAGGCGCGCCCCTGGCAACAGTTTGCCACACTCTAAAAGAGATACCTTAGAGAGGCACAGTCTGAGGGATTAATGTATTTTGAATATTTAATATGTGATTGTCTTCTTCATGAAAATGGGCTTGGAGATCCTGTTTGATACTACAGGCATCGAGCAGAAAATTATGCCTGTTCCAGGGTCAAAGTCTAAATGGTTTAAGTCAAACAAAACAACAAAAACAAAAACACAACAGGGCAACATTCTACTGTGTATTTATGTAAGTTATTCTAAATCCTTGCCTCTTCACAGAAGTATGTGATTTTTTTTTTAATAGAAATGTTATGAGATTTTTTTCCAACTGTAAAATTGCAGTGAATGGTTAAGATACTTCATATTTAATCAATCATTTTGAATATATGAATTTTAAAATAACATCCATGTACTAGTCCAGAAAAGCAGAAGAACCAACTAAAATACTTTCAGCTTAAATTTTAGAAAATTAAGTTCACATCAATAACACATCACATCATTATTGCATAGATTATATGGAGAAATTATTTTTATCTGTAGATATAACAGAAACATAAGGGATTCAATAATATTCTAGCTGAACTACTTCAGGATGTTTTTTCCACAGTCTTTAGAGGAATTTTAGAGTGAGTTTGGTTTGCTCTGGTCTGTTTATTCCATGCCATTTAATCCAATAAACTTTTGAACTTCAAAAGCTTTTTTTCCAATATTTCTAATTTTTCTGTGTAGAGTAGTATAAATCAAAATTTTCTCCATTCTACAACTCAACTATTCAATTTCCCAAAAATAGAGCCCAACATTCAATGCAGTATGTAACATAGGATATCACATAAAAATGAATTAGTTCATTATGAAGAATATTTATTTCTTTGGCTTAATTTTTTAGTTGGTACCTTCACAGTTGTGTTTTGTAAATAAGATTATGGATTAAAAAAATATAATGGAGGTATTTTCTCAAGTATTTAAATATTTTATGGTATTCTTGTATGTATAACAACAGTATTTAAATTCTGGAGAAATCTGTTTTCAATAAGCCATTTTCTATCATTTTTTATAAATAAAGCAATGTTTCTGAGGCAAACTCCTAGCGAAATTTTGCAATTTCTTTTAATTTTTTTTTTTATTTACTTCAGATGTTTAGTGTTTAGAATTTACTGGTAGTTGTCTACATGCAATATAACCATGCATCAAACTGTTGATTTTTCATGTATGTTGTAAGATGCTAAAGATGCATTTCATTTGCTCATGTATTTAATGAAAGATGAAATGATAAGAACTATCCTCTGCAAGGCAAGCAAAGAAGATTTTGGTATTTCTTGAACACCTGGCTGGTTATTCTCTGATTTAGGATAGCTGAGGCATGATTTATAAGCATTGAAGAAATATAGCCACTTCTTGTTACATTTTATACATCTGAGTGGGTAAATGAAAATTACAAGCTACATGGAATTTCTTGTGTTTTGTGAAAAACCATAATACATAGATTCCATATGTTACCTTTTTTTTGTTTTTTTTTCCCCCCAGAAGAAGTGTTTCCTCTGAAACCAGTGGAAAAAAACACATGCCAACTGCTGTAGTAGTCACCGTACAGAAATGGCATTGGTAGCACAGGGAAATAATCTTTGTCTGGCTTTGTTTCAGTGAAGAAGAGATGAAAACAAAGCTACAGCTTTTATGGTTTGAAACAGAAAGTTCTCATGACTGCAATTTATACTAGGAGAAAGGCTAGCTATTCACCAGAGATGGTAGAGATCAAGAAGTATACTACTCAAAACACGCAGGAGGCAACCCTTGGAGAAGCCATCGTGAGGGTAGGGAGTTGGATGGATGAGAAACTCAGAGGTTCCACAAATAAAATTTGTTTGACTTGGAACTTTGAATCATTTAAATGGTAAAAACCAAGTACAATCAGTATGTTTCTGGCCCGAATATATTGTGAACAAAGTATTCTTATTCTCCTGAAAGTTAAACAAAATAAGGATGTATGTACTAGATTCTTACATATCTACCATCAAATACATACTTTAAACTCTGACTAGTTTAATGTATGCTATTATTACTGTAAATACCAGGATGTCTGATATTTTAAGTCATAATAAATTCTGCCACCAAAATTGCATTCTGAAGTCCTTTAATTTTCTGTTCATTTCAAAATCATAAAAAGGTGAGCTGCAACAGGTTGCTATTCTCCTTGTACTTCAGTTGTTCCCATTGTTACTATTCAACTTGAAATCTTGTAGTACATTTCAAACAGTACATGCTGTGACTGCCAGCCTTCTGTGTGCTGGCTCTTCTGTGTTGCAGTGCAATGTCTTCCATTTCATTTCATTACAACTGAGGTCACCTGCATTTTGGTTTAAAACATCTAGTTTGTCAAGTCTACATCCTGTTCCAACAGAGCCTGATTTATTTGTTTGCACCTTTTATCACTTTGCAACCAAAACTACAAAAAGTATCTGAGATAGTAGCCTGCTCTGTGAGTGCTATTCAGATCTTCCTTCCTATATTCCTTTCTTCCTTTCTTTCATTTTCCTCCCTTCCCTCCTTCCTTCTTCCTTCCCCCACTCTTCTCTCTGTCCCTCCCTCCCAAAAGCTGTCAGGACTCTTTGGCCTTGCAAAGAGAACCACAGAAAATCAGAGGCTGCCATACAATTCTTAAGTCCATTTAGTGCCACCTAAAAACTTGGAGGACTTAAGAAAGCAGAAAATTGTGGAAATCACAGACAGAATCATAAAACTTGTCTTTACAAGCTCTTGTACTTAGGAGGGACAAACCCAGATGATAAACATTATGCTACCAGTACACCAATTGGAGTAAGATATATCCAGTGTCTTTCAAAACTAATTACACTTTTTATATTATTTTCCATTTTTTGTGTTTCCACAACTGAAGCAGTTTGCCTTGTCTATATGGAGCAAGAAGGACAAGCAAGGACAGAAGAAGTTCTGTCTTCTCTTTTCTCCATTCTTTTCTTTTCTTTTGAATGTCTGCTTTAAAATTTCCAGATTTCACAGACGTCTCAACCCCTACAACAGAATTTTACATTGTTTTGGTAACTGTCTGAAGTCAACGACAGTAACTCCAAATTGTGTTCCATTTTCAAACTATTTTCTCATCCTCACTACTACTGCTTTCTGCCAGCTTGTGTCCTTCAGCACATTGATCACTATTTTAGCAAAGTGCTATAAATTTGTACATTGTACTTCTGGAAATCATTTTAATCAGCACTTGGCCCAAGAATAACTGAGTCAGATGGGAAGAGGAAAGAAAACCAATTGAAAATCACATGCTGTGTGGCTGTCCATGTGATCCTTAAAAAAAAAAAAAATCAGATGTGTTATATACCACTATTTTTTCTGAAGTTCATAGGAATTATCAGTCTGGTATAATGTTGCAGTAAAGGGCATTATATTGGTAAAAAATGTAACTGGGTCCTTAAGGAAAATGTTGAACATTCTTCCATTTTGTATACAGCACACTAATCATGATTTTCAGTTTAGAAATATTTTTAGTGCTTATTAGAGAAGAATTCTTGAATTCTTCCTGTAAAATTTAATTTTTTACACTTTTCAGGAAAAGAATCTAAATAACAGTAAAATTAATCCAAAATAATAAAGGAAAATGAAACAAGCAATCAAAAATACTTTAAGTCTGATGAATGCCTTAAGTTGGACTAGATTATCATTGTATGTCCCTTCCAACTGGAACTATTCTATTCTAAAATAAATAGGGATAATATAAAGTCTATAAGCACTGCAAACAACATAACAGAGGCAAGGTATTTTCTCTAATACAACTTAAAGAAAACAGAAACAATCAAAGTGTCTTTGTTTTAAATAATTTTTTTCTGTTGTTATCATAAAACTTCCAGCATTAAGCTACATATAGTGCTAATCCAATGAATAAATTGTGGTCTTTTTCAGATTAAAATAACTGTGTTATAGAATTTAAATGCTTGTTTTTTCAATAGTCATTCTTAACCTGCCTCAACCTTGAGTATCTTTATTTTACTAGAATGCTTCTCCTTGGTGGGAGGTCAGCATGAATTGAGTCAAAAGCCTAGTGGACTCAAGTTTTTGGATCTTAACTTGAAAGGAGCCCTGCAGCATTGTATGTGTGGGATCCTCCACACCAACAATGCATGTGCTGCACAGGAATAATCATCACTGTTTGTCTAATCTGGTGTAAGATGGCAGACTCACTGCCATGCCGTACAGACACATGCCTGCACACAGTCTCAAGGACCAACCTCATTCCCATGCCAAGAATTCATCTTTTCTGTTTGAATACATTTTGTCTTACTTTCATCTTATTTTCCTAACGAGCAGTGTAGGCTGAAAAGGAAGTGCCACACTCAGACTATCCATGAGGGCAAATAATTCTTCATTTTACCAGCAGTAATCAGACATTTGCAGTGTCTGCTAGGATAGTTTAGTAATGTCTACATGATTGCTGTTGAAGCTACATGAGAAAATAGATGACGTAAAGACCATAAAAATGATAAGATAATTCTTTAAAGTAACATAAAAAAACCATACAGTTTTCACAGAAGACGGATTTTGGATGGGACAAAATGACAGTTGAAAATTGCCCTTGTCAGAGAGTCAAAATAGCAATCAGTTTGAAGCTCATCTTAAAAAGTGTTCAGGAAGGAAGATTTCCTTGAAAACAGAGAATGTCACACCAGAAAATGAGAGAGGGAGAAATAAAATGTGTTTCACTAGAGCAAGTCTCTTGCAAAGGTGAAGTGTTCTGGGATTTCTTTGTAGATACAATTTCCTTGAATTTAGTACTGTTTTTACCGTCATAATAAAGGACACAGCAGTCTGTTCCAACTAAAACATGGTGGGAAAGGGAATTCCTAAATTCAACTACAGGTTGTTGCGTAAGTATAAATACAGATATAAATATAGACATAGCAATACATAATTAATATCTGCATATATATACACACATATATTTATGCATAGATATACACATAGCATAAAGCATTTGAAATTTTATCATAAATATTCTGTAGTATAACCACAGGGATTTACAACCAATTTTCTTTTGTAACATCCTACAGCATTTCAAATAAACAGAGAATAAAACCCCCATTTGGCTAGGAATTTGTCTTCTCACACACGGCATGTTACTAAGTACATGTCATAAACTTTGGGGAATTAAAAATAATTTAATTCTCTAAATCAATTAAGCAAAAATATATTTTTTAATATCAAATCTCTTGATTGTTTCTTCTTACTTTATCAATCAAAATGTGATATCATAGCTCTCATTTTTTTTCACTAAAAGACTAAAAAGAGATTTCTAAATTTTATTCTGTCTAATGCACTATCAAGAGAATTGCTTCCTAAATTAAAGTCACTTACATGACAAAACTCTTTGAAATCAAAGTACTTTTCAAGTATCACTAGCAGCATAATTTGAAGTTAATGTGGTTGTCCAGACACAGTCCACTGACTAAATTTAACTTAAAAGAGTTTTAGAAACTACCATTCATGGGAAGAAGCAAATTTTATTTTGGTAGCCAGGGCTGACATTGCAGGATATTATTTAAAGTAATTTTGTATTTTACTTGTTACGGTATCCTTTACATACATGAATATTGTGAAACAAGGTATACACACTTTTTAAAGAACAGCTAATTTCCAAACATTGAAGCATTACAGAAGATTACAATTCTGACAAATATTTCTTGACATATATCACATTAAACACTAGACAGTTGAAGAACAGCTATTGGAAATTGGCATTTGTAACACTGGAGTAAGCACACTTTTTCTTTATGTCCTTAAAACTGACTAATGTAAAACAGAAATAGGCTACCAAAATGTGGAAAATGCTGGTGCATTCTAATTTTAACTAAAAAAAAAAAAGTTTTAATTCTTATCTCCAGCAATGTTACAATACATTCACAAATCACCTCAGTAAAATATATAGGTTTGTAAGTGATCATCATGTTAGTGTCAGTATAACTTAACTCAGGAAACACAGCAATGAGAAATGACCAGGTTCAACTCTGAAAAATAAAATTTAAGGTTTTTTTTCCTTTTTTTGAGATTATTCTGCTGCTTTTCTTCACTTTAATTTGAATAAGATAGGATGTAGGGTTTGTTGTTGTTGTCGTTGTTGTTGGTTTGGTTTGGTTTGATTTGTCTTTTATTTGGGGTTTTTTGAGCGTTTTTTTTGTGTTTTTTTCTGTGGTTTTTTTTGTGTGGTTTGTTTTTTTTTTTTTTGTAGATGCGTTGTATGTGTTTGCTTTATGAGTTGCTCATTAAAGATAGTCATTTAACCTCAGAAAGTTACAGCCAAAACTGATTTGGTTTTTAAGCCATAATGAAGGGATTAGCAAATACTTGGTGGCTGTCTCATATTCTCACAGGAAGATAAAAAAGAAGCTTCAAAAATAAAAATAACTATAGCTAAATTCCAGCCAACATCACAGCGAGAAACCCAGAGAAACTACGCAGCTTCGCATTCAGTTAGCATTGATTTTGACAAGTGATCAAACAGGGGTTATTGGAAGAAAAAAACATAGAATCATAGAATAATATAAGGAGTTTTTCTTAAAACAAATAAAATAAGAAAAAACTACTAATAAGATAATTTACTAAATTAACTCTAAAGATATAGTACAGCAATGTGAAACAAGAGTTCATTGCCATCAAGGCTTGTAATAGAAGAAATGTCTCTTGTTTTCTTTCACTTCAGATACCAGTGGAAAATACGAAAGAGAGCTGATAAATAGATTAAGGTAGATTTTGAAGACTATTCACTTTTTTTCCCCCGAGGTATGAGCTCTCTGCTACAAAATTAATAAGCCAAAGCAAATATCAAATAAATATTTTTGTCATAATATAGATAATTATTATTTATCAAAAGGTCCACTGAACTTCTGACCGAATATATTGTTACGGTGTAATACATAGTACATAAGAGATATCACATACAGGATAGAACTCTGTGATCTTCTAACTAAACTATAAGGAAAAAAAACCTGTGCACAGCAGGGCTTGATGTTGTACTGTTGTTATATTATTGAGAAGAATACAATTCATCTACAATCTCCAAACTATTTTATTGTCAGAGCTGACAGACTGTGACTCACATAAATGGATGTATTCACGCATAAATGCTTTAATAATATATTAAAGTACATTTTTAGATCCTAACATGTATGTATAATTTCAAGGACTCAAGATTGGGGGGAGGTGGTTTTCATTCATACATATAGGTTTATTTTATTTGTACTTTCATTAGGAAAGTCCCGAACAAAAGACAAAAAAGTGCACCTTCTTCAGGACAAAACATTTCCACCTAGGACCGCAGTGTTCAAATGGTGTAGGCACATCACCTTGGATCCAGAACACTCATTTTCTCATTAGCTATTCCATCTTTGTAAGAAAGGTCCTAAATTCAATAACTCTCACTGGCAGGCCAATTTGTTTTTAACAGCTACAATCTTTGCAAGACACCTTGTACTGCAGTCATGGGGTTTTATTCATTTGAATCATATGGCTAAATATAATTATAGCCGTCAATTACTTTGTACTTTCAAAACCACAGAAAATGTCTTGCATTGTATATAGGGCACCATTAGTGGAATTGTTTCCTTCTTAATTGGCATAGGTTGGAAGTGTTCCTCAGGCTTTTTCGACTTCTCAAATGCTTGCCCTTCCCCCGCACTTTTCTTCAGAAAAAGAGTCGATGAATTTTATCTAATGGCTTTTATATGCATATACTTTAAAGAGCTGGGAGTGCTAACTGTAATACTGACTATAATAATCTGAGGTAAGGCATTTAGTCTCCAGAAAAAAATTATTTATTTATCCAATCCTTGACCCAGTTAACCTTAAATTCTTCACTAATCTGTGGGACCACTTCAACAGAAAAGGTAAACCACCTCCCTATCAGGACTAACCTACCGCCACTGCAGTGATATTCTCCTGGAATGCTACTTCAGTTAAATGAGATGAACAGAGAATTTCTGTACCCTCACTCCAGGCTATAGTGAAAAGCAAGAATGTATGTGGGGGTGAGAGAGAGGGGAATGGGACCGTCTGGATATCCCTCATTTCTCTTTCAGCTCAAAGAGACAAATGAGCCCTGAATAATACTTGGAAAGCAAAAGTTGACCCAACCTTCTCTTGATAAAGCAGTCCTCCTAAAGCTATTTTCTAATTACTTTAATTCTCTTAACTTAGACAGAATCCCACTCCAGGGGCCTTTAAAATACAGTCTCTCCCTTTATTCTTCAAGCCTATATGTAACAGACGTATTTAGCATTCATGAAACCCTAGAAACAAGGGGTGAGCTGGTTCCTGCAGTTAGGAGGCATTCATTCTGCTTCAGTACACAAGTCTGCTCCCTCTTCCTAAACCCACAGATGCAACTCCTGGCACTCAATTACGCATCTTGTGGGCAGGTTTAGAGCTTATCCCTATTCTCAGCATCTCCCTGGCTTGCTTCCCAAGCACACTGACAAGAGGATGCCTCTCAGTGAATGAACACAGTATTTTCAACTGTATTCTGCTTCGCCTACACACTCGACAGTCAGTTCACCCAGCCTTTAGGTGCACTAGCTAACAGGTATCATCTAGCAGGACTTCAGTTTCAGAGACGTAGCTCATTACTGAATTTCCTTCCTTCTTTCTCTTCATATAGAAGGTTTGAATTCTTATTCTGTTTTAAGCAGCAAGGAACCATCCTCTGCCTGGGGTTTTGAGGGGGATTCTGCTCCGTTCCTTCCCCCCCCCTCATTTTTTTATGTCTGAGAGCAGATTTGAGACATTTCTATGAGTCTGCAAAATTTGCTTGTTAGCTTTCACCAGAATTGTGTCACCAAGCACATATAATTTCAATGATTATTAAATGTTTCCAACACAATCTTAGGAAACAACATCCTTGGAGAATATATTAGAACAAACTGACCTTCATATTTCCTTTATATAATCTATGATTCAATAATAATTATTTCATAGCTCAGTTCTGTAGCAGTAATTTTATTTACATGATTTTTTTAATAGACTTCCTAGAAACTCACCTGGCAGTCATTACAAAATTGCATTAAAAATGGTAAACAGATGGTTTTCCCAACTTGCTGGCTGTCAAATTCATATGTCATCTCCTTCTCAGAGGTGGCTAACATAAAACAGAAATGTTCAGAAGCCTTCAGTAATCATTGGCTACATGAACTATATTAATTATATGAAGACAGCTTTCAGCAACTTATATCATTACTTAAAATGGAAAGCAGTGAACTATTTGCAAACATATTCTATGTCTCCAGAGTAAGATCCTCAAATATTTGCAGGGAATTTAAATTAGATTCACAAGTTTTAAGGGAGTCAAAATGCGAAATGAAAACATCTTATCTAAAGAAGAATGACCTTGTAATAAAGGATAATATTTGATATTTTCATCATTTATTGCTTGAAAAATATTACTGTAGAATCAGAGACTTCACACAGCAGTTCATGCACTTCTTGACTATTTCCTCAGGTTTCAGAATTTTCAAGAATGTATTTACAGGTTGAATATAAATCCCCTTAATCACTACAAATTTTTAATTGCCTAAAATAAGATGCTTGAACTACACAATTTAGAAGTTAAACATTGCAACATGACAGTTTTCTATAATTATGGAAAATACTGAAATATGTTGTCAGACTCCATTTAAAAACAGGTAGACATTTCTTTAAAATCTAAATTCTAATTGAAGAGTATTTCCTTTAAAGTAGACACCATTTTGTAAGCACAAATTAATATTCAGCCATTCCAACTGAAAAAAATATGTCATATGCTAGTAGGTCCCTTTTTTAATCCTATGAATTACAGGTATGATATGCCAAATCTATAGTAAATGTAAACTGGAAGAGCTCTGTTGTTAGGTTGAGAAATGCTCTTGTTTCTTAAAGACAAAAAAAAGTCCTCTCTCTTTTCAGGCCAGTTCAGATAACAGGGCTGAAATGCATTCATCTTTTTTTAAGAAATATGATAGAAGTATTTTCAGCAAGGTATATGACCTCTATAATGTGGCTAGCTACCTTGCACCATAGCAAAAGGTATTTTAAAAAGGAGTTTCAAATATAAAAATCTCTATAATCTTCTGATCCAGTGTCCCAAAAGATTTCTAATTAATCATTGTTGGATGAAAGCTGAACTTTCACCAGGAACTATTTTAGGTTTGCCTTTCTGATTAGTCACATATTTCAGATAGCAAATCAGTACATAGAACATTAAAATTCATAGAAAGAGAGAAAATCTAATAATTGCCTAAAAATCATGCAGAAGGGCCTCCAAAACTGCTAAAATATACAAGTAAAGATCTTAATTTCTGCGTACTAACACAAACTAAACTATCTAGAGGCAAATGATTCACTGGTTCAAGCATATTTACTAAAAGAGTGTAACATTTAACAGTTCCGTTTTAACACAGCATTTTATTCTCCCTGAGAACAAGGACAGAAACACAGGGTGTTTCTGGAAGTTGAATCCAATTTCAAAGCAGCTGCGGGGTTGCCATCTTGTGAATGACTGAGGCTAAGGGTTGTCTGCGCACTGGGACAGGCAACTAGCAGTAATAATTTGAAACTCTATGCTTACCATTTCCAAGCAGTAAGAGTTTCATTCACAGTTGCAGAGATATTGTGATTTCAAATTGGGTCCATTTTTTTGAAAGACCCTGTAGTATTGCAATTCTAGCACCTTCTATCCACAAGAAAAATATATCTGAAATTCCTATTTTTAATACCCTTTCCTCCTGTACTCCAATACTTCATCCATATTTCATCAAATAGTCTAAGGAAGAGTGTAAAACATGGGACTTCTTTGTTGCAGAAACAAAATCAAAGAAAAAATGCTGTCCCACAGATAAGGACATTATTTTCATGTGTAATTTCACACGGCTTTCTTCATTTCATTCTTTTATGTTTTGGCAATAATCTGTTAAATGTGTGGAAAGAAGGGGCAAGTTCGGTCCTTAGCTGATCGTTATTCAGAAACATCCAAATGAGTAAAGCAGATATTCTTGACTCTTAAGAATATTCGCTGTAGCACGTGATCGTATTTGAAAATAAAATGTGTATAATGACTTCTGTGCTTCAGGTCTCTCAGACTTCAATGTACAGTAAGCAACATACAACAAAAAAGTATATATAAATAGGGCAGGAATTGGTTGCAGCAGGAGACATTGTCTGAGGAACCTGGAGATGGAACAGCCTCAGTCACATAGCGAAGCAGCCTTTGCAGGAGTGTTGCCTGCCCACGTACAGTTCAATCCAAGTTTTAGAGAGTGAGTCAGTGGAAAAAAAACCCCTTGTCTGTCAGACTGATATCTGTTAGTTTTAAATTTCTCTTCTGTATACTGGTCACTAATTTACTTTTATACACATATTTGGAGGAGAGGGTTATCATGTGAGTGCTTGTAGGTCTCTCACCAAGAAAAAAAATACCTTGATACTTCTTTTGTGCCTTGAGTTATGAATGACTTGTCATGGACACTTGATTAAACTCCTGCCTCTATGGTACTGGGATAGTTGCTTACTTGTTAAATAAGCAAAGTGCTCTTTAACTTTCCATAGGTAAAGAACTGAAGCATGAAGAAAGCTCAGTCTAAAGCATATGGACACTTGTTGCAGAATAAGGACTGCTTCAGAAAATATCTAAACACAGACTTTAGTATCTTATTCTAACAGAAATCTTTTCTGTATGTTCAAAAAAATTAAGATTTTCATTACAAACTGAATGGAGATTACATGAACATTTGCTTGATTAAATGACTAACATACATAAAGTGAGTTAATGAATTAGAAAAATCAGAAATCATACGGGGTGCTAGCCTAAGAATTAAAAGCTAATTTATAAAAATCAAAAAAATAATCTTGTTTACTGCTAAAGGAGGGAAAAAAAGAAGGAATATATAAAGGTATTGAATCTAACATTTATGAATGTTTATTTGGACACATGAAAATTCAGATTTTAAAGACAAATAGATTAAACAGACAGTTAAAAAGACTTAAGCTTTGGAATTGAAACATAAACTCAAATTTGCTTCCCAATACCTGCACATAGGACAGTTTTCCATATACAAGAAGCCATAAGCAGAACAGGACAGTTCTTCACTGGGATATATGTTTGCAAACTTGAGTACTATACTGGAGTAGCTCTGCCACTCTCCAGCTCCTCAAAACTTTAGGATTGCACATTGAACTGGGGGTCCCCCATCCCTCAAAACTCAGGGAAATACTCTGAGATGTCCCTGAAACAGAATTAACAGAGGAAAATTGTTCCCATGCAGAACAGTGGGAGGATGGGAGAAAAAGTTAGGATCCAATTTAGGGGTTTCTGAGTTTTGCTTGTCTCTTGGGGCCAGGGCATCAGGGTGCACTGAACTCTGATCAGCTTGTTTCATCAGGCTCTTGAGCACTGATGTTCTTCCAGCAGAATATGATTATGAACATTCATTACAGTGTTGTCAATCAGCTGGATCACTTGAGGCTGACCATGAATAAATAACTAGTCCTCTGCAGAAGAGGCAAACACTTCATGGACCACTTGAAACCCATGAAACACATCTTGAGAATCCTTAAATGGATCCTACACTGCTTGAAGGATTGAAAAATAATATGATGAAACACTAACATGAAGTAAAGGTATATATTCATTCTTAAGAAAAACACAACTTTTGATGCAACTGTTCCAACCCAGTAGACCAGGCAGAGCTGCACATCTCAAACATTTCTATGTTTTCCATTTACATTGAAATCCACTTTGCTAATTAAAACTTATCTCATGATTCGAGTACATCAAATGGCCATGGATGGAAGAAAAAAATATCCCGTTATTTCCGATTAATTTTTTAACTCAAGGCATTAGGTCACATTTTGAACCTGAACACGCAGATTAATACTTTAGTGACAGTAAAGCAGATAGTATAAATATGCCCTAGAGCTTTTACCACAAATCGGACTTGGTTTTCTGCTCTCACCAGTATGAACAGCTTGTAAATGTTGTTCCCAAAAGACTGTAGCTGTCTTATGGCTGGATAACATTCTGCCTGGAAGCCTCTGTCTGTAACTGCTGACAAGGTCTCTTGCCAGTACATTTCTTCAACCTTAAATATCCATTTAACTGTAACTGACGAGTCAGGATACAGAATGACCACCAAGATGCCTTCAGAGCACTCTTTTCCATTTTTCTATTCTGAATAAATAAAATTCTTCCTGACATTCTCCACAGAGAAATAAAAGGAACAAGTTCTGAGATGTTTAAGTTTAGCCTCTGTTTCAACCATTAAGGACAGGCAAGAATTAGAATGGTCTCTTCTTCCACTCTAATACAATAAAGGGCAGGCATCCTATCACCTCAATGATAGCCCCATTGAGGCTATTCACCCACAGGCCATTTATGGCAATTGAAAGTACTGCATAATAGAAGTTAATAAATATTGCCTTTCTCTAAACTGTTCAGGCATGGAAGCTGGCAGATGAGCCTAGCCATGAATGTCATAATAGTGATTATTATATAACCAATAATCACTCAGAAGAAAAAAAGAAAAAATAGTGAAAAAGCATCAAAGTAGAATGTGTCTATTAATCTCTGCATGCTTAGATTAAATAAACAATAAATGAAAGAAAACGAAAGTCATAGCAGGTTGCCATTAGAAAGACATAACAGTTTAGATAGAATGCTCTGTTGAAAGATCACGAAATAGAACAGGAGAGTTGGTTGTTTGGTCTTGTTTATTTGCCTGGTTTTTAAAGAAGAATTATAGTCTTTGAGTAATATACGAAAAAGATACCATCAGGCAAAGGATTTAAGTGGAGCAATTGATTAAAGGATAATATCGAATTCTGGCAATCAGTAGAAGCAGCAAATAGCCAAGTGAAGTTCAACAGAAAAATCCTTCAAATGATAAAAGAGCAACTGACAGCAAGACTCACAGTCAGAACCAATAGTAGTTTATGGTCAAGAACAAGTAAAAAAAAAAAAAGAAATCTGGAGGAAAAAAAAAGGCAAAAAAGATACTTATGATACTTGGGTAATAATGAGTATAGTATAGAAATTGGGGGACTAATTTAAAATATTCTTCCACTGCAGAGACACTTGAAGCTTACCTATGCTATAATTACAATTAGTAAAATAAAAATTTATGCTAGAAAAATGTTTTGATTGCAAAATCAAATAGACAAACTGAGGACGTCTGATTTACACACAGTTGTCTCTTATACATCTATGTTTCACTAAATGTGTCTGGGAACATATTTAAAAAAAATGATTGAACACTGTATCAAATTGATTCCTACAAGTATCTGTGTGGGTGTGGGTTTGGGTTTGTGTGAGTATACAGAAATTCAGGCATATTTATTTTCATAATTTAAATTTTTTGAGGTTGCTTTTCTCACACATTTTTTCACTACAGCTTCTTTTAGAATTTTCTTATATTTTGTTTGTTCCATATGACTCCCTACTATTTTGCTTTCAGGAAAAAAAATACGTCATAGATGTGTATTTTTGTATAAGTATAAACACATACATGAACCTTCACTGTCAGCACTGAAAAATAAATGCATTCTACTTAAGCCAGACACTGGACTGTTTTGTATTAGCAGACCACTGATGGAATTAGATACAAAATTACTGAGGGGGAGCAGTAATTGGTAGTAAACAGTAGGAAATGGCCACTGGAACAACATATTGACTGAAGAGAGTGAGTTACAAGGATGTCTGGAAAATAGGTATTTTGTATACAACAACTATTCCTTTAATCCTGTTCCAACCACTGAGTTCAAAGAATATTGATATAATAAGGTTACAATTAGAGAAAATCTGCCCAGTCTGTGGAAATTTCTTCTATTACATGTAAAAGTCTTTGTATCTACAGTCTATCCTCCTTAATCAATGGAGTACTCAAATCTTTTTCCCCTTTTTCCCTATTTCCTTCCAATTTATTTGGATATTTCTGGTCCTGAGGTGTTTAGAACTCTACACAATAATAGATGTGTAGTCTAGCCAGGGAAATAGGGCCTGTCATCTCTGAACAGTGATGTGATGCCCTTTTTTGTGCAGGCAGCATTAATTATAAAATATTTTTCTGAACACTCTCATTCTAGCATACAGCTTGATGGGAAGAAAACTCATCCCGCCATTTTGGTGTTTCACCCTGAATATCACTGTAATCAGTACAGCGTAAAAGAAAGAACATCCAACAAGAACTTGAAACATGGGGATATTTTAATACGTATTTATTAGTAAGCTATTTATTATGCATGTAAGTGGATGCAGATGTCAGTTTCTCTGTGCTACATAAATTTGTGTGATGAATATGTTTAATTTTGCTTTTGAAAGTTTTTATTCACAGGATGCCAGATCTTCCCTTTATATGGAAATATTAATCGATATTAGGAAATTGTGTTAAAGATATCTTTGGTGTGCACAGTTAATATTTCTATCATGATTAAAGCCCCTCATTAAGAGTACAGTGTTGGGTCAAAAAGTATGTGTAAATGTGTATTTTGTGAATGACTGTCTGTGACTCAATCCACAGCCTATAGATACCTGTGCAAAGACTACTGTTGCCAACAAAATTTGTACCTCATTTCATAGCATGTCATAGGTGTATTAGAAGGTAAGTGGTTTTCACCATGTCTACTCAAATAATGGTACTCTTACATCTCCATTCCTCTAAAAATAAACAAATATTTGCCTTCACCCATCCTTTCCCTATGCCCCCAAAAAACCAAAATAATTTATTATACAGTTCCTGTCTTATGTTCCTTTTACTTAATGACAAGTCCTCCCCTCCACCCCCCCTTTTTAAAATTTATTTAATACTATTTAGATGGTAATTGCAGGCAAATTACTGTCTTCACTGTACTTTGGAAGAAAACTGTGTGTGGAAGATTGCTAATCTATAATCTGCGAAAGCTGACTCAGGAAGCAAGATACGATCCAGTCTAGGTAGAGACAATTTTGAGTTAGTTAGCAGAGACTACAGCAATGAGAATAAATGTAAGTGCCTCTACAGTTAAAAAACATTTAGAATCAATACATCTAAGGAAACCTTTCTCTTGTCATGAAGAAGCATGTTTTAAATTAATATAATACAATTTAGCAATATATTTTCATATGTAAATTCCAATACAGAAAGATATACCTATAAAATATGCGGTTAAAGACTTCTGGGAAGCTTTGCCAACGTATCTCCTTTGACTGCATGTCAACCTCTAAAAAGCACTGCTTCTGTCATAAACTGTTTTGAAACCAAGTAAAAGTTCACAACTGCTGTATCGGAGCACGATATCTGTAACTATATGTATCTATTACTTGGTTTCACCTAAGTGGTTTTATTATAGTACAGGAAGACATTTTTTTTCACCCACTTAATAATATATAATCTTTGTTTCTGGTGCTGAATTCACTAACATTCTTCAATCATACTGCTGAATTTTTTGCTTTTCTATTTTAAGCTACAATAATAAATGTTTTCCACAGAAACTAAAACATATATTTTATTTAAAATTAAAATAAAGAAATAAAGTTTGTGGTGTTGGGAATTTACAATACTTTAAAAAGTTTCCAAAACTTCCTAAGTATGTTCTAATATAGGAAATTCTCGACTTTGGAAGTCTTTCTTGTAGTGACACAAAATCAGTTCTTGTCTGAACACAGATCGTTATGACTGAAAATGCATACTGACCTGGGGGGAGGTAATTATCTAAACTGTATAATCAGAAAATTGATCAATTCTTATTCAACCTCACTCTGTTACCTAGTACCTGTCTGCAGACTTGATAAGACCTACAAGAGTATGAACAAAGGTGTTCTTTATCAGTTACTTGAATAATATCTTTTATGGATTTGTCAAAAATGTTACCTATCCTGGACTAACATAAAGAAAGGAACATTTTATTTTAGCACTATTGTTAGTTGTCTAAGATGTTATATACAATATGTGGCACCAAAAAACTGCAGTATAACAGCAGTAATATTATAGCAGTTCTTGTACCAACATTATACAGGTTTAGAATGTTATTACATGGTTGGAAGGAAGAGCTCTGTGATTTATGACTTCCAGAAAATACAATTTCAGTTGCAAAACATTAATGACATTTTGTATTACACCTTAACACAATCATGTAAAGATTTTAGATTCGTCCCATGTATCTGATAATTTCAAATTTGGAAGTAACTGCATCTGAAATACAGCCACACAGTTTGGCAGCTTGTTACATATTCATGGTCAGAAATATTTCTGAAAATTTCTCATATGTAGAAATATCATATTTTGCTTGGAATCTTCAAAAGAGCTTCACTCATACTGAAACACGGAAGAATCTCACATGCCTTCTTTATGACATTGTAATAAATGAGAAACTGCTCAAAAGGACTCTAAAGAAATTGGTAAAAATATTTTATATCGTTATACTCAAATTATTTTTGTCTAAAGCAGTTATTGTGTAATATGCTATGTGCAGAACCCAAGCAGAGAAAGGAAATAAATATTAAATAAGCATCTCTATCATTTCTACCAGCACAATCCACATCGTAGAAACCACTGTGTCACTATTACAAATGTTTCATTTTCTGCTCTGCAAAATAAGTACAAATATCTTGAATAAAACTAGACAACTTCTGGTTTTGCAAGAAAAAGCTTAAATAGTAGTAAAAGTTAGTATGTCCCATCTGCTTCGATGGAAATTAATTAACCCTTGCAATAATTTTCTGCTTACATTATTGCAACACAAATACATATTTAATTTATTCTCTTCCTTCTAATTCCTTTGTCCACTTTGCTTTACATTTACGAATTTTACATTTCCAGATAGCATATTATCTCCTTAAAATGAGCTTTTATTTTAAAAAATATTTAACTCTCAGTACAGTACAGATGATTACCATTAAATATGTTCTATTAATAATTATTCTATTAATAGATAATGGATTGAAAGGAACTTCTTGGGACATCCAAAGAGTAATTTTCAGGAAAATTTCCCAACTATGTTAAATATTATTCCATATTATTACAGAGTTTTTTCTTAAATTTCCCCAATTGACCCTTAAATTGAAGTGAATATGCCTCATGCTTATGGAATCTTCTCCTCAGTCACACAGTCTGGCATATCTGTAATGCCTTCTACATCTGTGAGGATTTTTACAGATTTCCTGATAAGAACAATTTTGCTTTTTGTTTTGGTGTTGGGTATTTTTTTGCAAGTATAAGCATAATATTTGTAAGTTAATGTCCATAGGGCGTAGTCTTAACTGCAGGATATCCAAATAAGAAAAACACTTTATCATATGGGAGACAAGCAGTCTTCAGCATAAGCTATTTGTTATACATTTATTGTCAGGTATTGTAACAGACCTAGACATTTACAAATCCAAATCCTACACATTGCTTTTGAGACTTAAGAAGCAGACGACAGAAGTGTGTTCTAATACTACAGAAATACTTAAGAATTAAATGTTGATTATAATTACTTCTGTCACCATTAACACACAGTAACATAAATAAATTTCTGCACAGAAAAATGTCATATTTATTGCCTTTCAAAGACCATGACCTGAACTACATTTATTCCTGTCTTCAAGCACCTGAGTTTCCAAAGCAGAAATTTAGGCTCTGTAGCTCCTCAGTGGAAACTGGCATTTATCTCCAAAGGACAAATTGGAAATAATGACTGAGCAAGTAATCTTTCTAGATGTTTCTGGACTTCCACTACATTGCGTGTTCTGTGTAACATCATTCCTGTGGGGTTAGTCAAAATAGTGCTTTTTGTACCAGGTCACACCTTGCCCATTGGTTTCTGAGAGTGAGCAATAGCAGGTAACTAGAAAACAGTGCAAGAATAGGACAAATTTCAAGTAGTATTTCATTGTTTAACTCTCCCAGTCATTCGTTCATCTGGACCATTTGCAGCTAGATTTAATGTTTTTATATTTGTCTTGGATACATTTTTCTTGCAAAAATTTGTATACAGAGTTTTTGAACCCTCCAGGTTTTTGGCATCCATTATATCCTGTGGCTATGAGTTATATAGTTTAACTACGCACACTTGAAAAGGTACATCTTTTTGCTGGATTGAACTTGCCACACCTTGTATTTAAGTGATATACAGATGTGTGTCTACATTAATTATTTGACTTCTAAATTGAATCTGATCATCCTCGCTTGCTAGGCTTGAATTTGACATGGCATGTAGGCCTCTGTGGTCCTAGTCTGAAAAACTCAACTGGAAAATGAGCCCTCTGAAGCCTCTGTATGTGTTACGCCCATAAAGGGGCATTTCCATCAGCTCACAGGACCAGGCTAGAGCTAGCCTGAAGTACCTGCCTCCCAATCAAATGCATGCAATAGGGGTCTTGAAAGGAAACTATCTCACTCCACAGACCTGTTCTTACTATGCCCATTACTTGCTAATTTAAACATAGCTTTCTTTACCTAGGGCAATGTGGAACAGAATTATTTTCCATCCTGTCTTAAGGGGTCTTACTCCATTTTGTAGTTAAATACAGCAATACTTTCATTTGATGACAGGACACTACAATCTCTTTTGGTACGCCAGTTTTGTTCCCTCCCTCAGAGTTAAATAGTATTTCATGCTGGGAGGAGCATCTGAAAAGCCCATGTCTGCACAGAACAAAGGACAACATCAGACATTTACTTTCCCTTTTTCTTTCCTTAGTGAGAAAAAGAGAATAGTATTACGGCTACTTTTGTACTGAAAGTCACAGCTGGATTGGTTTGTAATCCAGGTGTCTGACTACACTAACAGTTGCATTGCAATGACTATTTGGATAGGGTATTCAAGATATTTTCCATCAGTGACAAGCTCTGCTAGAGTTTTGCTTTTTTGTTTGTTTTTAGTGTAACTTTAAGGATAAGACAAAACAAATTCTAACAATGTAAGATATCTCACTACAGGGATGCCAGTGATCTCTTAGAAATGAAACTAGCTACTGAATAGTTGAAAAATCCTCACAGGTGTAATACATATGTGGACAAAAGCATGTACATTTTCAATAAAATAGAAGTAAAACCAACACAGTCTTCTAAAACACTGCTTGAAATTTTTTAACTGTTTCAACAATAACCAAGTAGCCATCTTCCTTTCAGTATTGCCATCTCATGTCATAGTATACTGAGGACAGTGATAAACATTTTAATACAGATTATATCTTCTTCATTAATGTCATTCAGAAATTTCCTCCTAGACTCAAGACTAACGAAGACAAAAATCATAAGAATTGTCAAATATATTCGGCTGGCCTAGGTGAAACATTTTTCCTGTGCAATCTACTCTAAGTGTACCTGCTTTTGCAGGTGGGTTGGACTAGATGATCTCCAGAGGTCCCTTCCAACCCCAACCATTCTGCAATTCTGTGATTAGCAATGAATCCAACATCAGGTTATTCACTTGACCAGTTCCCTAAGAATACATAGAAAAGATGTCATATTTCATGTTTCTTCTAATTTTTAGAAATTCACTATGAGTAGAAAGATAGAAGAAAGGAAGAGATGCCAAAAGTGATTTTTATACTTATAAGCAGGAATCTTTCCTCTGAATTCCCATGGTACTAGTTCCTACATGTTTTGTTTTGGGTCATTTTTTTTTTTTTTTCGGTTCTAGTATAAATACATTTTACATCATTGCACAGGTCTTTCAGACTTTTTTTTTTTTCCCTGACAGGTGCAAAGGACCTTGTCAATGTCAAAGATTTTTTCTTTTACTATATCAAGTTATACTATTTACTTTTTAACAACTGCTTAACATCACTATATAGCTGCAGACTGAGCTCCCTAGTACTACTAGATCTTTTGTTTCTGAGAATGTTGCTAACTGTGTCATCTAGATGTACGAAGAGTCTAGAATAACTTTGAAGTGCAGTAAGCATGTAATAGCTTGCTGTTATGCAAGTTAAATTTAGACAGTTGAAATAGTTATGTATTTTTCAAAAAGATTTGCATGGTTATTTGTATGTCTGTACTATTGTTTATCTACAAGAGGCTTAAGAGACTTTTTGAAGGTTTTTTTCTTTTTAAAAAAAAGACAGAAGCAGATTTGATTTTAATTTCACCAATTCATAATGCAATTATTTTCATTGATCATTAAACACATTAGTCTAAAGGGAGATTACTGGTAGGCAATTTAGATTGGCAATTTTCTTGTTTCTTAGAACACAGACATTTTTGTCTGTGAAGACTTCTCCTATGTTATCATGCACCTTTATAATCAGATTTTAATTGAAAAAAAAAATCAGTGTAGATAGATCTCTATGGATATAATCTAAAGGGTCAAAATAAAAGTGTGACGTAGTTTTGAAAACTGTTAGCATCTAGAAAATATTAACAATACAGTTAATTATCATAGTCAATCTCTTATATTAAACCTTTATATAATGACATATTAAGAACGAGAACTCCCCATGGCCACATTCTGGAAACAGCTGTTTATAGCAGCTCTCTGGCTTTCACCCACAATACGAACATATGTAAGGGAAATTCTGTAATTTTGTGGCCTATTGCAGGGTAGTCTAGCAGATAGGCAAAGGATTTACTATTGTATAAAATGACAAATGCTTTCTGAAAGTGAATGTTAATACAAATCCTTCTGTGAGGGAAAAAAATCTAACGTTCAAAATGCGAATCATGCCTCAAGAGACCCAAAGTCACCTCTCCACCTCACCGGATACTTTGAGGTTCTACAGAACAGCCACATGCACAGAGTCCTTCATGGTAAGAATTGGGCTGATGTACCTGAAACACATCTAAGTAACTGAAATTCACTGAATTTAGGACATTTGGGGCCACATGAAGTGAAAAAAGAGAGATTCGTGATATGCTGAAATGGCTGATGCTTTTTACATATGTAGAAGCAGAAAATGAATTGCTAAGACAACATATACACAAGTTCCCCTCATCTCTGATGAGGGAGAGGGAAATGAAAAATGGATGAGAAGAAAGTTAAGTTTGTGATTGAGGCTGACATAGGCTATCAGAATATGAGACAAAGTGCCAAGAAGAATAGAAGGAAGAAAAAAAAAAATTGGGAGATGGTAGAGGATGAAAAATTTAGTGTGAAGCAAGAAATTCTGTACTAGCTCAGACGTCAAGTTACAATGAAAAAAAAATTACATCCCACACTTTGAAGTTAGTACCCCAAAATAGCTTATATAGAAGCACTGGGAGATGAGAAAAATATTCCAGTGACCAGACATTTCTTAAGAATATTTTATGATTCTATGATTTAGAATCTTGACAAGAATTTTATACTTCATAATTGTTCATTTGCCTTACTAAGCTCTTCTAGAAACTCTGAAGTGAATGGAGTTATCTTACATTATCATATTCTACCTTCCTATTAGTTTCCTGAGGAATTTAAAAAGGCCAGAAAGATAATCACCTTTAGACTATATATATATATATAAATATAAATTACACTCTTAATTGGTTTCCTAATATGGTTGTAGGTTATGCTGTTCTGTAATTCTAAGGATCAACACTAGCATCTTTATTAATGACGATTAATTGGCAGTTTTCTAACTCACATTACCAGATATTGACTCTGAGAATGTGGAACTTCTAATTATTTTCAGTTTCACTGTTTATAGCCTTTTGATTATAGTTTTTTTGTATTTAAATTTTACAGATTTTTGTTTTGTTCCAGTCCCCTAACAAAATGGCATGATTTCTTTGAAGTTATAAACTGAAGTGCATAAAGTAACATGACAGCAAGTGAGATGAACTCTTACGTCAGCACTGAAAAACACACTCATTACTGTAACGTTTATTATTACGTATTTTTGGAAGAGATGACTGAAGAAATTATTTTTTTAGTTTTGTGGACAAATTGACAAATCAATTTTTTACTTTCATTGACTATCATAAATATCTGAACGGCATTTTGATTTTTTTTTTTATTAAAACCCAAAATTTTAAATTATTAAGTTTTCATGTAATAATCATTGAAGTGTATTTCAGTTTTTCAAAATAAATCTCCCCACTTGAAAGTCACAACTTAAATATGCATTTTGAGGTAATTCAACTTCGAGCACCATTTTTCAATGTTCAGTCTTTCTCATAGAGATTTTTAAAGAGTAAGCTGATTAGAAGAACCTTTGTCCTGTCTTGAATATTTTCTCCTGTGTTACTAAAGAGAAAGTGCCATATTCAATGCTATAAATATTCAGGAAAGATAACAGATTGCATAATATTTCATTCCATATGATAATACCTTTTACAGAATATTCCTCTTACAAATATGGGAACTACTTAAATACAAAGAGTTGACTAGCAGTCATACTCTTTCAGGCAACTTTTAATTTAAAAAAAATACATTCTGATGATACCTGGATATTTTAACTTGTATTCTTATTTTTAAAATTAAATTATACATTAAGAATTTATTTTAGGATCTTTCCACTGTTGTCTCTTAAAATAAACTGTTCCATGATCTACCAATCACCCAGACATCTAGAGGTCTTATTTAACAGTGTTTGTTCTAATCCAGGGAATCAAATATGTTGCTATCAGGGTATTAAAATATCTCATTCGGAGTACCTGTAGTCTCTTTTCTGGTTAATTCTTTGCTAAGGGTGTGGAAAAATTTTATTCTAATTCAACAAGTCAATTACACTGCTTGCAAAACTCTTAAGGTCAGGGCTTGGCTCAAGTGGCCAAACACATTTCTGAACTACAAATAGATGATTAAAAAGACATTGTTCTTATACCACAATCACATTCTACTACATTATCACAGCCTAAATATTTGTAATATGCTAAACTCTCACAAAACACCCATTTCCATTCATTAATTTTATTTTCTAAATTCCGGGATTAACATAAAATGCGTGGCAAATCTTAAGGATTAATAGAACAATCATAGAAGTGCTGAACAAAGAGACAATTATGCCAATAATCACTCTTTCAGGAGCAAAAATATCAATGTCATATTCAGTTATGTGAGTTATGTGCTCATCTCAGTCCACAATATATTCTGTACTTGATATGAAACAGAAATCGTCATTTGAGTACGCTGTTATCTTTTAGAGTCTCCTATAGAAACCTGTTCTGGTTAGATGCAATTCTTCTATACAGAAGAATCAGTGTGGACTCTGAACTTAGATAAATGCAACAATTTATAATACTTTAGTAAACGGAATACAGACCACTATTATTCAGTTTATACTGAAATTTTCTGATTATTACAAGTGTAGCTCTATTAGAAAAAATGTTGAAAATAGAAAAAAAATACAAATGATCGGTAAAATGAGGAACAGGAATATGCAGGTCAGGTTGTTCTTACATTTCAAAAATAAACTATAAAGAAAAAAAATTCAACATAAGTACAACAGTTGATTGAGTGATTCAAGTATTCTAAGACAGGAAATGAGAGGAACATAATTTAGTGGTTAAAATTAATTAGCTACGCATCATTTTGTACTTCTCATGCAGTCACCAGTCCTTTAAATTGCAAGAACAGAGGTTGATGACAATAACACTGACATCTGACTTTATATGCACAAGAAATATTTAGGATAAGTGCTATTCAAACACATAAGACTTGTAGGTTGCCTTTTTTTTTTATGCTATTTTCATTTAGTTGATTAGACTTTTGGAACTGCAACAGTCTTAGGAAAGTTTAGACATTTTACTGATGTTTTCCTTTTGCATCCACTTTTCCAATCTTACTCTTTTCAAGAAATACTTTGTTTCAAAGGACAGTCAGCTTTTTACAGACAGACAGGTTATTTTAACGATTCAGGTAAAGAACACAGCTGTTTTCAAATACAAATTTTAATAAATACCAATTCATTTTACATGCAAAAAGCAGCAGAGAGTCTTCAGTTTCTTGAAAAACAGAAACAGCAGTCAAGGTTTACAAAATATCCAAAATCTGGTTCCTCATTTTTGGATTGCTTATTGTTGTAGATGAAATTCCTCTGCTTGAAATCAATAAGCAAGTATTATTGTTAAACGATTTTTTTCCACACTCAGTCAAAAATATTGATTTTTTAAAGCCTTATTTTCCTTTGGTATGGATATACACAATAATTCTGTCAAATTGTATCAATCAACAGCAAGCCACATTTAGTACTCCATAATTTACTCTCTATTATGTGCTACTGTTTATCTATAAAGTGATATTTCATTGTATGTAATTAAGTGAGACCATAAATAAAACATCAAAACACAGTAGTTTAAAGCTATACCATTCGGTATTCATTATATATTGTAAAACACAAACAATACTCAATTTAGTGACCAGGACATAAAACCTGTACACTGAAGTCTTTCGTTTTACATGTCATTTTGACAACAGTTTACAATAATTCTCTTCATCTGTAGAATGGAGGTAGTAATGCCTAATGAGCTTTGTTAAGGATATTGAGAAGTACATATTAAAAATCTCATATGTGAAACCCACACGGTATTTAAAGTACACATGACAATAGCCATGGAGGTGAGATAAGTTGAATAGTACATTTGACTATTTTTCCTTGTATTCTGTTTCTGCATATTTTCAGTAATCAGACCCAGCAGTAACAATAACAACAAGCAAAAAAAGAAGTTTTCTCTTAAAAGAATAGGTTGCAGAGGTGCTAATTATATATGTAAAGCTAAATCCACAATAACTCTGTGGTTTTGAGGCTGACTTGTTTCTTTAATTAAGCCTGAATTTAATTCTTGCTTCTAAATTGGACCAGGAAAAATGCAAGAGCTATACATAATTTATTCTTCTATTACTTTATTTCTATTCAAAGCTGTTCTTCATTAACGGCCCAGCTATTGAATTAACCAGCATGGGACAACCCAAAAATAAGCATAGTGAATCTGTCATTTCAACCAAAATAATTCTCTTTGACCTCAGAATCCGGCCTGAAGTGCTGAAATCATGTTAGAAAATCATCTGATTCATAAAGGCTATGCGTTTTTTTTAATGTATTTTAGGAAGTGATTTTATAACCAGGTTAAAAACACGTTTGGACTACATTAAGTAAGAGTTTATGAGATATGGTTATAAATAGCAGTTTCTCCATGCCTTAGTTGAAACAACCAAGTAAAATTAGGGACTGCTTCTGAAGAATTCTCATGCAACAGCTATTAATTTCTCTAATTGAGATATTAATTTCTTCTTTGCAATTTCTCAAGGTAAGAGGACTTTCAAATAATACATTACTAATATATACCATGGAAAGTATTAAAAGAATGAATCATCCGTGTACTTAATTCTTCTCAGTTTTTAAAACTATTTCTTAACAGTGTACATGAAAATAATTTTCATTCCAGGGTAAAGCCTTTAATTTTTTTTTCAGTCTGTGTGTGTTTACTTATATAATGCTCATAAATTTTCCCTGGAGAATAACTAAAAGGGGATTCTTTACTTTAGCCTCTCATGCTTAGGATAAAAGAAGGCTGCCCCAATACAACAGAATAACGGGGCAACAGGAATTAGCATTTCCATTCTATGAGTAGATAGAAAGGGTTTAGAATTCTGTTTGTCAAGAACTGTCAACATAAGGTAAAAAAGTTCAACATGAATCATGTTGTTCTACAAAAAAGTTGAGGTGAAGAATGAAGCATGGCTGAAATGAGACATTAGATAAAAATCACATTATTAGCAAAATTAAATGCTCTACAATTTAGTTATAAAGTCACACAACAATCACTGTTCAAATTTGTTTGCTGTCAATTGATATATTAACATATCTAGGGTCTTTCTCCAAGTTTAAATGGGTAAAATTTAAATACATTCATTTTTGGCTACTTTTCCATGAAAGAAAGTACTAGGAAACTGCTCCCTTCTTAATACCTTCTCAAAAATAATGGCTGATTTCAGTTAAATTTGACACAAAGCTAGAAATTTTGAAAGATGAGCGCCCCAACTAAGAAGCAGATTTTGCCATGAACTCCAGCCATAAAGGCTACTGAAAAGAAGACATGATGGCAAAAATATTATAAATCCTACTGCTTAGTCAGCATGTATCCTTAGATACCAGATAGCCTAATTTTGAAAGAAAACAAATACAAGTCTCACCTCTGTTACTGGTTGTAGGATGCACTAATGTTGTACAATGCCCTAGAAAGTCCTTAGCTTGGAAAAGAATGGGGCTACTGGGTCCTTAGGGGCCAAGGAATGAGACTGGGGATCAGAAACTGCTCCTGACTGCATATCTACGAAAAGCTCAGGAGAGCCCTAAATCCTCAGAATCTGATCTTTGCCCTACAGACATGTAAGACTGACATGCTCTACTGGCATGTAAGACTTGTCTAGTTGAGAAATGTCGTTTGAGTTCAGTTCTTTTTAGTCATGTTTCTCCAATTTGTTCAGCCTTGAGAAAAGAAGGCTTAGAGGAGACCTTATCACAACATTCTAATATTTAAAGTGTGGCTACAAAGAAGATGGACACTCCCCTTTTAGAAGGACTCACATGGGGAAGACAAGTGGCAATGGGTATGAGTTATTCCTGGGGACATTCCGATTGGACACAAGACATAAATTTTTCATAATGAGAACAATTAGCCATTGGAATAATCTTCCCAGGGAAGTGGTGGATTCCCCAGCATTGCACACTTTTAATATGCAGCTGGACAGGCTGTTGGGCAGACAGACTGTGCTTTTGCCAAAACAGGTTGGACCAGATGATCCTTGAGGTCCCTTCCAACCTGGTAATCTATGAATCTATGACATGTAATTACTTTTGTCCTATGAACCTGAGCATCTCACACACTTTGTTTCTCCCAGAAAATTACCTGGCTTTGATGGATTTCTTTTTTTAGCTAATCATGTATTTTCCTGTGGAACCAATGCTTATAAGAAATTCATTCAATATACAAGACTCTGCACCCATGCTTGAATCTGCTGCTGAATTTCTTATTAATCTATGAGAGATGGATCAAGTTTCCTAAGAAATTAAGAGATAATAGTCAAGCATTCAGATTTCCCCAGTAACTTTTGATAGCATGGAATAAGATGTCTGCAAACAGGAATGTGCAGGAAATATTTTCAGAATTCATTTCTCAAGTCGCACAACAGAGAGATATACATCTGAAATTTCAGTGCATGCAGAATTCTTTTTTTTTTTTTTTTACAATTTGCCCAGTAGCACTACTAATGATATGATATAATAAACCCTGCAAGTTTCCACAGAATTTAGCAAATGGTAACATTAATAATGCACAATAATAGTAAAATTCAGCTTGTTTCATGGCTAAGAACAGTGAAAAATAAAAGGGTCTCCTTCCTAAAGGTAAGTAAATATCCTATCCATGACAAAGACCTGAAAAAGACTGTTATAAGTTGATATTTCAGACCCACATGTCACATTTGACAGCTGATTTGGTTGGTTAAGCTGTGATCAAGAGGTGACATCACTGACTGGAAGTGTTGAATAGGGAATTTTAGTGTAAAGAAATTGTTTCAGTCGAGAGAGACATATTCAGTGAAAATTTCCATCTTTTTAATATTTTGTGTTGGCTTGCCTTTAATTTTCTTTTCTTTCTTTAAAAGCTATTAAACCACTTCTCAGAATTGTTTTTCTCTTTTCACGAAGATACTTTTAAGGAACAGTTCACACATTTTAAATGCTTGTTAAAGGCATTTATAAAAATAGTTTCTCAGGATCTTCCTACAAGTTACTCATCTTCAATATTGAAGATTACCTCTGTTTCTTCTCTCCATAACAAATGTAATGCTTACTGAAAAAAATACAATAAAGTGTATAATGCTTAGGAGGAATTAGAGTACATTGATTTTCTTTCCTCAGAAATTAATGGAAAACCTCCCACAACTTCAGCAGAAGTAATATATGGCTCCCTGTTTTGTTTTTAGCTAGCCAGCTCTGCCACAGGAGTAAACTAACAAGGTCAGTCCCAGTGTTCTGCTGGTGTCAAATATAGTGATGCATAAACAGGGAAAGAAACAAAAAAATAAAAGCTAATTTTAATGTCCATTAGAAAATTCAGTGAAAGAAATATTGTTTTCAATTTCCAAATCCTGCTAACTATAGGCAATCACAAAAATAATAAATAAACTTAAGAAAACAAGAAGTATTTCTAAAAATAGTACTATTGACAAAAAAAAATCATGGTCTTTTTTAATACATAAAAAGAAAAAATGTGCAATTACAGCATGGAAAAGACTGTAGCTAGTTCAGATGCTCTTATTTTTACAAACACAAAACACTGCTAAGTTTTAACATTGCTAGGTTTTAACACTTGTAAATGCAAATTTGTTTCTTCAGAGAACCTGCTGTGTGCACATAATGTTTGCAGACTTTTTCTATTCCAGAAAATATTGGATAATGAAGCACCACAATCAGTTCATAAGTTTTCAAAATTATCAGCCTGATGGTGTAAATTAGTGACCTAAGCAAAGCACAGAAAAGAATAATTGTCACAAATGACAACTTTCAACATTAAAATGCATTAGTTTATCATTATCAATAAAGCATAATCTGAAAATGCTCTCTCTCTCCCCATGGATAGCAGTGGCTGTTGATGAGGATATGCTGGTGAAAAGAGGGATTTAAACACCACCTGCAGTTTCATTGGGCTGATGTCTAGGAGGGGACACTGTGAAATGCAACACAGGCCTCATCTGTTCTGGTTTCCCTGACTTCACAACTCAGATGCTTTAGTGGGCCTTGTACAGGACTTTTGCAGCACCCAGCCCCAAGTCAGACCTTTCCAAATGGTCTCCTCCACCAGCTCTCGCCTAGGCTTGCTCGTGTGTCCCCTCATCCTCTGGAAGGCCTTCAAAGAGAAGCCCTGTTCTGCAAAGTCTCCGATGTGCCACATTTCCCAGGTGTTTGGTCCACATGCACAACACAAACTGTAAATCCAATATATGTTCGGATGTGTCTTCAGAACTTTATGGCTCCGGCTTAGTATCCTTAAAAGCACCAAAACGGCCATAGTATTTGCTGGTTTAAAAACAACCTCTTTACTCCCACAACTACCCAGAATATTATCAGTAATTTTAAGCATCTTTATGAGAAGGTGAAATTAGTCTTTTTTTTCCAGTTTCCTCCATTTGTAGACTACTCTTCACAGTGCCTGATCATTCAGAATATTTTGAAATAAAATAATGAATCCTGTCAAGTCAAAAGGAAAGATTATTTAGGTAAAAAAATACAACAGATAAATTTAAACTACTTTTGCTGAAATCTGGCAGGTATATAATCATTTTATTGATATATATAAATTAAAAAAACCCTGAGGTTCTTCCCCAACTACATATTTATTTGACTCAGTAAACTGAGTGTTCTCAATCTGAATGTTCTTGGGGCAAATTATAGTCAAGTAATCTTAATCTGATGGGAGCCACAGTTTCAAAACTGGTGAGGCAGCATGCACAGTTCTCTTCCAGCATACGTTCACACTCTAAACTTGCTTATTGAAAATGAGACAACCCAGAAGCATCAACTGTATAGGAAAGGGCATTAAGCAGATGACAGTGGAATACTCTGATCAGCTTCATTACCTGAGTGGACTTAGTGGGTTCTCAATTTACAATGTGAACCACAGGCTGCTTGGTAAAATCAAGTTAATAGTTTCTAAATTTCTCTCCATTCAAATAGGGATTTTCAGCTATCTGCAGAAGAAGAATCCTCTGAAAAAAGAAATTTGCCACAGCAAGCATTTCTGAAGAACTGTAACTTTATCTGGTGCTTTCACCATCAAGAACTACACAGAAGAGGGTGCTGAGCAGAAAATTGAATTATGAATAAGTCAGCTTGCTCAGATAAGCAAGAAGGTAAAGCCAGCTCTGATTACAAATGACAATATAAGCAAAGCCACTAGCAGGAATTTTGGGTAGTGCTTGTAGATGAGCCTCACACTCACAGACAGGGTGACAAGTTGGACTGCAGCTGCTAACACAGTGTAGCAACCGGATATATTTCACTACTGCTGTTAAATAAACGATGACTGTGTAATATTCAGTCTATTCTTCTCCACAAAATTATCTAAACTAAAATCGAGAGAGAGAATTCAGAGTAATACATAAGGGTTTACATAGTTCTGGTCAAACACAAGGTTGGCCTCAACAGAAATGCTTTTTGAATAGAAGCCAGTGTGAAGAGAGAGGAAGAAAAGTGGTTTTTAATATTACAACTTGTTTTTGATGCCATGATCATATGTAGGGATGGTGAGACATAAGTATTATTACCCAGGTCAGAAGCGGCAAAAAGCATGCCTTGTACGCAAATCTTAGAGTTTCAGGGTCAGCACTCAGATCAGGCAGCGCTGTATGAGGGCTGGAATATGATGTAGAGGAAGGTAAAAAGGACCAGCATCTGCATGCAGAAAATAGCTGTGAGGTTACTGGATGACCCTGAGAAACAAATACAGACCACAACATCTGTTTGGCTCTACCTCCTTCTTGTTGTGTGTTAGCAGATGAAGTGAAAAAACTTTCTCAACAAAAAGCTTAGACATACAGAGTGAAACCTAAGAAGCTGATTAATTATTTCTAGGTCTGGACATATTTAAGTACCCAATATGTGAAAGGTGAGTGTTGGAAAACACTTGCAAGCAGTGTAAGCTTTTTAGTTTGGTACCCGTGCCCATCACTGCTTCTGCTTTTATTTAGATATGTGTCCTAATCAACATCACTCAAACATTTCATGAGGTTAGGAAATGGGTAAGTATTATGATCCTCAAATAAAGTGATGAGTATACGCCTTAGAGCAAATAAGGCATGGCCTACAATACAAGCAACTGGTTGCCAGTAGGAGATGGAAAACTATTTAATCATTTGCTCTCATCCCATCATTCAGCCATCCAGAATCTCATGCTTCCTATAACTGTCAGTACGAAGACAAATTATTTGTCATTTGTTATGACAAGTTGTAATATTTAGAGCTTATTGTGAAAAGCAGAAGTCTCACTGAGGATGAGTGACAAAAACTGTTCAGAAGACTTGAAGAAAGGTCATGTTATGTGGCTGATACTTCAGTGAGTATGGGGGGGGTGTGTGTGTGTGTGTGTGTGTGTGTGTGTGTGTGTGTGTTAAAAAATTATTGTTGCATTCCGAGCTTTTGTGGAGAGACATTTCAGCAGCTGAAATTAAGAGAGACATGATGATAGGGTGAGCAGTGCAGTGTTTTTAGTCTTCTTTTGAAAATTTTTTTGAACAGAGAAGAATCTACTGTAGGCAACTTTTTTCAAACAAATACAGCGCACTGGTGTTTCTTGTCCCTTTTGAGTTAATATATTTACAAGTTATTTTTAAATGTACCTTTCATCAAACTATGCCTTCTAAAGACTATTTCAGGAAAAAAAATCTGTACATATAACATGTGCTTGCTTTTTTCAGAAACTAAGAAACTATTCAATTTGTGAAGGTCTATAATCACACAAAACTATGCATTTTATTAAAAATATTCAGAAAAAAACCCCTACATTCTAGATTCCTGTCATAAAACCATCATACATAAGTTGAACTCACATTTACCACCTAACTCTTGATTAAACTAATAATAGGTTGAAATTACAAGCAGTATAAGAGAAATATTTGCGGCTAGTGAGAAAAAAGTTAGTGAAGTGTAGTAATGTTTCCTTTGATTCACACTAGAAGTAGCAAAAATAATGGTTTTGTTTGGTTTGGTTAGAAGGTTATTTTATGAAAAAAAAAAAAAGCAAAAAGCTTTCATAGGTTTCACCACTTTGAATTATAAATTAGTTCTGAAAATGGCACATGCGGCTATATTATCTTTAAAGAGGAAATAGATAATTCAAGCACTACTTGATGGGACAGCATTTTCTGTGAAATTATGATATTACAAAGCTTATAAGGTAAGAAAACATTTTAAAAGAGAACATCAAGTAATACCCAAAATTTAACATAGGTTTAGCTTTAACTCCAAGGCATATGTTAGACATGGTTGCCAAGGCAGCTATAGTTCATCCCAGTTGTTATTCTACAGGCTGAAGAAGATAAATATCTATTTTCTTACCAGCTTGGGTCCTTAGTTAAGACTGTGTTTTTTAGAACTTGTTTACTCAACTGCACTCTTACCCTGGATTAAAGAGCAAACGCTTAAGTTGAAGTTTTCTGTTTTCACATGTAACTCAAAGCCTTTCACAATGCTGTGGTTTTTTCCGTCTGTTTCTTGGGAGCATCTTCAGAACCATTGCAACATACAAGTAAGATTCACTTACTGAAATTGCTGCTTATAATCTCCATGATATTCTATATGTCCATCTACTACAGTGTAACTGATTTGTACCATCAAACTCTGTAGCTGTGTTGTTTTTTCTTTTTTGTTTGTTTGTTTGTTTTTCACATAAGCAGCAGTGTGCATAGTTCAAGAGTAAAATTAGTCTGTTCCCTTTTCTAGGAGGGATGAAAGCTTGGCAAGGTTGATGGAGTCTCTCCAGGAGCTTGGATGTTAATATGATTTTCATGATCTTCATTGTATTAATATATTTATTTTTAACTTGTACATAACAAATTAATTAAGCATTCTGCATTACTTAATTTCTGTTCTTGTTACTGTGATAAAAGGTGTCATAACTTTTGTTGTAGGATCTTTATTACAGCTCCTTATCTATACAGTTCTACTTCTTTAGAATAAATACAGATTTTCGCTTTTACCAGGTCATCTTAATGGTGTAAAGTAATGTTACATTTGGATTGAAGCACCTTTGCACTCTTATTTAAGGACTGTTAAATTACCAAGAGAAAGGGGAAGAAATTAACAAGAATTGAACTATAGATCTTTCGTTAGTTCAAACTAGAACATAACTATACCTGAAGTATATTGTTTATTCTAATTTTATGTATAAAATCACTGTTTCTCTAATCAGTTCTGCGTAGGATAGGCTTCCTTAGAAAGTAAAAGAATTTCTATAGACAGCTGACCAACTGCACACTGCATTTAAGTAAATAGTGTGGTTTGGTTTGCTTTTTGTGTTTTGTTTTTTTTTTTTTTTCCTAAATGAAGCTTATTATGTCCAACAAAACATGCTAACCTATCCGTAAAGTAATTTATAGACCTCCATGAATCTTTTTACTTCTACTACTATAGACAGCTGCATTACCACAGAAGCAAACTCACATTCAAAGAAAAGTAGGTGTTTTGACCTAGCTAGAACTGAGCAATGGGAACAAGAAAAACAGTTGTTAAAGTTACAGCAATTTGATGTTCCTAAATAAAAGTGTCTATTGGCACAGTTGAAAACCAAGCAGTCACAAATTAAGCTAGGCTGGCCACCTGTTATCAAAAAGCAGTATTCAGACCAAACCAAAAAAGTTTTCTTGAAAATCTACATTTTGTCTAGCTGGAGAATTCTCTCTTAGCAATAGGTTCATGGACTGTTCTTTTGATTAAGTCAGACTATATTTTGGAAACAGAACTGAATTTAAAAATCTGAATTTTTTCATAACTTCTAAATATCATATCCATAACAGAAGGTGATCTTGAAAGGTGCTATTTTATCTCTTCCATCACGTGCAGCCACTCTATGTGAGAAAAGTATAACAGTACTAACATTTACGAGACTTACATGAAAATTCCTAAGAAGCATCTAGTCACCCAAGTACAAAATAGGTGTTCCTGGAATTCAGAAAAAACACTATCTCCTTAAAAACCACCTAGTTACCTGGCTAATTGTTACAAGCATAGTTCCCTACGTGCACGTGTAGAGCTGCCAAACCCTTGATTCAACATGCAATAACTCAAAACTGGAATTCCACAACAGGAAAGCTCACTTAATCTGGGAGGCTTAAGCTAAGTACGAACACCAGTGCCTGCGAGACCTGCCACTCTAGGCATGTAGCCACTTTGCTTATCCTGAAAATTAATCCTGTGGAGTTATAATACAACAGAAAGCCAGATACTTTAGCTCTGTGTACAAAGTGTTTGTCCCAAATAATTTTGACACTAGATGAGATTACTCCAGTCACGAATGGATTCTGATTACTGTAACAGAACTGTGACATTTCTGCCAGCTATATAGTGAACAGTGTTACTAAATACCGTATTCATTACTCATTAACTGATTCTAAAGCACATTCATCAACTCAGTCTAATATACAAAGTGAGTCATAACAATTAGAAATTAACTGCAGTGCAATGAACATTATCTCTGAATCAATGCTGTATTGTCTATGCTGGATTTCCTCTCTTCTTTGCACTCATCATCAAAACAAAAACACTTCTTCATCTCTATTCATTGATTCTAGATCAGCACTGCAGGCTGCAAGCATTTGCAAAGCAGTCAGTTCACAGATATAGGGAGCAGGAGGAATAACATCCTCTTTAATACAGCTTGCTATTAGTAAATCATGGTGCAGGCAGCACAACATGGGCTTCTTAAAAACTGGGCAACCTCATTATCATCATTGGCAATTCTGGACAGTGATTAATGAAGAATAAAATTTCCATAAAGAATAAAACGAACAGTATGACTGAGTATTTATTGAGAAAATTACCAATTTCTAAAGTTCTACACTTGAAGTAGGAAGACATTTTATAGTGGAGAAGTATTCTGCTTTGACAGTAAAAATTTTCCCATGACCTTCTGAAACAGTCTTGCACTTGAATGCAAATCAGCAGCATGAGGGGCAAACACAAAAAAGCCAAGCCACAAAACTCTCCAGCTGGACATAGTAATCCTTTCTCAGGTCTGGCTCCAGGCACAGACTATGCCCCTGCTAACAGGCTCTTACATAACAAAATGGTCCCTTTACTGCCATCACCCAGAAGCTCATTGTCACTACCAGGTATAACAAAATGGAAAACCACTTCTAGTGCTGATATCATCTTTGTGAGGAACCTTCACCTACACACAGTGTCTCCCAGTGCACTGGACAAAGTGGGGGCAGATTGTGGAAAGTAAAGGAGTATCAGACTTTCCTGGTCTTTTTACCAGGGGATGCAAGGCTTTGGCTACATTCCAAAACACACAGATGAAGCATCTTTTCTGGCTCACACCGCAGAAAAGGAAGCTGCTGCACAGCTCCATCCAAACTCTTACATCAGCTCTCACAGCTCCTACTAAACCTCGAGATAAATGCATATATCACATAGGTTTTATTTTGGAAAAGAGCAAGATTACAAATAGGCAGTGATCTAATATTGCTTCCCACACTGGAAACCTAAACTCACGAGCTGAGAGCTAATTTTAGTGTCATAAATTCTTTAGAGATCTAGATCTCTTTTTCTTTTCTTTGTGGAAAAGATACTTGTAAAAAAAGGTGGGTTTGTGTAGGCTTTTTTTTTTTTACTTTAGCTGTAAAAGGACTAAAACTGGGACAAAAGTCACAAAACTTAAACACCTGTTGGAACTAGATGATATAAAACCTCATTACTGTCTGTTACATCCCCTTTTGATCTAATAAATATATACCTACTGAACTATCAGAAAAAGGTGGTCTTCCTTTTCTTCTTTCATCCTGGTAATAAGCAATCAAATCAATTTTTCCAAATAGTTTTATCTAAGAATAGATAATTCTGTCCAAACCAGAATCTATCTTGGCTTCTGCAGGAGAACTCAGAAGTGATGGATGATACACTAATGGAACCCTTGATAATCAGTAGTGCTGGCATGTATTTCAGAAATCTGAAGAAAGGAAACTGTTAACATGCTTCTTCATTGCAACATCTATACACTTAGCTCTCTCTCAAGTGCAAGTATGACTACTACTTATAAGAGAGAAAATTACATCTTCTTCTAACAGGTTCAAGAAATTCGGCCAAGTTGCTCTTCATCTAGACGTAGTTCTGTGTCCTCCATTACAGAAGTATTTGAGATATGAAAAAACGTATTTTGCCAGCTTTACAGGAGAATAACTGAAGTGCAGAAAAGGTAAAATTAAAATATTGTCTAAAGTGTCTTGGGCATGGAAATACTTAAACATTTTCTTAATTATTGTTAAATAAATTTAAGAGTACAAGAAATGTCTGTTTTGGCATCCCACACTGCTCCAAACAGTAGATTTGAAGATTAAACTTACATTTCAAGCTACTGCTCTTCCTTTGAGTGTCCATTTTGGTGAGAGTGATGTTGGTCAACAGCTGGCTGAATATGAGCCAGTAGTGTGCTCAAGTGGCCAAGAAGACCAAAAATATCCTGGCTTGTAACAGAAATAGTGTGGCCAGCAGGACTAGGGAAGTGATTGTGCCACTGTATTCAGCACTGGTGAGGCCGCACCTCAATTCCTCTGTTTAGTTTTGGGCCCCTCACTACAAGAAAAACATTCAGGTGCTGGAGTGAGTTCAGAAAAAGGCAATGAAGCTGGTGGAGGGTGTGGAGCACAAGACTTATGAGGAGCAGCTGAGGGAACTGGGCTTGTTTAGCCTGGAGAAAGGGAGGCTGAGGGGAGACCTTATCGCTGTCTACAACTGCCTGAAAAGAGATTGCTGCATGGAGGGTGTTGGTCTCCCAAGTAGCAATCGATAGGATAAGAGGAAATGGCCTCAAGTTGCACCAGAGAAGGTCTAGATTGGATACTAGGAAAAATTTATTTGCGTAAAGGGTGGTTGTGCATTGGAACAGGCTGCCCAGGAAAGTGGTTGAGTCACCATCCCTGCACATGTTTATAATACGCTTAGATGAGGTTATCAGGGACATGGGTTAGTGCCAGTGTTAACAGTTGAACTTGATGATGTGGAGGGTCTCTTCTAAACAAAATGATTCTACGATTCTATGATTCTATGAAACCTGATCTCTTATTCACTGTCAGAATCCAAAATCATGTCCAGAAGAAACAATGGCATTTACAACTCACCTCAAGGTGTACACAAACCCACTGAAAAGCACCTGAAGTCCAAACCTGCTAACAGAATTCTGTCTCAAGAAATCAGAAGTCTAAAATTTTCCATAAAAGCCCTTCTCAATTGATGTGTTCTACATCCTCATAAAACAGGATATATTGATGTATTAAAGCAAAACATATTAGTTATAAATCTCTCCAATGATTTCACGGGTTATGGCACTGATATCTTTAAATAGGCTTCTTTTTCATTAAGCTAACATGGGAACACTCTGTTCCAGGATAGATACTCCTGGATGATTTCTAGGCTAGCTCTTCAGAGATTCACAGACAAAGTAACAGTAACGAAACACCATATTTTAAAGAATATTTTACTTCTTAAAAAGCAATGACCATTTTGTGTTCCATAAACTTTCTGTCTTTTTCCACAAGTAATTAACTTCTCAGTATACCCTTGGGAGAACTGCAGAAGAATAAATAATGCAGGGAAAATAATAATACTTTGATTCAGAGGAATGTTAATGATATTTCAGCATTTCTCTGAATGCTGCTCTTTAGTTGCTGTCACTCACTATCTCTCACTTTCTTGAGTAAGAAAATACATACAGTTCAACTGTGACTATGCATCAGATTTTTCAAAGTGATCCTTGCCCATGTTGTGAGAACCTTGAAGCGCTTCCCCCCATCATTAGCAGAACAAAGAACCTTGTTGTGCTTTAAACGACTGGTTTTTGTTGCTTTGGAAGGACAAGGCAGGTGGTTGTGCAGCCAGCCAGCCATCTCCCTTATCTTTCCCAAGGTATTGTGTTTGGCAACAGAAGACTGTAGATTGTTATGGCCTCAAGCACCTGTTAATCGCTGTGAAGGCTTCATGGCCTAGTTGGAATGAGATGATCTCATCTGCTGGACAGGCAGCTACCTGAAGAAAGCCATGAACCAAGAGCTACCCCTGACGGGCAAGACAACTCACTTCTGGTCAGCACTGTGAACTTTCCCCTAGTTTGCAGACCCCAGACCCATTTCCAGAAGAGCCTCCCTAATTAGCATGAAGAGTGAGCAGAGGGAGGAGATGAACTGCCCACATGTAAATGAACTGGGTTATAAAATGACCCCCCCGTGTGGCATCAGGTGTGGCGTGTATATGCTGTGCGGCATAACCGAAGTTTTCAATGTGTCCACCCTCCCTTCACTGGACATTGCTGGATTGATAACCTCTGGAGTGGTGATCTTACTCTCTCTTTAGTTTTCCTTCCCTCTCTACCACTCTCTCTCTTTTCCTTAATGAACATATAAGAGTAACATCATCTTAAGCTCTGTTGTTGGATTCTTGTCAAATTTTATATCATAGCTACTAATGGTTGCCGATACATTGGTCGTAGAAGGACTTTTGCTGTTAATGTGTTGATAAGTTCTGTGATATCATAAAATACTTTTGCCAAGCCACTATTCGCTGTAACTGGTATTCCAACACGTACTTTTAGTAAAATTCATAGTCGAATTGGCCCCCTGGAGTGATTGTCTGTCACTCACTTTGTATAACCGCGTAGAATTAACCCAGAGTTTAACTCACACCTGGTCTCATCTGTTGAGGCAGGGCGCGTGTCGCGTTTGGAGTTAACGCATCCCTCATCCCATCTGTTGGGACAGGACACATATAGAGCCCTTATATACCTATGCTACACTGAAACTCTACAGATATATTGAAAAGACTAAATGAAAGTTATGCTATGTATCTGTGTCTTTCAGTTCTCTAAGGTATTTTAGAAAATTTAATGAATGGCTTAAATCCAAAAAACATATGGAGAAAGTACTTTTTCTTCAAATTGGAAAAAAACCCCCGTTTTGTCATACTTTTAAATTCACACAAGATGATGCAGAAAGAATCAGAAATAAAACTCAAATTTCCTGGGTTTTAGTTGCTGTCTTTGCATGTTCCTCTCCTTTCAGCCATTTTTTCTTCTCCTTTCAGTCATTCTTGTCAGCTAATGAAAGCAGTAAGCTTTCAAGTATCTTTGAAGAAAAAAGATATCCAGCTACAAGTAATTTTCTCCAAAGTTGTCTTCCAGAGTCCAGTGAACCACAAATCAACTATTCTATTACATTGAAATTTCTTTCAGGTCTCCCCAGCTGATATGAGAGAGAAGAGTGCCATATGGCAGTCCTATAAATATAATGCTAACTATGACTGACCAAAACAAATGTATTTAATATTTTCAAACCAAGAATACCTGCAAAAGTTCAATACAAAAGTAGTTGAAAACCAAACTGAAAAAAATCACTGTGTAAAAAAGAACCATCATCTCCATACAGGAGAATGCTGACACACACATATCTTCTCAGATGTTTTAACGAAGTTAATGATGTCATGAAAGACTGAAGTACTAAATGGAAGAGTGGGAATGTAAAACAATTCTATTTGTCAGGTAAAGAAACTGCTATCAGACATATCCATCTGGCTCAACTTCAGTGTGGTCATTAAATTAAAAAAGTTATTAGTTGTGTGAAACACTACAAGCCTTATGTCTGTGAGACCTGATAGTCTCTTCTATATTATTAATAAGGAAAATCAAAGCTTAGGGTGATCTACCTGTTTTAAAGAGGTAGATTTTAGCATTTACTTCAAAGTAGGTTTTGTTTACACTTCAAAGATTTGAAGCAAAACCAAAGGCTGAGGACAGCAGGTGCCTCTTTTACTCCTTTTTCGACACATGAAGGGAGTGGAGAACAAAAGTTTCCATACCATAGATCAGAAAATGAGAATGTAAAGATGGTTAGCAATTAATATCTGTTCAAAGCACCTCATGGCAATGAATCTGGGACTTCTGAGAGAACTCAGACAGGTCCTTCCACAAAAAATACCCAGAATAATTATTAGGAACCAAGGCCTAAAGGTAATGGAGAAAGCCTTGCATCACATACTATCAGGTACAGCTTAAAGGTTTCTCCATCTTTCACTATAGCAAGATCTTTCTGTTTTGAGGGATTCTACTTCTTTTATTTGACCTTGCTGGTTACAATTAACATTGACATTTCAGAAATTTATTGAGTTGATACAAACTTTCACAGCAAAGAAATTCAATTTCAAAAGGAAAGATTAAAATGCCAAGGTAAGACATTTTTAAGTATGTGGTCTGCATCTCTCACCAGTGCAAATCAATTATCACTTATATTTTTGAGCAAGACCAGTGGAATTGTTTGTGTAAGATGAACTGAAATAAACCTGCAAAAGAAGTGAAAATACTTCTGGTCTGTATGGAAATATAAATTATGAAATTAGCTAAAAATTTCTGCAGAATGTTGGGAGGGAAACATGTATGGAAGGGATTTCCTGGGTATGAGAGTTTGTTCCTTTTGCTTCTGGCTACTGCTTCTTACCAGTATTCTTGTTTCCAAACTTTAATTATCTTCTTAACAACAGAAATTCTATCTACTTTCTAAAAGCTCTCTATCTTACAAGAAAACCAAAACCAAACCCAAACCCCAGTCCTCTCTTCTTATCAGGTTACTGATGGGAATTAGATTTCTAATACCAAATTACTTACTTCTTTACTCACTAATTTCATTGGGTAATTACTGTTTGAAAGTTGTCCTAAAACAGAATCTTCCAAGATTGTCTTGGAACCACAGTAAATATATAGGAAACGTGTATTATTTTTCTCCAAAGTTCATTTAACAGTCCAAAGAATATCTCTTTCGGTATTTTCCAATGTAAATGTGTTCGTCAGATAGTTTCTGATACTCCTGTTCCTTATCCTTATGCCAGTTTCTCTGAATTTATGAGAATGCTAAACATGAAAACTGATATTACTGAAGGTGGAAGATATGGATTACAACATGATTGAGCTAACAAGAATGTTTCTGATAGGGAAGGTTTCATATCTGTAATTTCAACCCACCACATGACATGTGGTCCTTCTTACCTGTATCTAGTGCAGTCCCTCAAGGGTCAGTACTGGTACCAGTACTATTCAATGTATTCATCATTGACTTGGATGAGGGAATAGAGTGCACTGTCAGCAAGTTTGCTGATGACACGAAACCGGGAGGAGTAGCTGACATGCCAGAAGGCTGTGCTGCCATCCAGAGAGACCTGGACAGGCTGGAGAGTTGGGCAGGGAAAAATTTAATGAAATATAACAAGGGCAAGTGTAGAGTCTTGCATCTGGGCAGGAACAACCCCAGGTTCCAGTACAAGTTGGGGAACAACCTGTTAGAGAGCAGTGTAGGGGAAAGGGACCTGGGGGTTCTGGTGGACAGCAGGATGACCATGAGCCAGCACTGTGCCCTTGTGGCCAGGAAGGCCAATGGCATCCTGGGGTGTATTAGAAGGGGAGTGGTTAATAGGTCAAGAGAGGTCCTCCTTCCCCTCTACTCTTCCCTGGCAAGACCACATTTGCAACATTGTGTCCAGTTCTGGGCCCCACAGTTCAGGATGGGCAGGGAACTGGTGGAGAGAGTCCAGCACAGAGCCACGAAGATGACTGAGTGGAGCATCTCCCTTATGAGCAAAGGCTGGAGGAGTTGAGTCTCTTTAGCTTGCAGGAGACTTAGGGGTGACCTCATTAATGTTTATAAATATGTAAAGGGTGAGTGTCGGGAGGATGGAGCCAGGCTCTTCTCTGTGACAACCAATGATAAGACAAGGGGCAATGGCTACAAACTGGAACACAGGAGGTTCCACTTAAGTTTGAGAAGAAAGGTCTTCACCATGAGGGTGACAGAACACTGGAACAGGCTGCCCAGGGAGGTTGTGGAGTCTCCTCCTCTGGAGACGTTCAAAACCCACCTGGACACCTTCCTGTGTAACCTCATCTGCGTGTTCCTGCTTTGGCTGGGGGATTGGACTAGATGATCTTTTGAGGTCCCTTCCAATCCCTAACATTTTGTGATTCTGTGATTATGCTGGTAGCTGGCATTCTGCTCATTTCATTATAAATTGGTTTAGGTATTTAAACAAAGATAAAATAATCACTAATGGGCATTTCCCAGCTTAGAGATTTATACGGGTTTGTTACCTGCATCACTGCGCTGGTGCAAGGCAGTACGGCGAAGTGCTTATGTGGGAGCTGCGGGCCCAAGAAGACCAGGACCACTTTTGTAGTCTAAGCATATAATTCTATCAGCTAAAACATACTGTGAAACTAAATGCTAAAGACTTATCCACCTGCTGATAAATATTAACACACAATAAAATTAAGCACAGTAGCTATTCTTCACTGATTTCTCACTCTAACTATAAATCAAATGTTAGATACTTTTTTTTTTTTTCCAAGTAGAATAAGTTCCTTTGCCTAAAGGCACTCTGCAGTTACACCTATGAAGGTATAATATTTTTCAGACGGATAAGTTCCATAGTCTGCCCATACTCTGAACCAGCAGGAAGCTTTGTAGTAGCACACAGTGGCACGCTGAGCAGAACCGCCACGTAGAGCAGGTTGGACTCTGCTCATCACTAGGGGATGTGACGCTTCCAGTGCTGAATGTGGGCATAATGAACTAATACCTTCAATCTCCTGTGAGCAAACCAAGCATTCTTACCCATCTAGTTAGCACAGACTAGTGAACGCTCTAAATTCACACTGTGATTCACCATACCTTCATTTGTCTGGGCAGATGAGCCGTAATACTTTAATTCTTCTTTTGTGTTCTACTTTGCAGTAGTCAAGGGAGATTGATTGAATCAATAAAATCTGAAATTTGCCCCAAATAACAGGAAAAGAGAAGCCAAATATATAGGAGAGAAATAAATGCTTACTATGTACTTTGGGCTCTAGTTTAGACTCATGTCTGTTAGAAAGTAATTTACATATAAGAATTAAAAAAAACCTCAATTACTGTGGAAAGAGCAACAAACAGAGGAATGAAGGAATGATCAAGATTAAGGTAAAATAGATGAAAATGGGAAAGTGAGATTTGCTTTATTCAACAAATTCACTTTGTTTTCCTGCATATACTTTTGCATGCTAAAATTGGACACTTTAAATGTATTTTACTACATTATTTATCTTACACATGGATTTCACAAAAAAATAGGAGGTAAGGACATAAGCTTGTTTCCTGCCTCATCCAGGAAATAACCAGACAGTAAAATCATTGCAGAAATGCTTGTCATTTCAACTAAAGATATTGGTATGGTTAATCAATTCACAAACCCTTTGTATTAGCTCTGTCACCCTGTTTGTGCACCTAGTGTTTTTTATGCAATTCAGGGCAGAGGCTAACGTCTTGAACTATTATTGATTTTTATATACCAAAAAGTTATGTACTTACGAGAAAATAATTTAAGTATGATGACTTGAAAAGAATAGGATGTTAAATTTTGGGAAAAAGAAAAATGCCATGAATCAGTAGATCACTTTCTGACTGCTGTGTCCTTAGAAGAATGCAACTTGCATCTCAAAATCTGATTACTGCTTATCAAATTGCTCCAACAGAACTAAAGACACAGCTCCCGGAAGTCCATCTGTCCATTTGGCTTGTTTATTGTGCTATTGTAACTCAGCAGAATTACTTCCTTTAGTTCATAGTTTAGAGAAGACTAGTGAATTGGTTTTGCAATCAGTAAATAACTCTTAAATAATAAAACTTTTGTGGAATCAGTATATTATTCCCCATTTTGATGAAGAATTTGAAAGAGTTTCATAATAGGTGATTTGCAATAGTCAGGGAAATCAAGCAAGGCTAACAGGTGTTGCTAGGAGTCATTTGCTGTACTTCTCTTTATTCCTGTCTTATCCCTTAGAGTGCCTTTCCCTCACCAAAAATGAAAGAATGCCAGGAGATAACCTTGATTTGCAAGAAATACAAGGCTGCCCTTCCTCCCTGCCGACAAAAAGTCCATGCAGAAAATACCAAGCAGTGTTTATTTCTCTGAGAAAGTTTTTGGCTTCGGATTGTTGATTTCTTATTTTATTTGGCCTGGTGAGAACATTCTGGTTTCTGTAAGGATCTATCCACAAAAAAAATTAAACTAGAATGTTACAATTTTAAGCACTATGCATAGCAGAAATTCCAGTGATTAAACTACCTTATATCTCAAACTTTCTTCAGTCTTTACAATAACACAGTCCAAAAATTAATCCCTTAATCCAATGTCCTTATTGCATAAGACTGAACACCTTGGTAGCATATACCTTGTGCGCAGTTGTTTCCTTCCAAACCCTATGCTGGAAGGATCTGACAGCTTCTTACTAAGTTTCCCTCAAAACTGTTTCAAAGAAAACCACATTGTCTTCAGTTGTATCAGCCGACTGTAGTTCTGCTCTCAATTTAGCTCCGAAATCCACTCCAGCATAAACTTGATGTAATTAACTAAAACATAACGATTTTCCCCTTCTGGGATTACAGAAAAAATACAGCCATTCGCAAAAGAGGGAATGTGAGGCCTTATTCAGTCTCACAGAATCTCTATTCCTAATCACCTCTCTTAAGTGAGATGTAAGAAGCACAAATGGTTGAAACAGTCATGGTGGAGGAAAAGAAGAACATGAAATCTGGATATTCACCTATTTTCTTAATGGTCTAAGATAATCTGAGCAAAGCTTTGGCTCTGTTATGAAATCTTTCTTCAGGCAGTATTGGGGCACGGCTATTGCTTGCAGGTAGCAGGAGAGAGAAACATTCCTATGACTCACTGAGGCAATAGGAAGATATTTTCCGGTGACATGCTTGTCTCTCCATCATCCTATACACAAGCACACATTGTATCCTGCCCCAATGCCTCAGTGTTCTTTTGCTGTGAGGTAATATACTTACTGCTCTATATCCACTTTATTTCCCCCGTTCTAAGATTCAAGAGGTGTTACGTCAAAAGTGTGTCTTTTATTGCCCATAAACGTCACTTTAATGTTAGTACAGCTGCCTTCATTGGATCTGTCTTTACAATTACAAACAAAAGACTTGATTTAGCACATACTAAACTGCCTTATTGTCAAGCTGTGGAAGCTCCACATTTGCTGGCATCTTGCTTCCCTTGGATTATGGTCCCAAGGCTCTAAAAACCTTTAAGCATAAATAAAGTTAAAAGATGCTCAGAAAATACAGATTTGCAGACCTAGCATTTTGAAAAGTGTTTTCTGAAAATAATAAAGGAGTGTGAACACTCTGGAAACAAGATCTCAGAGCCAATGGAAAACAACCTTGTATAGATACGGAAATCCTGATATGGGAACAGTAAAATTACCTTACTTACCTGTACCAATAATATTTTATTCTTCTACAGCTTCCACTCAAAGACTCCTGATAATCTTCTAAATATTAAAGTATTTAGCAAGAAGGCAGTTGTTAATGAAAACACAATTTTTCACAAACAGTAAATCAGAGATTACATGATATTTTAAGACGCAGAAAAATCTCTTAGGAAGTCTGCTTCTAAGAGCTGTCTGTCTGACTGAGGTTTTTACTTCAGCTCAATCACACTGAATTATGACACAACGAATGTGAAATTTCCAAACTTTGAAGAAAACAATGAGTTATATTAAGTTAAGATGACCTCAACCAAATATATTTCAGGCAACTTAGGTTTAGATTTCTCATACATGTGGCTTTTTAGGTGCATCCATTAAGTAACATAGCATAGTCTGCATCATGTAATGGAGTTATACTCCTCACATGTTGTTTTTTTTTCTCCAATTAAGTACAGTTTTATGAACTACTGAAATGCTTAACTAATTAAGCAATTTCAAATATAAAAGTTGAAAGAGGTAATAAAATAAGAAAGGAAGTATTTTAAATTCAATTCTGCAATGAATAAACTTTATTTAAGCCCTATACTAATTAATACGTCATGTAAATACAGCTAGTACAGACTATTATAACAGGCAAAGATGTTTTATTCAATTCATCTTTATAGCTATCCACTCGAAAAATCAAGCATAAGGTCATTATGCAAATTTCTTATGATAATTAAACCTCAATTTGGAAATTCAATAACTCAGACTCTGTCTGCTCATATCAATATTGTACCACTACACATCCACCAGTATACTTCCACATTGTGATGTCAAATGTCTCTAGTTATAATAAACTGAATATGTAAAATAAGCAAAATAAACAATTTTTAAGTCATAAATTGATTCCTAAAATATCATTGCCACAAAACAAGATAGACAGTTTTAGCTAAAGCTTTAGCTAAGCATATTAATCCTTCTTTTTTAGGCAGAGCCTTCCTACGCATGAGCAGCATCTCTGAGCATAGGAAATTAAAGCTTATAGTCAAGAATGTGTTAACACATTCCTCTTGAGAAGATACTGTCAGCTCTGTCTTGTGCTTATAAGCTTGCAAAAACTTATTCAGTCTCAATGCAGAAAAAAATCCTTTCCCTCCATCAGTGACAAGACAGAGGATTTGAAACACAGACAAAGGGAAAACAGTGGAACAGTACCAATAACTAAAGAATGTGTAGTATTAAAATAACTTCTCCTTTCTGTGGTCTGTATCTTGAAATGCTAAAGTTGACAAGATTTCCTTTGGCAAAGCTTTTATGAAAAGAATGAGAGAACCTATGATTAATGGTTGCAGCAACAAAAAATAAATGAGGCTAAGACTATACTGTGAAAGCAAGCTAGAACAGTTAGTAAAAAGCTGCCAAATATCTTGAATAGCTTTGAAAACTGGCTTTCATAAAACAAATCACTGTGATCCTTATTAAAATGTTAGAAATTAGTGCTTTATTTTAAATTTTAAAATATATTATTTAATAATTGCACAAATTACTTATTTGCCTAAGTCCATAGGAACTGCATCTCCTCTTTCTAGTTTCTTTGGCATTGTATATTTTCAGTGATGTGTGGTATAATGTAGTCCTATGACAACTATAACACACCGTTCTTCTGCTCCTCTGCTCTTTCTCACCTTAGGAGTGGGAGACGTGCAGCATTCGAAAATGAGGATTTCAGAAGCAGCATTTTAAGGGGGATTCAGAATTCCTGGCTGTGGCTTTCTGTTTTTCTCATGGAATCATTCTATTATGATTTTGTTTAATGTAGAAAAAGTGTTCTTTAAATGCTTTGTATACTTTAAACTGGATCTACCCTAAGATCCACATCAACATATATTTGAAATCACATTAATTAGTTAACTGTCCCTTTCATATGTGTTTAGTGCTTTTTCATTTCCTCTCAGGTATCATAACTGGCACAAAAAATTCAAAGAAATAAAGATTCTGAAAGCCTAGTTCATGGGTAAATACTTTTCTTCCCCTCTAACTCTTTATAAGATAAATCCTGTGTGTCTATGGAGTTTGTTTGCTTTTTGGTTGTTGAATCCTAGTCTTCTTGGAATTAAAAAAAAGAGCATAGATGTCTATAATTTTCAGATTTTCACTGACCTAGTTTGTGTCCATTCAAATGCATTCTCTTTCCGTTTTTCTTCAGGTCTTCGCAACTGATGACTCAATACTCATGTTTAAAAGATGCTCTCAACAGAAAAATGACAAATCGGTATAAGTGCATGAGGCAAGTTTTATCTTGGCAGATGTGGGAAGATCATGGGTGGGAAATCTGAAGACCAGGAAAAAAAGATAGGTAAAGCAAAAAGGGGCAATCCAAGCCCCACATTGAGATAAGTAATTTCTTCAGGTAAATGGTGAGATAAGTAATTTCTTCAGGTAGATGGAGACAAAACCTTCAGGAAACCTTGGATTTCAAAGAAAAAGCCAGACACAGACCAGCTGTGAAGCCTCCAAATGATGGGCAGACAGTGGCACTATCAGTCACAATGATCTTTCAGCATTTCCAACTTCAGTCACTGCGGATCAGCCAACAGTGCAATCCAGAACTGGAGCTGGGAACCTTTCTTTAAAACCACAGTTTCTACTCTTGTTAAAAGGTCTTATTTACACCTCTTCTAAAATGACATTGAATACCCACTATTTTAGTCTTTATTAATAAGATGTTTAGCTGATCTGAACTTTAAAATTCAATTTGCTAGACAATTGCATAATTTTGTTTCTATTCATAGATGTCAATGTATGTACTTCTAGGTCACTGTGCACTGAATGCTGTGGCAACTGCCTTCTTTATAAGGAATTCACATGCAAACTTTCCATTCACAAGCTTAAAACTAGTTCCTTTTCAATCTGATATTAGCTACTCATTCACTGCTGGAGTGTAATTTTTTTATTTTATATGTAAATAACTTGCTTTTGTTGCCTCACTAGAGAATGTTGAGTTATTCATGCTAATGTATTCTTTCATCATTTTTTTTCTTAGTGGCAACCTCTTCCAAAGTTGGAACATCTCACAGCAAGCAGAGAATCTAACATCTTTTCCACACAGCATGACATTAGAATATTTGGCTAAAGGCCCTAAAACATTAAAAACAAACAAACAAACAATCTTATTCATGATCTTTGTGTTTACTTGTTACACTCAATTTGCTCTTTCATGCTTGTAGCACACAACGGAAATTTTGATAGCTTGGTGTTTTATCTTTATAAGTAAAGGGAGCCTTTTCTCAGTTTCACCCATTTTCCATGATTTCTACAGGAAAAAAAAAAAAAAAGAAGAGAAGAGAAGAAGAGGTTTTCCTCTCAGGTGCCAGTCAGTGCCTCACATTCTGTGTGCTGTGGAACATTTACTGAAGGGCCGCACACAGTAATTTTTAACCTCTAAATAATATAATCTTATTTTACTGTACAAAGAGAAGCTAGTCTTATTCAGTGACTGTGTTTGAAATGTCAAGTGTATTTTGCAATTTTTTTAAACTGTTTTTCAGTACTCCACCTCTTTAAAGAAAAAAGCAAAACTCAGAAAAAGGTATATTTTTTAATTAACTTTTTCCTATTACAAGTATTAAATAAAATTAAGTGTGGCATAAAAGTGATTGGTGCAGTGTTCGATAAATGCATGATAGCACTGCTGCTTTGTCCATAGTTTCACGTAAATACATTTTCAAACAAAAGTTAGCAATCTAATTAATTTACTATGTTAGTTGTTGGCTGATATCAGCCTTTGAAAGACAGGACATAAAAAACCAAATATGACAAATACGTACTAAAATGTTTATTTCCCAATACTGTGGTTTGTTTAACTTGTATGAAATGAAGGTCACGCGACCATTTCCCTTGATATTTTCTAACTTGCCTGCACCTGTCTCAGATGTCTAATGAATTGTACTCTAACTGAACACCTGCGGAATTATCTCCTCAAAGTATTAATGTCTTGGACTCTATTTAAAATGATTTTGTTTCATATCACTGTTTTCTCTAATCATCACTTCTGTCATAATAAAAGGAAAGAATATTTAGCTTTTAAAACCATTTTCTATTTTATAAATTTTAACTATGAGTGCTTTCCATAACACCCCTATAACTCTTTACCCCTTGTTATGTGAAGTTATGCTACTAATCAATTATTTCCATGGTATTCCTCCTCCACCATAAGGTAAATAATTTTTCTAATTTCTGTTGTTAGATATTGCATAGCCATCTTCCACTTAATGAAAAAGCTAAGGCAGATTAAAAGAAAAAGTATACAAATTATTGCATTCATTGCCACAAAAGAACTTCTGATTTAATTTTCTGATATGTGGCAGCTTAAATGTAAATAAAAACCCCATGTTTTTAATCAGAACGTTGAATCAATTTTATGATGGGTAATTAATAAATGATGAGACAAAAGGCTGTCTCTCCTCTTTACCTTAAATCTGCAAACACATGGTCCAGGGAAAACCTTGCATGGTTCTCTTTGGAATCCCTAACTCGTTACTTCTTAACCAGAAATGAAGAAAGAGTGATAGAATCATAGAATCGTTTTGGTTGGAAAAGACCTTTAAGATTGCTGAGACAATTGCTAACCTAACATTGCCAAGTCCACCTCAAAACCGTGTCCCCAAGAACCACATCTATCCATCTTTTAAATGCACAGTTTAGCACACCTATAATCTTTTTAACACATTGCTTCTGGTGTCCCCACTTCCTCTTCCCTCCCACCATCATTCCTTGGTTCTCACCTCTTCACTCCATGTACCTCACAATGCTCTTGCTGTTCTACCTGTGAGCCCTACAAATATGAATGGTTTTCCTTGCCCTAACAGTAAATAACATAGCTCAGTTCCAGGAGCAGGAAAGTGTGATTGAGAAAATCCTAATGTCATTCTGTCACTGGGGAAAGTAAGAGATAAAATTCACTTTCCATGAAATAACTCAATGGAAGCCACGCAAAACGCTGAAAGTTGCTTTGTGAAAAAAAATAAAAGAAATTTAACTCTTACTGTACTATTTTGAGAGAGGTATGATTGGCTGAGAGTGGTGTCGAAAGGTAAACACAGACATGCACACATACTTTGAGGTCATTTTTGTGGGCAGTATTTAGGAAGCTATGTTTCGAGTTATGGAAACTTTCATACCTATAGTTACATTTCAAAGACCCCTTATCAATAATAATTAATGTGGATCAACGGGATTATTATGCCCCTTGTTTTTAATTATTTTACTTATCAATTTAAATGGTGTTTTGCTGTTCCGTAATTCAATACTCTAAACAAAGTCTAAAATTCATTGGTTGTTTTTGGTTTTGTTTTTAAATTATACCTATGGGACTTCTAACTTCAGCATTCAAATGTAAATGTTAAAAAATACAAGTTTTAAGAACAATTTTTGTGTGTTTTTATTAGACTTAACTTTAATGTACTTGCCAAACAGTCCTGTAATACATTTTTTCTCTAAGTCATTAACTAATTATCTCAAGAAATTAAAAATATTAAATGGATTTTAAATAGTGTGTACTAATGTACATTACAATTAATTATAATTTTTAATGTATGGCCTTATTATGCATGTTTAACTCCAGAACCAACCTGTCTTAGCAACTAAGGCAAACATGCAGTCTAATATTGGCATCTGTGATTTTCTTTTCTGTGCAATTTGCTTTTCTTTCATGACATTGGTCATACTAGATTCTGCAAAGAAAACCACAAGGCACAGGTGTGTGTTGGCAGAGTGGGAGAAAAGAAAAAAAAAATTAAATTATCTTACTGCCGAAAGACAGCAGCATATAAATGAGGTCTGCAGGTGGAAGAGAACACTGATAAATCAACGAAAGGAGTAGACTGTCAATAGTAAGAAATCTTCTACGGATGCTGTTCCCTGACAAGCTGATATTGAGCCTAATATCAAAATTTGCCTTTCCTCAATTCACTGAGTTAAGTGGAGACGAACATAAATAGTTTTCACCCAAATGAAAGTATGAGCGCAGGAATAATCCAGGACTTCAGAAATATATTTTAGTCTCCATTAAGTGGGAAAAACATCACTGTCAAAAACAAAGGACCCTGACAACGTCAGCAGATGCTCTTGTGAATATGAACAGGACGAAAACTAGGGAAAGTCTCTAAGTAATATCAGGAGCTGCAGGATTGTGAGAACACCTGTCTACAAAATTTGTTTTACAAGAGGAATTGATTGTGTGTGACTGGCTCACAGAGGAGAGGATGCTGAATTTCCACTGCAGCAATTCAGAGCAGAGAGACTGCAGAGTTCTTCTCCAGCGCCTGAACATTTCTGATGCTGTATCTGTCCCACGATCATTACATCCTGGCCCAGCACAGAGTGACTCAAAATTGGATTATGATCATACAGTCAATAATCACAAGACTCAGTTAAGACAGGCTGGTAATTAGCAGATGACAGTAAGAGAACATGATTCACAGTTTAACCTAATTACGTGGATCAAAAATATGACGAATCAGTTATTAAGTTTTATAAAGCTATTTTTCCTTTAATTGGCCACTCAGTTAACAGATAAAACATGTTTTTCCTCTCTAAAACAAACAAGTAGTCAAAATTACTTTGTAGCATACAGGTTATTTACTAATTCAAAAGTTGTCATAGTTACATAGAAACTCAGAAAAATCCCACAATAAGGTTGTCCAGTAGCAAATCTCAAAAGGTGACAGATTTTGACAACTGTATTTTCATTTCCTTGAGGAGTCCATCTGCAAATACTCTAAAGGCTGTAATTTAATTGTTACCTTGCAGCCAGAATTTAAACAAAGGGAACTGACTGATCTCTGACCAAGAGCTGTCAAAATAGTCACTGTATATGCAGCATTTAGGGATGGTGATCATAATTATGTATGTTAATATTCTGTACATAATTATGTCAACATGTATCATCTAAAATAAAAAGGAGTCTCTTTTTGAGCAAGATGAGAGATGCAGAAAGACTGATATAAAACTGCTTTTTGTACACCGTATGTGTTATATAGGTGACAGATAATAATGGTAAGAAATTGCCATGAATCTCATAAATTAACACATTTAAGAGTAAAAATTCCTTACACAAACATCAATTGAGTTAATGTTATCATCTGTCCAGTCAGAAAGTTTTCTGAAACTTTTAGTGTCAATTGTATCATCAAGCTACACTAAAAGACTTTTTAAGGCCTATCTTAAGTTTTAAGAGCTGTAATTCTCCAAATTGTGTTTATCTGGATTCTTAATGGATTCTAGTATCCTACTCCTAAGGAGTTTTGAGACAAAAATGAATGTGAGTTCTTACAGGAATTTATCACATTGAAGTTTCGAAATGTGTATATATTCTTACTATGCTAAATAGTAGGGGGTTTAGGACCCTCAAAAACCAACACAAATTAAGGGAAAATGAAAAAAAAAACCTCAAAAAAAGCACGGAAGACCAAATTGTGTGCTTAGCAGTGTTCAAAAAATCTTACAAATTTTTGTAATTTTGCAGATTACAAAGTCATCAGTCTGACGGAACAGAAGATACTTTCCGTAAAATGTCAGAGATGTCAACCAGACACCACACCAGTGAATATAATTTTCTTATACTTGGCCAATACTGAAGTAACATTGAAACCTTATTCTGAGATTTCAGGTAAAGCAAAAGTGTAAACTGAGCTCTTCAAAACTCAGACACACTTGCATGCATACCCACACTGCCAATTTATAATTTTCTGTGTTTTTGTGGCTAAACTACTGGGTAATATTTACCCAAGGTGTTCTGTTTTGTAAAATAGCTAATATAAAATCAAGAAATTTATAGGTGTTTGACTTAGTATGATCATTTTCAAACTGAATAACTAATGATTTGTAATATATTCATATGCAGTCACAAAAGACAAGGGACACAAATACCCACCTCTTACTTGAAATCAAAGATTTATTCTAAAATTTCATGTGAAACACTTAAAAACTATTAATAAAGAATAATCTTTCTCAGCAGGCTACTGTAAGGTATCTCTAAAGACTGAGCAATGCTTCTCTGCTTTATTAGAAAGGTGTTTATATACCATTTTTTATTATCCCCTTAAGTCAAATTTCATTGCATAGACCTGAAACAGTAAGATAACCTAACACATGCTAAAGTTTCTAAAACTATGGAATTAACATTTTACAGAGCCACACCCCAACTCTCCCCTTCTGAGTCCCTTACTAGAAACACTTTTGATGGTGAAACACTACCAACAAGTGCACAAAATCACTGTTGTCACTTACACAGGTCCAGTTTGAAAAGTTTGGAATAGGCAAAGAAGCAACATCTGTAAATTCTCTGAAGACATACTATAGCCAGTTTCAGATGAAAAAAGGAGATCGACCTTCACAAAGGACAAAGAAATTAAGCACAGCTACGTTTTCATTATGGTGAGTGTCACATTCATTTTTTAAAGAAAAATGTGCTGACTTAACTACGTTACAAAAGCTTTAAGCAACTGATGCAGAATTTTGCAGTATAAATTCATGCATCGCTTTGACTTTTTAAATGAATCAAATCCCTTTTTTTTTTTTTCAAGAAATAATAGTTCCTTAACTGTGAAATGGATTTTTTTAGGTGGGAGTTCAAACAATACTCCATGTTATTTTAATAGTTTACCATTATTTAGTATCAGCCTAAAATATGTAATGAATATGGCCTATAATTCTTGGTGAAGTAGCTTGTTGTTAGAAAGCACACTCCTTATGTTACTTTATATTTGTTAAGTTTTTCATTAAATATTTATAGCTTGTAGACTTGCTAACAAAATTAGTAAGCTTAAGATTTTGAATTACAAAGCTACAATTTTTGAGAATAGGATTTTTGCCTTTTTATTGTGAAAAACAAATTGCCCTATATGAGCTTGAACCTGCCAGTATTACACACATAAGTTACCTTTCTTCCATTGCCTGTCAGTATCTGTCAGTATTTAGCTGATCAGGTCATAGTTTCTTTCTTTCCTAAAATAGCTATGTGATATAAAATGAACCATATTCTAGCCCTCTATTATAAATGATTCCTTCTTCCTAATACTTTAATAGGTGAAAAAGCCATGAAAAATCTGATTAAACATAAAAAGGGAAATGACAGTCGTTGATAGCCATCTCTACTGGCAGGAACTCATGAATCAATTTGCCTAATCACACAATAATAGTTTTCATTTTCTTACAGACGTACAAAATACCAGAATATCCTGCTGAAATTTTTCAATAATCTTGTTCTACAAATTTGAAGACAAGCTCAGTTTCTGTTACTTTGTGCAGTGTTCTAGGTAGGCTTCACCTGGAAAACATGTATACTATACTCATGCCTATACCGTTTTCTTCACAAAATCAACAGCTCACACACAGAGATTTTTACCAATTTTTGAACTGGGACATCTGTTTTGTTTATAATATACAATCAGATTAAATACCTACCTTTATGTTTGTTTATACAGTTAAGACTACAGTACCCTACAAAGCATTATCATAACAGGTGGCATTAGACATAAAATTTCACTTTTCCTCTTTTGTGTATTTATATTATTTATATATATATACACACACATATAAAATCCTGTTTTGTGTTCTATGAACTTCAATTAAAAAAAACAGCTGTAGCAATATTTTTGAGAACAACTCTTGATAGCAGATATCAGTACTTATACAAAATGACGGAATGTTAGCTGGATTTTATCTAGAAAAACAAGAAGATGTAAAATAGCACTTTTTTAGCACCATATATTTTGTTTACATTGTTCTTCCTGCTACTATCTGACTTCTCAGCCTTCTCATAACATAGCTTACAATAACCTATGATGGCTACCATGTGTAATTTGTTCTTTAAATCAGTATAAGCTTTAATAATGCACTAACCAAAGAAGTTCATGCACATCTTACAATTACATTTTCCTCTTTCTCCACTCAAACAGTTTAAAACAATTTATTCTTTTTGCTTTTCATTCCAGTATATTTTATATATGTTTCTATTTTCTTGGGTTTTACAATCAATACATAGTGAAAGTGTCCTGGTGTACATTTAGCATACAAAAGGTCCTTCAGGCAGCACAGTAAACTAGTTGAACATACTACTCATTTTTATCCATTTTTGCTTTAGCAGCTTAAAAATACTATACAAAATATGGGATGAATATTACTTTATGATAGTTTCTGAGTGCTATAGAGTTACACAGCTATTTTTTAAGGAAAACTTCCAGGATTTGCATGATGGCTAAACAAATATAATTACTCAAAATCTAGTAGAGTATTGCTATCTATGAAAAAAACAAAACAAAACAAAAACATACCCTGAAGCAGAAGTTCCAAGATGCTTTCTTGCATTTGTATGCTGCCAGTTAAAAAAAAACCCCAAAAACAAAAACAAAAAAACCCAAAAAACATACAAAAGACCCAACCCAAACCAAAAAGCAAACAAACAAAAAAACCCCATGCACGAATATAATTTTCCAATTTCTGCTCAGTGAATTGACTTGAAATATGCAATCGTAGAGGGGTACACCTGTGAATGTGCTTTGTGCAACAACAGGTACGTCACAGGATATGACACACGTCAATAGATACATGTCATTCAAATTCTGCTTTTTTAACCTCTACATGCTGCAAAGTCAGCAAATGCTTTTTTCCTTGTAACACCATTTGTGAAGGTAAATAACTGGCAAATACAAGCAAGGATAAAGAAAATATTTGCCTCATTGTTGGAAGTTGGAAAGGAAATCCTTATTTTACTGAAAACAGTGGCAATTCAAATGACTTCCATGGGATCAAGATCATACTTAGGAATTTCTGTCTTCTACACTCATACCCACAGAACAAAACAGTTAGTGCTCTTCCTTGAAACAATTTTATACTAACAGATTAGTGCAAAACAAGCAGGCATGTTAGCTATTGATAATAAAACATTTGACTGAAAAAGAAATATTAATCCTTGTATAAAGGTGATACCATTAAGTACAGTAAATGAAGCATACATACTGCGCAACTCAAGCATCAGTAGCTCAGTACTGTCTTCCATAGTTTTTAAAACTTTTTAAACTGAGTAAACAATCAATCAGAACATTGTTCTTGTCAAAAATACATGATGATACTCACTAAAATGCGGAACAAATTGGTGATGTTCCCACATTTGTTTTAGTAGTATAATATAAATCAGCAGCACGTAAAAGAGTAATCAGACAACAGAACTGACGGCAATGTTTTACAGTGCTCCATAAATCTCATGCTTGAACAGAAAATGACAGAGCAGCACTGATAGCAAAGTTTGCTTTCCAGCTCTGGAATCCAGACCCAGCAAATGACTGAGGAACTCAATTAGATGACTGCACCAAAATTTGTGGTTGTGAAAAGCTTCAAGGTCAAAAAGCTTCCATAAAGTCTCTTTGTAACCTCAGTGGGATTTGGATGTATAAGACACCCAGTTTCTGACCTTTAATGGTCCCTAATTGCTTAATAATTGTCTGTACTTAGAGATAAAGAAGAATTTCCATTTTGGCAAAGTCAAACAATTCTAGCTCAAGTCATCTGCAAGGCACCTGAAGGATTTAATCTGGCAAACACTTCCAGACGTTGCCCAACATCCACGAATGAGACTGTGCCTCACAACCTACTGTATGACCCACTTCTTCCGTGCCACATTTGATGGGAGACCCTTGGGCACTGTTCACACAAGCAGCATACCCATCCTCTGACTCAAATATTGTGGGCATGGTATAAAAGTAAAGCATGATCTCAGTAAGAGTTCTTTCAAACACTGGGGACAGGTGCCTTCAGGAAAGGGTCTCTGGGCCAAATCTGGACCATCTGGGGACAGTTAAATAAAAATAAGCTACTGTACCATGGATACTCCTGTGCTCAGAGCTTTTACCAAAGCTGACCTTGAACTGTGCAGATTTTAAGTACAACTGATGCTACTGGTAGACAAGCTAGGGCCATAAAGATCTGTAACTTGGATTAATGTATTTTGCTGTGAGATCTGGGGACACTGCTATCCCCTTGGCTGGGGAAGAACTAAGGGAAGAAAACACAGTTGTAACATGTTATCAGAATAACTATTCCAGAGAGAAAGAGAGAGGTAAAGAAAGGGAGACAGAAAGAAAAAAAAAAAAAAAAAAAGACAGCAAAAAGGTACCTTACCTCACTTTTAAATTGCCTTGCTGTGGCTGTCCATCGTAAATTGACAAAATATCAAAATCTTCCTCAAGAGCAAAAGTATGAAAAGACAACTGTATCCTGTTACGTTCTCCTGTGATAATGATCCATGTGCAGTTGGCATAATTTGGATAACCATGAGGAAATCCAGGACTTTCTATAGTACCATTTGGTCCCTGTACCAAGCCTCCACAGTTCTGACCTGGAAAAGAAGAAAAGAAAACATATATTTTGGTGATTTTCCCCTCTCACAGTATATATTCTTACGTGAGTAACTATATATAAACTTAATTTTATAATTTTTTTTAGATTATAAACACCACATAAAATTGCATTTATACTATTCTTCCCCCTGGATTCAAAACCTCTGTCACTGGATTTTCTGAGACACCTACCATATTTTTATGCAATGAATCATTATTTGAGTTTATGTAGTATTAACAATGTATGACTTATCCAAATGTGAAATCAGCCTTGATGCCATAAATTCAACAGACTGACAGTTTTAATGTCAAAGAGTGTTCAGAGCTTTCTGGTGAATGCCATTTATAAAGTTTTTATATTAATACTAAAGTATTAGAGTTTCTGCTGTTCTGAAACATACTTTCAACGTGGAGAGCAAAGTACAGACGCACATTAATTATGCATCCTGTTGCAAAAAACATTAGGATTTTTATACTTTGAAAACACAGCAAAATTTCTGTGGTATAACATTTTTAGTGACATGTATACTGTGATCAGGAAAATGATAACTTTTTTTAGGATTCTTAAAAAATAACACTAAGGGTTTACTCAGCAGGCATTTGTGTCTGGTTTGTACATCCTACAGACCTTGTGAGGGTATGGTAGCTCATTAATGGGAAGTCCTCAGCAAGAAACCTTGACTTACAGTGTGCACTCTTGCTAATTTCCTACTTGATTTTGTTAATCCCACATACAATGATTGTACTGACTCAGAGCTGGAGAGAAGCCTTAATGAAATATTTGAATAGAGAAAAATTTAAGGACATTCTGTGCACTGTAATGTTTGGATTATTACACACATTTTAAGCACTCCAGAACAAGTATAATCCCGGCATTTTATTGTTATACTAACACTGAAAAAGTATTTCAGGCTGCAATTTTATTTTTAACTTCCCAGCAGTAGGTATCTGAGACTGAATCCTTCAGAGCAGTGCTGTCAAATGCATGTGGGAAGTTTCTAAATCTTAATAAAACAGATTTAATAAAAAGGATTTGCTGCTAAAACTAAAGAACTAATAAGTTATGATTTTCTACTAAATTTCAAATATAACAAAAGCTCTAATGAGCAGATTAAAAGGCTACGAGGATTCAGGAAGCCCTTAAAGTAGAAATCTTCTCTAGTATATCTACCAATTGATTCACATTACTTTAATAAAACATGGTATTATTAAATATTCCTGAAGAAGAAATTATACCATGAATTTAGCATGAAAGTTTCAGCTGTAACTTGTCAGCATTCTTGCAGATGCTTTGTATTGTATTCCTCTTCCTACAGCCACAGGGGAAATGTCATATAAGTGTCACAAGCAATTTAAAATAATTTAATTGCAACAGAAAATAAAGTTTTGAAAACAGAAAAGGAAAATTATAGTGACAGCCCATCACCCTAACACTCTAGCAAGCTAATTCATGTCTCCAACATCCAGAAACTGTTTTTTGTAAATCAAATACCTAACCCCTGCAAGCCATGCCGCATGGCAGCTTTCCTACCACTGTGGTGTGAAAGGGTTGCACTGAACAAGGAGAGCTATCAAGTGCAAGTTTCCAATTTGTCAGACAGAACTATGTTGTAGGAGCAGAAATTTGTAACACTGGTTATAAAGAACATAATACACCATATGTATTTGTATATGTACACGCAATATGTTAACTAAATTTCTGACTTCCAGGGAGACAAACAAATTACCTCCCCAATCTCTTAGGGAACCCTATATCTGGCTTAAAGTAAAACTGGGGTAGTGAGCCCTGCCACCCCCAAAATGACAACAACTCAGCAGCTTCCTTACAGAGGCACTTGCTACCTACTTGCAGAAGTTTTTGCTACTGTCAGTGACTGCTCCTGGCTTTATTCCAAAGTTGTTTGGTACTCCTTACTGTTAAATTCAAGTTATTGTGCACCATTCTTTTGGAAAATAAACAAACCCTAATGATATATGAGGCAGCCAACATTGTACTCGTGTTTAACTTAAGCATTTCTTACCACACATAACCCCTTCTTTCTCCAGTTTGCTTTTGTTCTCCCATGTATGTACATCCCTTCAGTTCTGAAACTATTTATAAACATGCCTATTCACTTTGCACCCAAGAAACATGAGGCAAAGGAGAACCATAAAGGAAAATAATTACAGTGAAATGCCATTTAGGTTTCCTCTAAATTTTATATGCATATATATAAATACATAGTTATTTACCTAGTGCTCAGTAAAAACCTCAAAAAATCCTAGAAGAAGCAGAATACACAGTTAATTCCTGGCAATCTCATGGGTGGACACTGACAGTTCTGAAGAGGATCTCTATTCTGAATTAAGCAATATCCAAAGAGACCTTAAGAGCTGTGCTAGTCCACAAAACTGTCAACTTTCTAGGTCTGTCCCTGCACAGTTAAGACATGAAGCATGTTTAGAGGGCAGTATTGGGAAATAAGGATTAGCTGCTATCTGTATAGTACCTATGCTGTCAATACACATAAGTCTTAAAACTTTCAGAACTGTCAAATGTTATACCTCTGCCAAGGAGTAAATTCAGCATCAAATCACTTAAAAGAGATTTAGTAGGAGGATACACTTGGAGAGCAGGAATGAAGAGACTTATGGGTGACAGATGGCAGCAAATTAGACAGGAGCTGGCAAAGCAATATCCCACAAAAAATGCAGTTTCTGACTGCAGAGACACCACAGACCAGTAAGAGGACACTGATGAGATTAACTAAGAATAATTTGTTTCTTATGGGTGCCTTAATAGCAGAAATGGTCAACAAAGTCCAGGAAATTCAGAAACAGAATAAGAACAAGGAAAGAAACTGAACATACCAACAAGAAAATGCTAAAAACATATTAATATCAGCGGAGTTTAAGCAGTTCTGCTGGGCTGAATGGAAGCACAGAAAATAATGTAGGCTGAATACAACTGAATACACCCTAAAAAGAAGATCTACCCATAGAATTCACTTTGTCAAATAAAAAAGCAATTGTTTCAATTTTTCACTAAATGTGAAGTCATTGATACAGTACAATATCAGTACACTGAATTATTTCAATATTAAAGGTGTATTAGACTGCCAAAATTTTATTCACATGACACCATGGTATTGTTTATATGTACATAAACTACCCTGTTAGCATTCATCCTCTGTCATATGCTGTCTGTAAAAAGATATTTCAGGACAGTTATTTCAATTTTATTATATAAACAGTGCAATTTAACAAAAAATATACTCTTGGCTTATAGTTGGAAATAATTTACACTGATTTTCCCTTATTTTATCTTAGGTTCTTTGAATATCCTGCACCAGCCTTATTTGAACCTGCTCAGGCTCAACATTTCTCAGTTGTGAACTGTGTGAGCTTACCAAGAAAACTTAAACCACTGCAATTTGCCTTAGACACCGAGGTCAAATGGGTGGTAGAATCACTAAGAGTTTAATTCCTGCTTTGCTATAAGATTTTGAATAAAATTCACAAAATACAAATTCGCAAAATATTTTCTGAAAATTGGACTTTTATGTCCCTGGGCCTTTATCATGACTGTGTTTATCACCCTCTTGTTTACCAGGATCTAATAATAAGAACTAGCAAAGTACAGATTTTTTTCAAGTTTCAAATGTTTCTACAAGAAACAAGCAAAAAAGACAACCACTTGTATTCTTGTAATTCATAAGGTATTTATACATATATACAGATGTAAGTATATGTATATACATACATATACATATTTACATAGAAAGCAAGATTTTTGCAAGATATATGTATTTTGAAAATACAATCTACAAAATCCACCACAACTAACTATAGTAAAGCCAGTGATACTAAAGATATTTTGAACAATAATGATAATGAAAATGAAGTCACATTCTTGTTGTGACTCTGAGTGATATCTTCCATTCTGCAGCTGCAGAAAAATGCAGTAGCTAGTAGTGAGGCTGAGATGTCTACAAGATTGTACCTCCCTCATTGTTTAAAGTAGATTCTACTATGAATTACAATTTTATTGGTAAGTTTGATAAGTAAATGAGAACAGCTGTGCTTGGCCAAATCAAAGGCTCATTCAGCTCAGTATCTTTTCCCCATCAGCAACCAAAGGACGTACCTAGGAAGGACTTTGCCAGAAAACTCCCCTCCCCTTCAAGATCTGCATCTCAGGGTTTCTTGAAAAGAAGACATTTCTTTCATCTTTCTGTTTAATAGCCCTTGAGAGATTTGTTTTCCATGAACTCAACCAGTCATCCTCTGAGTCTGTATTAACTTTTAGGATTGCTGGCATGTTGTAGAAGGAATCCTAAAACATGAAAAACCCTTCTTTATGTTTGTTCAGCAGATACCATCTGTTAGGTTCATTTGATTCCCCACTAAGTTTTTGTATGAAAAGCGAACATACATATGATTCTTATTCGTGCTTTCTATGCCATTTTCCATCTTATTGACCTTTATGATGTCCCAGCCTTGTTTTTCTTCCAAGTTCAAACGTTATACTTTATATAGCTGTTCTTTGTACTAAAGCCATTTTATCACCTTTCTCTGAACCTTTTGCAGCTTTGCCCTTTGTGAAACAGGGATACCAGACCTTCTTGCAATATTGAAAATGCATACACATCATTTACGCAGTGATACTTTTAATCCCTTTTCTGTTCTCCTACTAATTTGATCTGTTTTTTTGCTAAGGTAAGCATTGGCTTGACATTGTTATAGTACCATGTATCATAATCAAGGTTCCTTTCTTCCAGAATTATAGTGAGCCTAGAGCCTGTCATTCTACAGGAAAAATTAGGATTTAACTTCTTTTTTTCCCCTGTAGATATCCTACAGTTCATAACTATGTGCATCACACCACATTCATCTACTCTGATTTCATCAACTACTTCAACATCCCCTTACTTGGTCACATAAGGCCTTTTTTGTAGTTCTTCACAACTGGTCCTCATCTTTATTAAGTCACAACTTCCTATCATCACAGTCACTTCATTGCTACCCCCTTTTGCAGATCATTCATGATTGTACTGAACAATACGGATGCCAGCAGAGAACTCTCCAGGATGCCACGACTCCCTCCATTGCAAAAACTGGCCATTTTCTCCTGTCCTTGAGGCACAATTATTAGCCAAACTTTTAGCAGACTTTCTTATGTTCTGCCTGATTTGTTTCTTTTACAGTCTTTACCAGGAAGCCTTTTTCAAAGTAATTTGGAATTCTGATCACCTTTATCCACATTCAGGCTGACCCACTCAGAGAACACCAATAGGTTTGGAAAGCACATAATTTAAATATAAAGACTTGATTCTTCTTCAGTATATTTAACCATTTGTCAATTATTGGCACATGCCAGCTCCTGCTGCCGACCGGCCGTGCTCTGCGCCAGGCCTCTTGCTTCTTCCTTATGAGTATATCCTGAAGGCATCTTCTGACAATGTTACCACCCGATAAAACTGTTACTTCCTAAATTAACTTCAGTCAAGAATAGAAATATCAAATGGCCAGAGAGGCAAAGGCAGTATTTTCTGAGGACTGTTTTGAACAGCATTTGGTTACTTCAAGAGTCCTTCAAAAATAAATTATTGAGTAAACCTCACAACACCTTTAAAAGACGCTTTAATCAAATCAGAAAGTACCAAGTTCTTTTTCATTTAGCTGTCACTGAAGATTTTTTTCACAACTGCAAGTCACCATGTTTGCTGGCAAAACCGAAGCATGCCCCAGCCAGCCCTGACAGCACAAAGATCTCATGAAGAAGCCGCCTGCACCGTGCCAGCATCTGCTTGCTACATCCACCATCACCTTCCAACATCAGGGAGAACTGGTGCCACAAAGCTTCAAACTACAGATATTTAAGCATATTCAAGACAGTCCCAGCCCAATGTGAAATGAGAACAGTGTAAATTTACTCATGATGTAATCTTCCTGCAAGATGTGAGGAAAAATAGTTAATTTCAAGAGAATTAGGGAGAAATTGTTTAAAATTTCTTTGATTTGAAATAATTAGTAATGATCTGTTAGGTTATATGATCAAAACCTCATCTGTGCACCCACAATGGAGCACAGAGAGACAATGGCAGACAGCAAAGGCCAAGCATCACCCTGCCCCAGTTCCACCTAGGCCCATCCCAGGAGCCATCAGCCCATGGCAAGACCATCTCCTCATGCCCAGAGGAGCACAGGGGGCCCCAGGGCAAGTGGGAACCCAAAGTAAAGACTCAGAGGAAGGGACGCCCTTGTCTGGGGCCTCTCAGGACTGTCCCAGGAGAGGCTCCACCCCAGCGTCCCAGTGTAATGCCTACCATGATGGGCCAAGAGGAGCAGCTCCAGATCACCTTCCCAACCGAGCATGGGACATGTTAAGTGGTGCCAGGGAAGAGCATTTTGGAATTGCACAAGATTTATTACGGGATGTTTAGGGAAGAAACCAGAGGTGGGGAAGGGGATGGATTTAGATGATTTGGGAAGGAACAACTGTGAGAAAATAGAGGTATGAGGGGACAAACAGAGCTGGTCGTGTCTAAATAGTGGCTTGTCTGGCTGTGGCCCCGTGGGGGTTGTAGAGCCCCATGGGTGGGTGGTACCAGCCTTGTGTGAGTGTGGGTTGGGGTGCCAGCAGTTGGGCTAGACCATGGGCCAGAGGGCATGTGTGCCTGGGTGCCAGTCACCCCTTGAGTGACATGAAGTGGCAGCCCCAGGTGGGACCAGGGCCAGACCCTATCTGGCTGTGTGCAGCACTGGGAGCCAGCACAGGTGTGCGAAGGAGTGTGTGAGTGCTGGCTGTGGTCTGTCCAGATAAGCTAGAGAGCAGGTGACATCGAGGGGAAGCCAGGAAGGTTTCTCCAAGGACAAGACCACAGGGGGTGGCTACTGGGAACAAGGGAAGTTGTGGTCAGCTCTGTGTGTGTGTGTATGTGGGTGGACCTCTAACCTTCTCAGCCAGAGAGAGGAAACAGGATGAGGCTGCTGGTGCTGCCTGAGTTCATACGAGTGCTGAGTGTGTCTACCTCTGTCAATCTGTGTGGCTGGCCATAGGTGTACATACATATGTGGTGTATACGTCTGCTCTGTGTGCGTCTACTTAGAAAAGCTGTTGAGCCGTGCCCCTTCCTGCATCTGGGGCAGACAGATAGTGCAGCTTCACCTCTGTCAGCTGCCAGATTCAACCCTTCCTATCACAGCTAATTGCCTCTGAATCATTACATATTCTGTAGCTTGGCAGCTAAAGCTAAAACTAAAGAAAAAATGGCAGCTAAGCTTCAGAATTCAGATTTATTTCCTTTAGATATTGATCCATTCAAAACCCGCAATTTTTCTGTGACCAGTCTAGGACCTTAACTAGATCCACTTTTCATGAGATGAGCAGTTGACAAATGCTAGAATGCATGTAATAACCTTAAGTTCTGATGCAGGCATACACAAAGCGACTACAACTTCATCAGTCTATAAAACTTTTTAAACTGAGACCTTACTTCTAGCTGCAGGATGTATATTCATTGATTGTGTTGATGAAACAGGAAAGCTAGTGTTTTTAAAGTCTCAGATTAGTACTCTGAGAGTCAGGCAATAGCTTTGTGTGCAATTTTGTATGCATATTTAAGCCTTTATTCAGCACCCAACTGAAATGAAATTGTCCTGAAGGTTAAAGATTAATATTACTATTCAGCAAGAAGTTCTGAATCAAATCCTGCTATAATGGTAGCTTTGCTGTGTACCAGAGCAAAATGTCTTAATTGCTAGCATGAGGAATTTTTTTCTTTATTTTAATGAAGTTCTCAATGCTGAGATGCATATTATACATCAGTCCGATTACATTGCCATTACAAATTGAGAAAAAGATATTTCACGTTCCCTTTTCAATACTGGAATGTCCAAAACCACCAATAAATCAGTATTCACACAAGTTAATGGGGAAATAAAACGCAGCAAAATATTTCTTTTCGGCAAAACATTTTTTTTAAAGAGCTTTTAATGCTTTTTTAAAAAATCCAGTCTGCAACACCACCAATTCAGTGTCACACACTAGTAAAGACAAAAAAAATAAAAATAACATAATTGCTCTCACAAGGCTACAGCTTGACAGTACTTCCTTCTGACAAAGCAATAAGCTCTTAGTTAAAAGCAAGTAAATTATATGAAGTTGTTTTATCCCTTTTCCTTCGATAATAGTTATATTAGCCCAGTAAAGTTCTCTTAATTCTTTGTTCTTCCTTTGCATTTATTCTAATTATTTTCAAGATTCATTAAAATGAAGAAAATTCACCAAAGCAAGAGGAAAACAGTGCAAGTTGTATACCAGATTTGAAATACATAGGAAGTGGTGACGAAAAAGGTTATTTTATAGGGGATAAGATTCTATATTGTAAAATGTTGAGCTAAAGACAGAGTTAGTGTCCTTTAAACCAAGACTATTCTTCATAGATGCAAACCCATTCTGCAGACGGCCATCACTGAGGACAGGGTGGATTTTATTTGTTTACCTTTATAAAATAAAGTAAAATAAATTGAGGCTTTAGATAAACATGACTATTATTGTTACAGTTGCTTAGCAACAGCTGGTAGAATGAGAGAGTATGGTATAGCTCAGGTAAATAAAAGGAAATTGTTGATTTCATTGTTTGTGAAATACTGAGACAATAATTCAAATTCTCTTCTGAGCTTCACTGGAATAGGAACAGCTCAACTGTAGGCAAGCTACTCTGAGAAGAGGACTTCTTTATTTCCCTCTGACAGACTCCTGCAATATAAAGTATAACTATCTGCACCAAATCTGGCCACTTCAGCATTGTCACTTTGACTTTCATTTTTTATTGATGCCACTCTCCCAGACCACTCCACTGACAGCCTTGGTCACATATCAGGATCTTAAAGCAGGGGTTTTTTTATTATCATCTTTGTCACGGTATGCCCATATCATAAAGGCTGAGCAGTGTTATGCAGTTCAAGTAGTTTGGTTTCATACTATTACTAAAAGAGCACATTGTCAAAAAGCCCAGTTCTGAAAGCTGGAAAAAATGCATTTGACTCATTGTAACTGCTCCATGAGTGTCGTCTATGTTAACTACCTTTTCTTCCATGACAGTTATTACTTTGTGCATGACTTCAGTTATCCAACAGGCTTTCTAGCATTTTTTTGCCTGTGTCTGACCGCAGAATCAGTCCAGTAAAAAAGTTTCAAATTTGTTAATCTCTGCTACCTTAATTCATGATTTCTTTGCATTTAAAACAGAAACTTTCAGTTCAGTGTGCTTTAATTACCAGTGCAGAGTCAACTAACATCAATGGAGAATGACAAATACTGTCTCCCAAATTACATTGCTAAGTTGTCGTTTAAGGAAAGAGAATGACAATAAGTTCTTCAATAGCCATTACAGAAGTTTCATTTTCAAAGACGGAAGAGTTACTTTTATAATTGAATTTTAAAAGATCAGATTATATTGCATTAGATTTTAGTGTTGAAACAATCACCTTTACTAATACAAATGCATTTTGCAGGAAGAATTTAGGTTTCACATAAAAAGAAAATGCTGTTTGATGGATCTACAGCAAGAAATCATGAAACATTCCTCTTGACAGGTATATTATTTCCAAACACATCATTGTGTTTCTTATTTAGATTCATATTTTATATAAGTCAAAATATGGGCACTACTGTCCCATGCAATGCACATATAAGAAGAATTTTCCTATGAAAAATTAACAATATAACTTAGGAAACAATATTACATCATTATCAAAGCTAAATGTAATCAAAATATAGGTAGCATAACAACAAACGCATGTGTAAAATATGGATTTCATTGCATGTTTGATGTTAATAAATTTATACAGCAAAAACATATGCAATCTACGATATTCATTAAAATTACTAGGGTAGGAATGATGCAACAGATGCATATTCCCTGGAGATTATAAATTCAAAGAGACATTCATGACTGGAACTGAAATTGCATGTTCTAATAATCTTAACCACAGGAAATCTAGTTCTCTGTGTTTTGTATCTCACTGATACGTTTGCACAGCATTAAAGTAATTACTGATTTTAATGGAGCAATGGGATAGAATGGAGGGTGATGTAGCTCCCGTGCCTGAGTCATTATGTCAGCAGTTGATATTTATGCACAGCAAAATTCAGAAAAGAGTAGTTAACCACCATCTTGCTGCACCAGTAACAAACACAGTTGCATGAGTAACCATGGGTATGATTTAGCATTGTTCCGAATCCTTTGGCCTTATCTACACCAATTCAAGCATGTGCCAAAATGCTCCCAGTCTGATTTCGTGCCCACTGTTCATACTGGAGTAAATGGCTAAAGAACAAGATATTTTTCTGTATCTACATAGGATCAAGTTTTATTTCTCTAAATACAATGTTTCAGTGTTATGCTTTCCATTGTGTGTATATCAATCAATTATCTAGATCTGTAAATAATGGCAAGAAATGTTTTGAACTGTGACAAAAAAGCAATTAACATTTGCTTTAAGGCACAGCTGATTAGAATAATACTTTATAAGTACTCTACATAGTATAACTATTTACTAGTTAAACTCATTTAGACCATGCACGCAATTCAGATAGGTTACAGAAATAAAAGTTTGAACAATGAATTGAATTCAAATAAATTAAGAAACTTAGATGACAGTGCAAACTGGAACTCTAAAAGATGCAAGTGGATATTTATAATATTACATACTTAAAGAAATGCTTTCTCCTAACAATGCAACACTTCATGAAATACTGTACTTGTCAGAGCTGGTTTTGCCTACACTACACAATTGTTTCTTTTATAATTATGGTGGATGCTGTTTTAAATTTACCAAATTGAAAAAATACCCAAATATTCAATTACTTATGTGAGGTAAAGCACATGAAATTACAGAAACTTCAGGCTCCTTCAGACCTTTTCATTCAGCCTCTGTCCTCACATACTGTCTGTACATCACAACACACAAGCACTACCTCAGGGTCTAGTTCTGAACTGGATTACCCAAAGAGATTTTTGATCCTTGATTAAGGCATATGTGAAACAGATAGAAGAGATCTACATTTGAGGGATTATTACAAGCAATACTCGGTTATGTTCATTTTACATGAAATATACTGTACAAAACAAAAAAGCCATCTGCATCACTGACTCATCCTCAGGAGCCTGTGTGACTGACAGGAAACAGAGAGCCAGAAGAAGCACAGTGAGTGGATGCTATTCCTGTTGGCAGTGCTAAAGCTGGTTGTGCCAGGGTAGATGAAACGTAGGCTGATCTGCTATGTCAGTGCCAGGTCTGTGATGCAGAATCGTCCTTGGACCTGCGAGCTCTTCTGATGTTCATAGTCACTACTTCCATGAAACGACATGGAGACAGGCTTCTCTAAGACATTTTTAATTTACTACTCCCAGGAGATATTCTTATGGCTCTTCTTCCATGAGTATTCTAATGCAAAATAATTTTCTGGATAAGGTACAACTATAACATTGTCTGTTCTTTCCCTAGGTTAAAAGTAAAAGCTTTGATATTTATGATAATCAAGGGATCTAACCTTAATTAAAATAGCTGAGGTATGGAGGTAGCGGCTCATGGAAGTGGCTGATCCTGATATCCTAGCCTTTCTAAACAATAACAAACTCTATCTGACCATTGAAGTGTCCTGGAGTGTTATCATACTCCCGTTGAAGTCAATGACAAGGATTCTATAGATTTCAGTGAGAGAAGGATCAACTTTGTACATACAAGCTCAGATTCATTACATGTCTGACTTGCTTTCAGAAGGAGACAAAATCTGAGAGGGAAATGATTGGCACGGTTCAATAGAAGTGGACATGCCTTTGGGAGACTGCACATGGCCATCCATAAGAGCAGGAGAAGACTGTAAAATGTTAGCTTTCACTCATGTTTCATCAGACTGCACTATGTCATGCTGTCTTACATCTCATCTGACAGGCACACTTCTGTTATAAAACACAAAAAGAGAAAACAGCAGTGATTCAAAATCAACATGTTTATTTTAGTTGAGGTGATTAGTCAATTAGCAGTTATGATAAAAAAAAAGCTTTAACTAGTTTAAAATTATTCTTGTCCTTAAGAGTAAAAAAACTTGCCACGCCACACTTTTTATACAACCTACTATAAATTATTAATTCAGTCCACATTGTACTAGTTATTGGACTACAGCTGCATGACTTACTCTTGCAATTCTGAAAGCACGCACCTCTAACATGCCTTACCAGACCTGACTACCATTTTATCTCGCTATCTATAACTTTCCTTATTCAGGGAGGAACGTGGTCATATACATATGAAAAACACTGAACATATGGCTCTTATGGCAGAAACTGTAAAATTGAATTTTCCACAATGGCTTGCTGGACAGACAAATCTTGTTTCATGCTTCAACTATAGCATGGTAACTATAATATCTTTGTTATATTGTAACCTACACTTGACGAAGCTGTATAATTCATGGTATCATTGTCAGCTGGAGTCATCTAGTCCATAGAAAAAATGTTCTTAGAATGTCACAGAAAAATCTGAAATATTAGCATATTTTGAAAATAAATTTAATGTTTGCTGCACTGTATAGTTTATAATCACAATCCAGTGATGAATGACCACATTCATTATAAATTGAATTATTAAAAATTTAAGTAAATATTGTTTGTGATTCTTGCCATTTGACATAACAGATATTTTTCCATGTTTGCATTTATGTAGTGTTAATTCTGTAGGCTATTAAAACAACTAGAGCCAGGAAGGAGAACATCAAAGCTCACATACAGAAGTATAACCACATTACAATCACAGCACTTGGAGGATCTGAAACACCCCCACATGCACTTCCCATACCTCCTCTTGGTGCCATTTCTAAAAGAAAATGACACCAACAAAACAGGTTTGTTACTAAATTTCTTTGATTTATCTCAGCATGGCCTTCTTCAAACCAACTGCCTTTGTGTCACACTTTGTGGATTTTCAGTTGATATAAACTAGCACGTCCTTACTAGCTATGTCATATCAGATCAACCATAACACTAGTTGAATTTCCATATGCTATTTGATCATCCACCTTTCTTCCTTCCCTTCTTCCTTTTGTCCTTCCTTTCTTCAGTTTTCGAAAACTTATTTGCTAAAGGTATTTCATGATTTGCTCTTGAATCTGATCTTAATGATACTATGTTAATTACTTTGATATTTCTATGTTTCTAAGGCAAAACACTGTATACGTAATTAGTAATTAAAGAAAGTGCAAGGAAAAGGTTGGACTGTTTACTGTATTTGTTAAAGCTTTTTCCAGACTCTTTGACTGTTCAGTTGTTTGATGGATGCAACAGATATGGAATTTCAGCTGCCATTTCTCTTGCTTTTCTCTACAGAAAGGCTACATGACGAGCTGCAGAAAGACTTGGTGATGCTGACAAGTTCCATATCGCTGCAGGTATGGTAACCCCATGACCAAGAAAAGCCCATTTTGCACACATAGCAATGGGCTCTTAGTTACCTGTTAGGACTCGAGAACTGTCATGGAGCAGCTGGAGTTTTGAAGCAATGTGTTCAAAAAACATGAGTCAAAAAAATAAGTGAACAGAATGTTTAAAATTATTAAAGTTGAAGCAAACAAGCAGGAAGTGTCATTAGGCCCTACATATGCTTGCTGTCTAAACTGAGTTCTGCATGCAAGTTCAAAACCACAATCTTATCAGACAATGTGTGGATAAGAACTACAAGGACGGTTGAAGGTATGAAATACCTTCCATACAAGGAGACTAAACAGACTCAGATTTTCTAGTCTGCAAAATAGACTGCTGAGGAGGAAAGCGGGAGAGCTTCAGAGCATCACAAGGGTAAGAAAAATTCATCTTCTGTTTTGTTTTTCTTTCCTCTGTTTTCATTACTCAAAACTCTCCTTTTGCTGATAAGTTCAAAAACAAAAGAGATATATTTTCACCTAGTGCATAACTAAACACTGAAACTCATTTCAACAAGAAAGCAATTAGACTGTAGCAAAGATAAATTAATAAATGAAAATAAGTGCACCAGAGCACTTTAAAAGGAAAGATACAAGATCTGTCTTAGAAAGTTTCCCAGGTGCGTACATGTAGAAGCAAGAGTCATAGTAGCTGATCAATATTGATAGTGATAGAAGTTGTCACTATTTATAATAAAGAGGGTTCTCAAACTTCCCATGAAACATACATACTGTGTGAGCTTTGAGAGAGCTAATCTTTGCATATGATATTTTTACTATTTCTTGTCCCAACAGGAAGTAAGTGAAAGGACTACATGCACATGAATTAGATTGCCACCATGAGACTATACTAAGTAGTAATTTATTGTGAATAAACCCTTTCTGATCAGTAAGAAACAATAGTTTATAAAAATACAACAGTCTATTCCTTGATTTGCACGGACACTGTTCACTAAACAATATCTATTAGTTTGCAACAGGATGCCTAATTTGTTCTGACTCTTCCAAATATGTCATTTTAATACGCTCACAGACGAAATGAATTGTAGAATAACCTTGGAAACTTCATTTTGGCATTCACATAAGAATTCTGTAACTCCCTTAGTGGACTAGCTGGACTGTCAGTAAGTTGCAGAAGGCCACAAAAAGGTTTAGTAAAACACCACAATAATTTTTCTGAAAGTCTTTCCCCAAAAGACAAAATGTTAAATGAATAATAGGGAGAGAACACATGTTTTTCTTACAAAGGAATGAAGTTTAGTATTACAGGTCAGCTCTTCAGTTAGTCAATTAAGACAGAGCAAGTTATGAAATAATTGGGTAATAAATAGCCAAATGCACAGTGGGAGAAGGTGTCTGAAACCTTGAAATATTCAGTTTGCATGACTGGAAGATATTCCTTGAAGCAAAGCTTACATGAGACTGCTGTTTTCACATATAACCTTCTCGAACATATTTACTTTTCACAAAGAGTAATGACTAAAATGATTGACAAAGTCCTTGTATAAAACTGATTTTGAATCATAAAACATAGGTTTTCCTTAAGCTGTATAGAAGATGGGTTGTCAGAACTGTGTCTAAACAATAACCCCAGAGTAGAGACAGGAGTTTCCTTCTCACAAAGAAAAAATATTTGCAGAGAACAGCAAACAAGAGTAGATGGGCACCTCAAGCAGATGTTACATTTCCCAGTAGTAAGAGTTTCCATAGTATCTGTGCAATTAAGAAGCTTGGCTGAATCAGTGTTTCTGAAATAACCAGGTGGGTGATGGCGATATATTCATCCAGGTGTATCTTATATATATATGAGCTGATAATCTGTTTGTCACTTGTGAAAAAATGATAAGATTTCAGACTGAAAAGAAAAAATAAATTAATAAATGTAATGCCTTGAGTTACTTTAGTTTGAGTACTTTTAATGTTTCAAGTGAGAAGGTCCTGATTTCCTCTCTGGGATAACAGTACGATGTTCTTACTAATCTGCCTGGTGAATTTTTCTACTAACACAGAGATATTTTTTTGTTCCTCTTTGTTTAGCATTAAAACCAGTTGCCAATAGAAACATTTCTAACAAAATTCTATACATACTTTTTTTTAAGTTCGTGTGTTTTTCATCGTTATCTGCAATGATAACTTTTTATTGCACTTGTTTCTGTTACTCATGATGTTGTTGAATAGCATCACTTCTTACATTTTAAGGCTGTTTTCTTCCAATTCCTGGACCAATATTACAATATGTATGAAAATATAGCTAAATTAGAGTCTGTTATGACACAATATTCTGTATTTGAATTCTAGTTTTATAACAATATCTCCACTGATTCCTTCCTCAGTGAGTGTAGTCAAGCTTCATGTGGTATCTGGGACTGAACAATGAGGGTTTGTATCTCGTCTTCACACTTTAATAGTATATATTTCAGCCCAGTCATAGGAAGGGTCAGTGACTTTCCTGTGCTGACTGCTTCCAGCACCTGCAGCAGAGTACGGTATCATAAATAAAAAGAGAGTTTTTGATTCTCCAAAAATCTCCGTAGTGTGCATAGGTACTGTAAACACACAGACACATAAATTGGGGAAAACAAAGAAGCACTGAACTTTCACAAGTGGAGGGAAGAACTAGAACCACAGAAGCAAAGGCTGGGGCAAAGAAAGGCAAAGATTTTTTAGGGCTTTTAGGCTTTTGTTTTTAAAAATCTGACAAAAATCATAAATATGTGCCTTAGAATCAGAATCATTCTGGTTGGAAGAGATCCTCAAGATCATCAAGTCCAACCATAACCTAACTCTAGCACTACACCACATCCCTAAGAACCTCATCTATGCACCTTTTAAACACCTCCAGGGATGGTGACTCAATCATTTCCCTGGGTAGCCTGTTCCAGTGCTTCACAACCCTTTCCATGAAGACTTTTTTCCTAATATCCAATCTGAATCTTCTGTGGTGCAACTTGAGGCCATTTCCTCTTGTCCTATCACTGGAGAAGAGACCAACGGCCTCCATGCTACAGCCTCCTTTCAGGTAGTTGTAGAGAGTGATAAGGTCTCCCCGCAGCCTCCTTTTCTCCAGGCTAAACAGCCCCAGTTCTCTCAACCACTCCTCATAAGATTTGTGCTCCAGACACCTCACCAGCTTTGGCACCCTCCTCTGAACTGAATGGGCCTTAAGCCCATTAAAAATTCAAAATGTAAAAGATAAAAACTTAGATAATGCTTCTTTAGTTATGCACTCTGACGAAGTCTTTAGTTATGTGATCACATGGTCATTTTTAAAAATTAATTGCTTCACATCTAGTCTCATTCCATTACTTAACCATTCCTTTTCCTTCATAACCATTCTGCAGTTCAACATCCTTACAGTTCTCAAAAACACGTTTCTTCTTCTTCACACAAATGAGCAACTTAAAAGAGCAGCAGATGACTGAAAATAAATTCTAGAATATTTAGTTAGGTCATTACAATTTTGCTGCTTCAGTTCCTCCTAATTCTAATCTTTACTATGATAGAAAATTCAGACAAGTAGACTTATTACACACTCAGGCTTGTCTAAAGAGGGATTGAAACTTCCACACAAATAGAAATACGTCTGGAACTCAGCACTCAGTAAATACTATGAAAAAGGATACAACAATTTCTGCTCCTCTTTAGACTTCAGGTAACTGCCACAAAAAGCATATGAGGTTTAGCTGACCAAAGCTGCGTGACTAAGCAGACCTCATACTTTGTCAAAATATTATACTAGAGGAAAACCACCATGGGACATTGACTCCAGACACAATTAAGCACAATTTTAAGCTCATCGAATGTTTTGGGTTGTAAGTGACCTTTAAGGATCATCTAGTCCACTCCCCCCGCCACGGTGAGGGATACCTTCCACTAGACCAGGTTCATCAAAGCCCCAGCCAACCTAGCCTTGAACACTTCCAGGGATGGGGCATCCACAGCTTCTCTGGGCATCCTGTTCCAGTGCCTCACCATCCTCACCGTAAAAATGTTCTTCATTATGTCTAATCTAAATCTACCCTCTTTCTAGTCTAAAGCCATTACCCCTTGTCCTGTTGCTACAGGCCCTGGTCAAAAGTCTTTCTCTTCCTTATAGGCCCCTTTTAAGGGGTGTTAAGGCAGCAATAAGGTCTCCCCAGAGCCTTCTTTTCTCCAGGCTGAAAAACTCTCTCAGCTGCTTTCCATAGAAGAGGTGTTCCAGCCCTCTGAGAATTTCTGTGGCCCTCCTCTGGACCTGCTCCAACAGGTCCATGTCTTGGGCTGGGAAACCCGGATCTGGATGCAGTACTCTAGGTGGGCTCTCACAAGTGTAGCGGGGGAGAATAACAGAATCATTTGGGTTGGAAAAGACTTTAAGGCCATCAAGTCCAATCGTTAACCTAGCACAATCAAGTCTACCACTAAATCATGTCCCTGAGCGCCACATCTGCAAGTCTTTCAAACACCTCCAGGGATGGTGACTCAACCACTTCCCTGGGCAGCCAGTTCCAATGTCTGACAATCCTTTCAGTGAATAATTTTTTCCTATTAATAATATCCAATCTAGACCTCTTCTGGTGCAACTTGAGGCCATTTCGTCTAGAACTAGATGATGTAGTTCACCTCTCTAAAAACTGCTGGCCACAATTCTTTTTATGTAGCCCAGAATATGGTTGGCTTTCTGTGTTGCAAGAGCACATTGCTGGCTTATGTCCAGTTTTTCTTCCACTAGTATCCTCAAGTCCTTTTCTGCAGGGCTGCTCTTCCATCACCCAGTTGATAGATAGGGATTCAAGTCTACTTCCTGAATAATTTCGGAGTTTTACCCAACGGCTTACCAACAAAGAATGAAGATGGTCTGAGATTCAGGACTGAAATGTAGGCCTTTGCCTCACTAGCAGTCTTTCAGCCAAAGCAAACTGGAAACAAATCAGCAACTATGAAAATGTAGAACACACAGAAGAACTCCACTGCTATTGTAAGACAAAGCACCTGAACTTCTGTGGCATAACAGTGTGGTGCATAACTGCCTAACATTTTCAGTATTAAACTATTTCATAGAGCTACACTTCCTGTTTCAGCCCAACATGAATTAATTCTCAATATGAAGTATACTTGTCTTTCACAAACATGCTTACGTGTTTAATAGTTTCTTTCAAAGGACAATTTCAGTATTTAAACCATAGCTGTCTAGATAAAAAGCTTTAGAAACAACCCAAAAATGTATATTAATAGTTAGCAAACTTTATTCCCTACTTTTTTCTGCTTGTCATCCATACTTTAGAGACTAAAATGTGTCATGTTTTTGCTTTTGTTTTGGTTTTGTTTTCTAAGGAAAATCATGTGCAAATACGCAACACTGGAAGATATAAAAGTCACACCTCTAACATCCCTGTTTTACTTCACAAAAATCAAACATGTTTTCTCTTTGTCATGTATGATGTAATCTGCAACACCATTTCTTCGTCTGCTACATAATCCAAAGACATCGCTTCAAAATTACTTCAATCTGCCTCTGGTTGAAAATTCTATAGGTACCAGACAAATCCATCACATCCTATAGCACTTCCATAAAGCCTTTTTAGATAGGCAGACCTGTTGTACATATTTTATTTGTCCCATTATGGGTTGTCAGAACATTCTTCAAATTTCACTTAAAGAGCGGTGGTCATCTATATATACATCGCTGTTCAACACAGACTTGATTCTTCCTCTGAACTCAGTAACATAGTTTTGTAGAAGTCTTAATGATGTCAGATTACGCTTATATGTAAAACCACTGTGGATGGGATTACTCTCACTTAACTTTAACCATCCAATGTTAGTCATGCAATCTAGTCATCACGGCTTACATTTTAGAGGTAGACAAGTATTTTAGTAGCGTGATTCATTCCATTTTACCTTAGATATAAACTTTATGAATATATGAATCACCTATAAATGTCATTCTCCATTTTCTATTTATCAAACTGAGATTGGACTAGCTGTTTCTTAATGCTTACATGGCTATCTGATGAGATGCTAAATACCACTGCAACTTTCCAACTCAGTGATACATTTAACTATGCATCAAACTTCAAAAATACAAGTCATTCCATTGCCCTCTCTGGGATACTTCATATGCTTCATTTGGGCATGGGATTGATCCATTACTGTTGGAAAATATTTTAGCACTTCTCCAAGCTCTGTAAAATTGACACAATGAATTAATTTGATCTAATATACAAACTTTGATGAGAATTTTCTAGAATTTATTTTCTTACTAGTAATGATAAACATTCTAGCAAAATGAATTAACACTAGAAAATTAGGTATTATTTTCCTAAATTACAGAACCAAAAATGATTGCTCAGTACACTAAAATTGAAAGGAAAACATTTATGAATCTTTATTTGCTGGGAAACCTGTAGTAATAAGATTCAATTTAAAGCAAAATAAATATTTTAAATTCTAACTTTAGAATTTTAAATGACCTTCATCTAAGTAAATAGACAAACCATTTATGAGAGCTCCCCTAGAAAAATGCACAAGTAAATAAATATTCTTTAATGTTGAGGAAGAAGAAAAAGTTTATTTATTCTTATATAGCCTGATGAAGAACCTAATGAAATAAGCAGGGAGTTCTCCCTTGATGGAAGAAGTCAAAAGTCTGTACTGATTGTATTCTAAAATACCTTTTTTTTTTCTAGTCTATATTCTTTAAATGAAGAAGCAGCTTTATCTCTTGGCTTCAGGTATGTGAAGGCACACCACAGCTGCAGTTATTATTCTAAGCAATCTAATTTTTAAAATATTTTAAATATTGTTAAAATACACGTATTATAAACATATATAAACTATATATACACACAAACACACTTTCAGGACTACGTTGAAAGCACAAACTGCATTTACAAAATGGTTTCCACATGTAAAAGTTCTATAGACTTCTCATGAGGGAAATTATTCCTGCTCTTCTGTTTTCATTTGTAGGAATACTTTCTAATTGACTGCAAAAATAAATTCTTTATTAAATGTTTCTGACCGTACCACCTACTACAGTTAGGCATTAAGATTACTCCAATTCTGGCAAACATATTTATTTTGACGGTATGAGAAGTGTATCAATTTCTACAGCTGAGGAAAAAGTATCAGCAAAACCAAAACCTCTGAAAGTCCAGGAAAAAAGAGAACAGAAACAGCATGGATTTTTCTTCTGTCCATATTAATGAAACTGAAGAAAACTAAAAAGGGACATAAGGATGAGGAAGTGATTAATCACTGCTAATCGTCTACGGTTGCAAAAAATTACAAGTCAGTCTTTATTTTAAAAGAAGGAAACAATTAATTTTGAGTTGTTGGAGGATATAAAAATCCATTCTTCACTTTGATTTTAAAAGTTCTATTTTTCTGTATATCAACCACTTTTTGAATAAAGCATTCTGAGGAAGTCGTTTAAGTGAGAGTTTTTTCCTGAATTATACCTCCCTATTCTTGGTTTGAAAATTATTCCATGCCTCAGAAAAGCTACATAAATACGTTCTTTACAAAATACTAACGTGAAAATCCCTTATGAATACACAAGTCTTCAAAGTATTGAGGTTTATAGGAAAGATACTGAGTGCTGCTGTCCTATTAATGATAAAAGGGTGCAAGGATGTTGTAGTTCTTCCAGATTTAAAAGAGCTTTCCAAGCTTTTGTTTCCCTTCTCCAAACTCCATAAATATAGATGATAGCATCTGACCATTATAACATACAGTGAAAAACAGAAGGTAAAGGTAATATATTACATACTACTCTTTTCACAGTAGATACAATATGCGGCTTTGCAGACTACATTGAATTCCACATAACAGCAGTGACCATGTAATGAATATTGTGGCGTCTCAGCTGAAATCTCAAAACTAAAATTATCATGCACATAACTTTTTTGATATCTGAAGCACTGGTGCAAGTTATCCATCTATGCAGGAAAGCAGATTTATCTCTAATTGTCTCCTTGCCAGTGGAACGTCATAGTTCATTCCTTTTCTGATAACCAGATGATGAAGATTATCAAGAGCCTAAGACAGTGATATACCAAGGCATGGGTGCTAGTCATGCTCCAGATGATATGCAGCAATTCACAATAATTTCACAGGTTTACACAAGATTATTTGAGAAGGAGCGTGTATTCCACTCTCCGAGGAACCTGCTGAGGAGGTGGAGGTTGTCCAGGTGCCTTCTGCTTGCAACAGGACCCTTCGCAGACAGGACTGGCTCTTTTTACAAGTCTTAGGTCTGTCTTTTCCACTATCCTAAATAAAACATACTGTTTCTATAGTACATTAGACTTACAGTCAATACCTTGGAAGCTTTGAAGGTCTGACTTGGAAAGGAGAAACTATCCAACTCTCTGTAAGGGGAAAACAAAACAAAACATCCTACCCAAAACTGAGCCTCTGGATCTGGACTCAGCAAGGAAGGGGGAAATCAAAGCCCTGAATCAGTCCCAGAACTTCCAAAGAGAAGCAGAGTTTCTGCAGCCCCGTGGGCTTAATGTTTCAAGTTCATTAGTTGGCAACTTTCTAAATTTTCTTACATGTAGAGAAATTTAAAATTTCCTTCATGTCCGAATAAATGCATATTTATTTCTTTCAGCAAATGCTTTCCTATTCATGAAACGTGCTGGTTTCAGACTAAAGCACAGGCCAAATAACCTAGGGTCACTTATGTGTTGAGTCATAAAATATTTTTCTTATCTTTGAGCACAGATTTGGCAGATATAGGTATCTAGCCTAATACTTTTTCAGAAAGACTGCAGGTTTTTTGTGGATGTTAGTACCAACTCTACAGTCTTTATTATCGGCTCTTGCTTGCTGAGCAGATCTTTTCTCATCATAAGATGATGAGAATAAGAGATGCAAGATTAAATAAATAGTCTATAACCTCTTATCAATATCAAGATACAGGTGCAAAATTTGATGGAAGCAAGTATTAATGAAAACACTCTTCTGAATGGGTTGCTATATCATATATGTATTAAATATCTCCTTTGTCCTTTCTAAAATCTTGCTGTCTTCCTCTCTCTACATTCATAACTGTTCTCTTATCCCATAACTACAAATAATTTTAAATCTCTTCTCAGACCCAATTATAAATATGTATAATATCTCACAAGTTAATGAGAGATTTCCAGTGCAAGAAAAGCAATTTTTTGTAGGGAAAAGTAATATTTTTCATTACGTTTAGTTACAGCTGGAAGGAGATGATGAGCTTTTGGATCATAGACCTTCTTAAGTGTGTCGGAATTTAAATTTTCAAAATATGGAACTCAAAGCTAAATGCAGGTTGGAAATAATTTTTCCTCCCAGATGCAAATGCTATGTTTAACCTTGTGTAAGAGACTGCTGGTAGACTGGCAGGCCTGTTTTCCTTCTCCTCTCTTTCCTCAACCGCCTTCCTCACAGTGTTTCTGGAGATCATATTGCCTTGTCGATCCAGGGAAAAGCTAACAACATTTTCCAGTCAACTAATTTCCCATTAGGTCACAGAACTAATGAAATTTGACCCATGGCTTCATGCTCAGCTCAGAGGCTGCTACAGTGTGGATTGCATGAAGACTGTGTAGAGCATAATGTGAGGCTGCATATAGAGTTTAACCTACTTATAACAATTATTTAGAAAGTTGAGAAAGAGTCACTATCTGTGAATAAGGTGGGAAACGCCTGAGACTATTAACCCGTCTAGAGTGCAGGGGGATGAGATGGGAAACATGAAAAATTAGTACACAAAATCAGCCTGGGTACTGAGACTGGAGGCTTTAGTGTCCAACAGTTAAGAATTTTGAATTCCCACATTTTGAAATGCACTTGGTCAACTCCCCCTCAAATAAAAGGTTTGACAGGTTAGAGATTATTATTCTGTAAAATAATAATCTCACACTAGTAAACATGCATTTCTATCTTTGGTCTGTTGGTAGTATAAACTTCTTTTGCTCACTAAGTTCTCACATTCACATATATTGGTTTCATTCTATGTATTTATAACATATCACTGGGTACAGAAACCTCCTCTGGCAACTGAAGTCATTTTCCATATGAAATGGAAAGAAATACTTTAATCCAAAGCTTCCTTTTGAAGTTTTTCCAAAATACATATATAAATAAATCTGTAAGAGGTCAGAAGAGAATGGAGTGTCAATTTGAAGAGTGGCATAGAATAGGTTGGAATACTTTCAGGTCACTGGGGGGAGGGTGGGAGGAAGGTAAAAAAAAAAAAAAAAAAAAAGAAAAAAAGGAGAAAGAAAAAAAAAAAAAAAAAAAAAAAAAAAAAAGTGTCCTTCCTAAAAATGAAGCACTGCTTTCCATTTAAAAATATAAATCCAGTTTTCACCCAGAAAATCCACCATTACATTTACATGCCAGATTGTGTATAAATCCTGTATCAACATACTGATGCCTATTTCATGTTAACAAAAATGAGAAAAAACCCATGCAAATTAAAAGGTGAAAAAATCTTTTAGAGGATTTTATATTAAAACAAATTCCTGACCAGACATATAGAAGATAGAGTTTAGCTGAGCTGACAGAATACAAGCATCACTGAAATTATTTCAACACCAAAACTCAGCTCAAGGAATTGCTACATTTCATGAGAATATTCATTTCTTTTCATCAATTTGGAACCATGGATTCTCAAGCATTTCTCAAACAGGTAGTGACAGTTTCAGTGCTCTCTGCACATCCTTGTCCACATCAATACCAATTTTGTAACATATTAATCTGAATTAATTCATTAATTCTGAATTAACTCATTAATTCAGACGAAATAGAACATAAGAAACAAATTCTATTTTTAATTCAGTCAGCATTTGAAGTCAGATCCCAGGGTAAATTCACAGATGCTTTTAGCAGCACAATGAAGGGATTGGGAAGGAGAGGCTTATTGTTCCCACCAAAGAAACACACACAAATATTAATACCAAATCATATTTGAATCAAATATCTATATTTCTGCATGAAAAATCAATATTATATGTGAAAAAAGAAAATATATCTCACAAATTGTTTTAACTGATAACATGACCTCTTTTTTATTGATGGCTTCATATAGTACTGACTGGACAATGCACAGACTTTAAGCATTTAAATCAATAGTGCAATCATATCTCGAGCTCCACAGTGCTTGCAGGACAATTAATGGGAGGAGATAAAACAAGACTTACCTCCCTAGACTTATTCTATAGTCTGTTTATCACTATTGTGCAACCCTCTTATATATTAACTGAAACATTTCCCCCAAACATTTCACATGAAGGCATATTAAATCTACTTTATAATCAGCATAAAATAATCTATTTTTACTTTGTTCTCTAAATAATAATTTGTTAAATTAAATTAATTTCATAGCATTAGCATTTCCTTATTTTTTTCTGTCAAAACATAATATTAATTAGCAGCATATGAACAGCATTATAGTAGTTCTACTTAGCAGTCAGTTAGAGCCATTATTAGAAGAAAACTGGTGTATCTGTTAAACACAGAAGTGTATAGCCTGCATTCAACTGACTGCGTGGACAAATAAAAGTGCAGCATGCTGTGGACTATGCTGTAAAACAGGAGCAAGTCAGCATGCTATCACAGGCCTGAATACAATGTTAATACAGAACCCAAACTGGCAAAATTTACTTCTTATTTTTAGTTGAAGAAGATAATTTCTTTATACCTAGTTACTCAGCACAAGAAAAAGATCAGTGTCCAGAATAACTTATATTATATTATGCATAACTCTGTGTTTATATCTGCCCTATCTACCAGGTGTTTCCACTGTCAGCCTATACTTAAGTGCACCCTTTGTTTTGTATAACTGTTACATAAGTGTTTTATCTATGTCACAATAAATACTGATACAGAGTAAGTACTGATACATGCATTTCCAGAACAATACTACAAAAACTGACTAAAACTACTTTTAAGTAGTTTTCCTTTCCAGAGGAAAATTTAACGGCCTCAAACCACAGAACTGACAGAAGTTAAAATTGGCTCATGGTGTTTTATTACTTTTAATAGCATATTATTAGTGGTTATTTGGTAATACTATTTCCCAAGAAATCAATCCAATCAGCCTGAAAGATCCACTGCGGTATGCCTTTAAAATGGTGCCTTGCAGATGCTTATGACTTGTCTACTGTTAGCCATTTGATGCAAAGCCATGTTCCTGAACAAATCCATTATATGGAGATATATATATGTATGTGTAATTTTCATCTGCTTGTCAAGCTTTTTTGTGGCTTTTTTGTTGCACTTAGTAAAATGCTATCAGTGCATATGAAGTGTCATGCATTAAAAGCTGAGAATGTGTTTTGTTAAACCTGTGAAGCACTATTTCCTCTATTACCAAATCAAAAGGAATTACCAGAGAACTTGAAGGACCAAATTCTGCTCAGAGACGCCTGGGCCATTTGGATAAACCTATATGCCTGTTTGGAAGATATGTCTACAAAATTATTTCCATAAACAACGGACCTAGAAGATGCCGAATACGTATTTCTTCATGTAATGACTAGATGTTAACAAGCATTGTAGACATTCATGTGCAAAACTACTAGGCTTTTAACTACTGGAGACAATCTAGGTATTTTCCTGGCACTCCCTTCACAAGAAAACACTAATTTTGTATGCTTTTAACTCCCTTCTTCCAAAAGTTATAATACAAAATAATTTACATGCCTTGTTCATGCCCTTCCAATTGCACAACCTCCTGTCCTAATGTTCAGAGAACGGTGAGGAAATCCCATTTTGATCTAGTAGAAGTTGTGCATATTGGATGCTCATGGAAAGCTCAACATGTCATTCTGAAAACAAATCGACAAAACATACAACAGGTTCAGGGTTCTGAAGGTTTCTCTGCTATAATTACTGGCTGCTTCAGTTTATCTATTAAAGTAATGAACTACCAGAAACTATGCAACTATTCTATGCAAGTTACGTTCAGCAATACCAAGCCTTATCTGTTACACGTCACACAAGTATAGTAACCTTATGTAGTTCTGTTATTTTCAGGCTCCCAGGACCTAATTGGGGAGGGAGGAGAGAAAAGAAAAAAAGCATGCTCTTAAAAGCTAATGTTCACTAGCCTAATTGTTTAGGCTAATTACTTAGGCTAAGTACAACAGCACAGAAGACAAGGTAATTGGAGTAGTAGTTCACTTGGCAGCTCATACAAGCCTACCCATTATAGCAAACTCAGGTTAGAGGCTTCATTTTCTCACCTTTACTGTTATTTTTAATTGAATTGGTTAAACTGGTTTAGCCAAAATGGGTTGTATACATTTATCAAGACTTAACTAAGGAACTCCATTAACATAACTTAAGCCTAACCAGACCCAGCTCTGTTTTACTGTTTCCATTATTTGGGGCCATTAGTGATCAAAAAGACCCCCCCAGGAACATAAAAAAATCCAGCCCAGAAAAAGGATAAAAAAAGGGAAAAAAAAAAAGTTTAAAAGAGAGAAAAAAAGAAAGAGGAAAAAAAAAGGAAAAAAGAAAATGGGGAAGCGAGAAAATGAAGAAGGGTCAAATTTATGATGATGAACCCAGGAAGGGCTATGAAATAAAAATATTTGACCTTTCAGATTGCTGAGAGGAAGAGAGTATTCCATAGAAAGGATCAGTCCGTATTTCCTTCCTTCCTGTACCGTTTCCCCAGTAGGCCACCCTCAGAGAGACCAGGAATCTTCAGTATGACTAGCACAACCATTCTTGCAAACAAATTGTCTATAGTTTCAACAGAAAAGCAGCTTTTTGTATTAGGAATGTGCTTTAAGATGAAAAACTTCTGCTGAACTGTTAAGTGTTTTGAACACTGAGGCCCAAAAAAGGACTGAAGCAACCCAATGTAAAATCTAAGAAACTGAATTTAAGACATCAAAAAAAACCAAAACCAACAAACCTAACTATAATGTCTGTGAGTTCGTAACTGCCTACGTTCTCGTATCTCTTCCCCTGATACCCAAAGGTGCATTAGTGTACAGTCCCAGAAGATCAGCCACCTTCACTGAAGACAGCATCTGAATAGCTAAGGTTTTTGGGGATTTACAAACTAAACAACACAGTGGGACCTGATTTGTCTGCTTTGAACATGCCTCCCACACACTGATAGCACTGAGCTCAGCACAAAGCGCAGTAATCACAGTCACTTTGTAGCTCAGTGCCGTTGGGTATTTGCATAATAGCCTATTGGTTACAGCACTCAGACTGTGTGGGAGGCCTGGGTCCTATTCTTTCCTCAACCTGACAGGATTCAAACTCGGATTTTTTTCATTCCTCAGCCACTATCCTCTAAAATAGCTATTCCAGTTTTGTTGAAAAAGGACTACTGCCTACCCACTGCAGGTCATGGAACCAGAAATCCAAACAAGTCACAGAGAACCTGACTCTGCAACCACAGGAAACCTGAGTCTCATCTTGGAGCATCACCCTAAGAATGGAGAAGCCCACGTTTGACTTTTGAGGGTTCGGAAATGTTTGAGATTTTTATATTTAGATGGATATTGAAAAAAAAAGTCAAAATTAATGAAAACATGTAAACAGAGGAAGAGAATTTGGTACCCAAAGTCTGTCTGACCTTTGAGAAGTCCTCTGCCTCAGGTTTTTAATCTACAGATGCATAAATTCCTTGGTATCAATGCATCACAATGGTGGTATATCACCACTGTACTATATAGCTAATTTACAGCATTTTATCTTGCACTACTCTTCAGACAAGGAACTGTCACTTGTGTTATCCTTGACCTAGAGTACTATAACAAACCAGATACAAGAACCATTTTTTTCCCAGACATTATAAAAGCCAATAATGTTAATGGATATGAAAGTTCTGGCATTTGATTTTTCAATTATTTTTGCTTCCTAAGTTATCTCAGATGAGTTTATATATGATATACATGACCATAAAGACTAAGAAAAGAACAAAAATGGGAAAAAATGCTGTAATTGGCAAATATTGTGGGGTTTTTTAATTAGCAAGGAAATAATTCTTCAAGCAAGCATTGTGAAGAGAACACATTTGGCGCAGTTCATAAATGCATTTAATGAACTCCACCATGGATCTTATGACTAATATGTTAAACATCTTTCAGGTGACCTTGATTTAACTGTATAATTCACTATTATTCATAAGTTATCATAAAGCAATATTCTTGGTGAGTCAGAAATTCCCTATATTAAATTCCAGGCTAAAATGTGGATCTGTAAATATTGAATCACTATTTATATGCAGTTTTTTTCCAGATCTGCAGTTTGTGAATAGTTATCTCGTAAAATCTTCAAATTTTAAGTCATGGATTGATGAGTCTTTTTATAGCATCTTACTTCGTACAAGGGTAGAAACATCATAAGCTCCATAAAATTAGGTGCTTTGCTCCTATTTTGTACCTTATCTGAGCCAAACAGCACTGAAAATGCTGGATCTCTCTACAAGTTAATAAGCACTGTTTTCCTGGAGAAAAAGACCAAAAGGTCTAGTTTTTGATTTTTTGAATCTTGATAGAACCACAGTATTTAAAAAGCAAGAAATTATAATATGTCTATAAAATGACAATGAGAGGGCAGAGATTCTGTATCTTACTTTTTTCTTCTTTCCTGTTTTTTGAAAAGTTAGTACTTTCAATGTGTGCTGTTACTCTGAACCAATTTTACCACGTTTGTCTTATTATTGATATCTTACTAATTTTATAGCTAAAGACTGACAGTAGTTATGCTCGCCTGAGATTCCAGGTCATTCTATGCTTTATTCCTCCCAGACAAACTAATTTCCAATGGAATTAATTCAAAAGATAGTGAAGATTTTTGCCATCTTCTATAAACTTACATCACAGAATGTAGCTAATGTGTAACAAGTATCGAATCCTTCCCGGAGGTAGAACAAAGTGAAGGAGACTGTTGTCTGTGCAGGACTTTGGCCTCACATATGGCAGAAACTATTAAATTGACAGATGAAATTTAGAAATACGATACTCAGCTGGGAACTGTGTGATGTTACATAGCCTTCAGGACAAGTTGCACTGACAGAAGTTCCTACTTTTTATCTGATCCTTAAGTATTCTTTTATCTATTCCTTAGGATATACATTATACCACTTCAATTTCTTGTTGGGAACTTACATACTCAAGAGTGGTGAAAAAATCGTTATTTCTTTGAAGTATCAGAACAAATTTGCACTCTTTCAGGTGGGAGAAACTTTATCCCACGCTAAATGGCATGCCCCATGTATCTGTAACAAGACATATTTCTGCTTAGAATTCAAAGCTACATGGTTGTGGGAAGTCACTGCAAGCATAAATGTGAATCTGGTTGTCTGTGTACATGGTCTACTGGAATTTGCCTATATTACCATGGTAACTACATGAAGAGTTTGCTTTCCTTTCCTTAAGATACTGATATTTCGATATAATTTTTCTTCTCTCTGATATGTCTTGAAGAAAACAAAGAGTCAAGCACTAGAATTTACCATAAATCTCAAGCTATCCAAACTTGACAACTTCCCAGCAAATTATAAAATGCAAATTTATAACAGTTTGAGACAAATGTTTTGCTTTAGTTGCAAATAGAGGGCATAAAGATTTATTAAATCTTTTATCTGTCTAAAGAAGGTAACTTATTTTAGCTGTGAATCAGCAGTAAGATTGCATGTAGTCTTTCTGTACCTGCTAAAGCATTCTCCTCAGGAAAAGTTTTGATGAAATTTCCTGTATAAGCTGTGGAAAAATTCAGGCTGACTTCAGTGGGACTTCGTTTGAGTTATCTAAGAGTGAAGCAGCCTGTGCCAGTCACTGCTGTCTTGTGGAAGACTTTAGTCTGTTCAGAACTACGAAACTCCATAAAATACAGAGGTGCATCTTTCTTAAAGATCTGGTTTCTAAAAGTATTCTTCACATTTCTATGGGCATGCTTTTCACATGTGTTCTTTTTGATACAGAGGTTTATTTCATTTGGAATAAGAAGACAATTACACATTTTGTGATGATTCTTTGAATTTAAGACAAAATTTGTTGTATCTCACTGAAGTGGTTCGAGATCGTTATTAATCTTGCTTCAATATATGTTGAATTATTAACAGGTAGGTAAAATATTTTCCCTAATTTCCTAAGCCATTTTACCTCAAGCCACATAATAATATTTGCCATAAACTGTGTTTTCATGTGTATATCAGGCTGCTATATACCCGAGTAGCTAGAAAAGGAAAATTTAAACCTCTTTAAAAATTCCATGTTTAAGGAATTATCGGCAAATGATGAGAAAGTTAGAAACAAGTAGTAGGCCAAACAGAAATTGCCTCTGCTTTTACCCTTCCTTCTTTTCCATTATTCAAGATTCCATCTTCCATTTTTCATCACATTATATCTGCAGGGAGCTTCCTGCCATGCACATGCAGGCCTTCTTATGACTGGGTCCAGGAAATGTGGTTTTGCTTCCCTTGTCAGCCTAGTTACACTTACAGTAAATCTTTCTCAAAAGCAGTAGCCTTCAGGGAGCAAGCAGATGTTGCTCAAAGCTGTTCAACACAGAGGAAGGGAGCAAGAAATAAGCTGTATGTATAAGACAGGAGTGGGGCATCTATCTGTGTTCTGGGTATGCTTCACACTATGTTCTCTGTATGCTCTTAGAAAAGTGCATGTGAACCCAAAAGCCACAAACAATATGACAAGAAATAGCACAACAATCAACAGCAAACCTATTACACTTGTCCCTAAATGTAACATAGATCCAGAAGCCAGCACCAAACGACACTGCACTGAGCAACATGTTGCTCTCTGCTTCTTTTCCCTTGGCTCTGGGGGGCCACAGGGGGTAAAGTTTTCTGCAGTGTCAGTGCAAGGGCAATCATCACCCCACAGCTTTCTCCATTAATATTTGATTGCAATTCAGTGGGGATGCAATTCAGTGGGGTCTCAATTGCTGGCACTGTAAAATCTCACCTCAGCAGGTTATAGGGAGCCAAGGAGAAAATATCAATGTGGCCAAAATAATGTTCTAAAAGCACGTAACGTTAGATTGCAATCAGCAACACCCTCTCCCCTCATTAACAAGGTATTCAAAAGACTTTTGAAAATCGTTTAGAAAGTTAATTGCAGGTGGTTTTAAGTGCTGAGGATGCTAGTTAACATTCTTCTTGTAATTCAAATCTAAACCTGACATTTTCTTTCAAAAAATACATGTAAATAAAATATTCAATCATTAACAACACTAAATGCTGAAAGAAAATATTAATACTTGTCAGTTTCAGTTAGCCTAAAGATGGACGATGAAATAATTCATCCAGAATATTACTGGGGGTATATTTAAGAGGATTTTTCACACAACACCCTGTTTTATTGTGGAAATATTTTCCATATAGTACTAGGCTTTAAATATATGTTGTCAGACAACAGAAAACTGGATCAGACTAATTTACGAGAGAGTTCTGACAATGCCTGCTAAACATAAACAGTTCATATGCAACTCTATCATAAAGACAGTAAAGCTGTTTCTTCTATCAGTTAAGACACAATTTTAGATTAAATGGAGCCTTAGTTTGAATTCATACAGAAATTTATGTAGCTATAAAATTCCACATGGAAAGAACACGAATAATGTTACTAATATTTCCAAATTTAGTCATATAAACTATGCCATTTTTTCTACATTTCAAAGTTTTAAAATAAATTCTGCTGATACAGACTGCAGATACAGAAGATGATTTAAAAAGCACCATTTTCTTTCCCCAGTAAAGGACCTAAGGAAAGTATGAATTTATTCCTAAATAAGGATATTTTGTAGCAGTGCCTCACAATTTCAATATTACATCTTTCTAATTTCCTAAATCTAGATCAGCAAGTGGACAAAAAAAGCATTTCATTACTATATACAATCTTCTGCCATCTTTGAATTAATATGCTCTAAGTCTTAATTTCAGCTCACCATATCATATCCAGGATCTATCTCTATCTCATTAATGAAGACAGGTATTTAATAAAATCAAGAAAATTAGCAAAATTTCATGTGTTATATATATAACATTAAAAGATCCTATGCTCTTCCAGGGTTGCTAGGGAGCTATACTATTTATATCTGGTAAGTCAGACCTAAAAAGATAGTTTGGAAAGGCTTTTTCTATACTGAAGAGAATAACTGATATTTAATAAAAAGTTGAGTGTAAGAAGATTTCAGTTTATCACTTAAGGAAATACAAACAAAACCAACCAAACAAAAAACAACACACAAAAAAATCTCAAGGATCAGCTAAACACCAAAAAAACCCAAGGAGCAGCTGCTCTTATGGTTGCAACTTCAATGGCGCCTTGTTTCTTCAAAATATCAAACATTTATATAAGGATTATATGTTTTCCTTTCCACAAATAACAGAAGAAGAGCATGAGGGATTTTGTCATTATTTTACTTTTTATGTCTTCAGAAAATGTATAATTTTTTTCTTACCTTTTATCAATAAATTGCAAGAAAATACTGTTGAATTAACAAAGCCCATAACACAGGTGCAAGTAATAGACACTAATTGTACAAAGGACATTGTCAAGTTGTGTTACAGCCAAGCTTAGAAGATCTAGCTTTATAATGTTTAGATTAATCCCAACTTAGACACCTTAAAATATGTGCATTTGATCAAAAAAGGATCTTTAGGTTTTTTTTGATTTAGACAATAAAAGGAGAGAGATTATACTAGATGAATCTGGACAGCCTAATTTTAGGAAACAAACAAACAAAAAATCCAAGATAAAAGAATTTATAAAGGAAATGAATATATGAAATGGGGAGATAGGACCATCATTATCTCATATTGATTTGATATTTTGTACCAAAATGAATGAAAGAAAAAAAAAAAGAAAAAAAGGAAAAAAAAGTCTGACTTGGCAGAGAAGTTGAACTCTAGGAAAAAGAGTTAATGGCTTTGGAACATATGCAGAGGTATTTGTCCCTGTGTAAGAGAATTACATCAGTCCTCCATAATTAGTACACTTAAGATTTGCCTAACTTTGCAACTCTTTCTACAGCCTAGCTTAGGGAGTTCTTCACTCCGTGTGCTCCATTTTGTGGGTTATAATCTTGCCTATGCACTACTCCACGTCTGCACTTGCACAGGGTGGCTGTGTGTCCAGCACAAGCTGCTTCCTCCAGGACAGCAATGTCCAAACCTCACATGCTCCACTGTGCCGCATACTATCCCTGGCAATGAAAACACACCATGCCATGTATAATTTATCACTTGTTCATGCTTGACCCATTACTGAAAGAATGCTGTTATGAGTACCTATTTCTGTATTACAACCAGGTTAACTTTTAGAGTATGGCTTTGATTTGGATTACAGGCAATAGAAAATCTTCTATTTCAACAGGACTGTCTCAGGCAGAATGAGATTAATGATCAGAAATGGCCAAGAGCAACAATCTCAGGATATTGATATTGAAAGATAAAAGTGCTGACAAAGCCCTCCAAGGTTTCTAAAGGAACTGTGTACACTACAAATCACAATTCTACTGAATATGTATTAATTTAAAGAAAATCAACCGTGTCTTCTTTTCTGCTCTTTTGGCTCTCCAATACAAATATTTTCACTCCTCAAAGTTTTTATAAAAAAGTTTTTCCATTAGTCAATGTTGCAACATCCTTGAGAACAACAGCTGCCTTTCAATGTGTACTTTCTAATTCTGTTGCAGCAGTGATTGAGCTTTCAGTAACATCTCTGCTACGCATGACTGTGTAGAAGATTTGTTAGGGGAAAATCATGGCAAGGGTAGTCCTGGAGTTCTTAAATTTAAGGTGAATTCTACTCCAGGTAACTACACTTTGAAGACATAAACATGAGACAGATCCCTGCTGTTCTTCAGCAGAGGTCTCAACTGCAAAGACTGCTCGCAACAGTGTCTGTAATACAGACACAATATCTAGCAAAGGAGAGAGGCAATCAAAAAAACCCAAAACACCAAACAAAAAGCAACCAATCAAAAACCCCAAACAAAGAAAGAACATATGTGAAAATAAGAATAGATGCTCTCAAAATTCTTGACTAGCTAGAAGAGGTACTGACTACCAGACACAATAGTCCTATAGAACCACTAGTTATTTATGGAAATAATTATCTGTTGAAATACATTGCTAATCTGACAGTGTTGAATTCATGAAAGACACACTCTGCTAACCATTATAAGCCATTGTGACCCACCTAAAAATAATTTCACTGCTTCTAATCAGGCATTAGGAAAAAGACAGGTTCAAAGATCTTGTCTGGATTGTACCTATGCCAAGGAAGGTTGGACCAGATGAGCCTTGAGGTCCCTTCCAGCCTGGTATTCTATGATTCCATGAACAGAACTGTAAACACTCCTAAAAAAAACCCCAACAAAACCACATCAGAATTAAAGTTGGAAAATGCAGCACAGTCCTTCTAGAAGTAATGGCGATCATTATGATCAAATAGACAGAGACCCCTAAACTTTGTTTAAAGGTTCTGCAAACAACACAACTTTACTTGTCAGCTCATCATACCTCTGCTGTTACGTCATGCCCAGTAAGACTATTTTCATTCATACCTTGAGAGCAACCTCTCTCTTTCAGTAGGCAGAAACCTCTTCATCTCTCCTCCAGTCCTTTTCCTTTCACCTACTGTATCTCCAATAAATCATTTTGCCTTAATACCACAAGTAGGTTAATTAACCTTTGGTTTTCTATTTGCATTAGTCCGTTCTGCTACCAGACACCGCACATACTCCAAATGCATTTTCTGCTTTGTAAACATCAGCTGAGGCTATAACAGACATCTGCAGGTAGCTACGCAAACAATGGGATGGCCAAACAATATGGTGCAAGAAAAACAAATAAACATGGTTCTTAATTGTCTGTGATGATGTCAGCTCACACCTTGCCACTTAGATTTCCAAACAGCACTTTATACACTCCTCACCAGGATATAACTCCGTGAATGATAGGATTTCAGCACTCTAAAGTGGCATGACAATTTTTTTACTGCAAGAAGAGGCTAGGATTGTATGATAATACAAATATTACTCAAGCAAATTTCTGCTGATGTGAATTTAACAATTTCCAAATTGGTTTTATATGGAAAATGATCTTCAGGGAAGAAAGCTGAGTGAATTGCCTGCGTTAAAGGCCTTAATAAATAGCTTATTCAAGAAAATGCATGCACAGTCAGGATTTATAAGTCCATATCAACTCTTAATCTATGAATTTTATGTAAATTAGGAACAGAGTTTTCAGACTTTTTAATTTTCATGTCTTTATCTCAAGTAACCTTACCAAACTACATTGTTGGGGAGTGTATTCTTAAGGTCATTTTAATATTAAATTCTGCTTTTTGAAAATATTGAAAAAATGTGTTCTTTGTTCCACAATGCAGTATTTTAGATATTTCCTTTCAAGAGAATCTGAAAAACTATTAATAGAATAACAGATTCCCACTTATCTGGAATAGGCAGAATTCATTAAATCAGAAATGCTGACATTGATGAATGCTGCCAACGAAGAGCCTAGTCCACTGGTTTGAAAGAAGATAAAGATATGCAATGATTCCATTTTCTTTTCCTTAATGGAAACAGCCAGATGACATGTGACGTGTTCTGTAGAACTATAACCCAAAAGCAGAAAACTAGTTTTTGCAGCAACAGTCCATCATTCTGTTTGGAAGCACAGCAAGAACCCCCTTTCTGATGAGAATGAAAACACATAAAGATTGTTTCTGCATGTTCCCCTCACAGGTTAGGCATGAAGAAATAGATTACAAATCTCTGCTGCACTTCTTCCTTATATGCACTATTTAGGAAATTAATTTCTGGTTTGAAAGACTATAAATGAGTGCATATTGATACAAAAATTATATTTTTACATCTTAATTCTACTTTACCTTCAATGCCCTCTTCCAGAAATAGAAGTATTATTTTGTCATGCAACATCAACAGCTTGAGGATCAATATGGCATTGTAACCTCGTTTCAGAGATGAAATTGAATGTTTATCATCCATGAACTTCATCTCATGAGGATGACTCAATATCATACAGAAATAGCTATATGTTTTAATGCTGCTTTGCACTGTCATTTGAGAAACTTAAATCTAAAGATGAGTAAATTAGGAAAGAAAGGAATGTATCTTATGAAGTGTACTTATCAAATAACAATATATACTGGTTTTGGTTGGGATATAGTTGATTTTCTTCATAGTAGCTCCTAAGTGCTGCGTTTGGGATTTATGGCCAAAACCATGTTGATAACCCAGGAATGTTTTAGTTATCGCTGAGCAGTGCTGGAAAAAGGTCTTTTCTGCTTCTCACACCACCCCACCAGTGAGTGGGCTGGGGGTGCGCAAGAAGTTGGGAGGGGACACAGCTGGGACAGCTGACCCCAACTGACCGAAGGATATCTCATACCATCATCCATGGTCAGCAACAAAAGCTGAGGGAAGAAGGAGGAAGAGGCAACATTCAGAGTGATGGCAATGGTCTTTTCAAGTAGCCAGTACACATGATAGAGCACAGCAACCTGGGTATGGTTGAACACCTGCCTAATGATCGGAAGTTGTGAATTAATTCCTTGTTTTGCTTTGTTTGTGTGCACAAATTTTGCTTTACTTATTAAACTATCTTTATCCCAACGCATGAGTTTCCTCACTTTTCCCCTTCTGCTTCTCTTGCCCGTCCCACCAGCGGAGGAATAGGCGACCAGCTGGGTGGGTCTGAGCTGCCTACTGGGGTCAAACCACAACACACAAAGATATTTTATCTTATTTGCTTCATGTTTTGAGCATGTACACTTTTCTAATGACACTGGTCTTTGGAGAGTTTGATATGCTTATAAGTCTGTTCAATTTAGTTTTTCACACTGCTAAAATGATTACATATCTGATCTTAGTAATTCTCATAAAGTTAGGAAGTGTAAGAGACAATATCATAAGACAAATTATTCTATCCCAATAAACTAATAATCTCTAATAATAACCAAAATACGGAACTACTCATTTGAACATAGCAATTCTGCCCATATTCCACAAAATCAGCTTCACATATCATTTTTAAGTCATATGAGATATACCACACTATATAACAAAACAGCTTTAAAAAGTGTTTTCTTGAATATTCATAAAAAATATTTGGAAACTAAATTTACTACAAGGCAGTGTTTCGGCAAATTTGTCCTCTTCTTACATAATCTGGACAAATACTTCCTATTATTTTTTCTATTCTCTAAGCATCATTATTGTGACAGTAAAATCTTATACAGAAAACACAATTTCAAACATAATTATAAAAATATCTGTTATCAAGTTTTCTATTTATGGATGGGAATTCAGTTCAGATATTTAATCAACTTAAGTTAAAAAACTTTAGCTATGTATGGAGCTGTCCCTGACGTACAACACGATATTTATGTCTGTTCCTAAACTTCAAAGCACTTCCTTAGAAAGTGCATAATAAATCTAAAAAAAGATTAATCGACATTGATTTCAGAAAGAGACCTATAGTATTATTCCATTATACCTAAATAAGCAAGTACATAAGTTTCTACAAATGTTTTATCATTATTAATTATGTAAATTATTAGTGTACTAATTGTTAAAAAACAGATGCCTAAATAGTTATCGCGCAAAAAGATACTTAAAGTTTAGATTGAAAATCATGGGTTTTGGTTCTGTTTTACATATGATCTCTTGGGGGAAAAAAAAAAAAAAAAAAAGGAAAGGGATAAAACACTGGAAAATTACAATGAAGAGAGGAAGAAACTCCAGTACCATTATGTAAATAGATTAATATTAGTGATATCCACTTAGAGCTTCCAACAATAAGAAAATGTTATTATAATATATCACCTCCTCTTCCAAACTCAAATGTAGAGTGCAAAACCTTTTTAATTTTAGACCTCTAGGAAAGGCTTATGGGTCCTAACTGGTGAAATGTCAAAAATGCCTAACATTTCAGAGCTGGGTTTTGGTGTGGTTTGCTATGCAGTCTTCATAAGAAAGGCTGACATCTTTGCCAGCTTCTTTTAGTTTTGCTGAAGAAATCAAGAGGAAAAACACATAAACTGTTCTTGCATGTGTTTATATTCCATGTAATTCTTACATTCCATGTAAACAAGCTGTTACAGCAGGGCTGAACGGTTCATATATGTTTAACTAACCAGTTATAATAAATTATGACTAGAATGGCTAACTGAGCTACTTTTAAACTGTACTTCAAAAATTCTCTAGAGCAGCAGAACAAAGGACGCTGCAAATATGAAGATAAGAGCTGTGGCTGCATGGCTAAAGAAAACTTTTTTCCTTTTTTATTTTTCCTGTTCTACAACCAGAAGACACTTTCCAGCAGACATTTACATAAATGACCTGCTGAAAATATTTTCGAAGCCCTCTGTATTTTTTAGCAAATTTAATAGCTATCAGAAATTCTGTGGGAGTGTAGCAGAAGCCACATGGAGTTTTCTTGTATTGTCAGGTAAATTCAGTTCAGCAATCTAGGGCAGACATCTAGTACAAATTTCCAAGAGTTCCCTGCTTAACTCTCTTTTCACAAAAAGAAAGAGATTCTTACCTTCATCTGTCAGTTCTTTGTGCGCTCATAATTTACATCCCTTACATTTGGATAATTCAACTTTTAGTGACACTATCCTCTTAGCACAGGCAGTGGAAGTATCCAGGCAAAAGCCCTTCCCCTTCAGCTGAGAAGATTTTATTCCACTTTGCCTAATGAGTTTCTGTGTGCAATCTCACAAATTAGAAAGAAAAGAACAGGCAGGGTTGAGGAGAACAAGTGGGAAGGAAAATTAACTTTGCCACTCAAAACCACAGTGTGGAACTGCATTTTAAGTGAAAAGACAACAGAATTAATGGATATAGTAAACAAACTATCACTGTATTCTTTTCTTTTCTTATGCCTAATGACATTTTCAGTGCCTGGTAAGTGCAGTCTGGTTCAAGGAATACTATAAAGTCCTGAGTAGTCAACTTGGTATCTGTCTTCTTCTCTGTAGACATTCAAAAGCTGCCTCAACACATTCCTGTGCGATCTGCTTTGGGTGAACGTGCTTTAGCAGGTGGGTTGGACTAGATGATCCCCAGAGGTCCCTTCCAACCCCAACCATTCTGTTATTCTGTAAAATAGCATCTCAATCCCTTGTCCCAAAATGTCTGTGGTCACTAAGGTATCAGAAAGAGAGGAGAAAAGGAGAAATAAATAATGCAATCTGAGGTAGAAATTGATTTTTCTGGGTTTCAAATCAAGCACAAGATATTTCAAAGTATTTATGCCATTAAAGGAAATTCAGGTGTTAACCAATGACCTATAGGACATTAAAGCAAGTACAGCAGATACAGTCACTTTAAGGCAAGCTTAATCTTGCTAACACTGTACTTGGGAATGAACACAATGTCCCCATAACCATTTCCATTTCTGGTTCTATCCAAAAACTTAAAAACATACTCATCCACTTTTTCACACTGTTATTAAAAACTCTTTGGCTTTCTTTGCTCAAAACATGTGAATATATATGTAAGTTTAACTAAATGGACAGCAAGATCTATAACTGACAATATTAAGAGTGAAAAAGGGCAAGAACTCTTAAAATTATGCTTTCTCATTTACAAAAAGAGAGATCTGGGCTGTTGACTCTTTTTCTTTTTTTTTTTTTTTTTGGTCATGCTACTACTATTATATTTAAAAGCATAAAGGTAGCAGTTTGACGAATATATTATCATATACTAATTTTTTACTGTTCAGAATGCAAAATGAGACAAAACAAAAAGAACACACAGTTAAGAATTATGTTATGGATACACGATTAATAATTCCGAAGAAAGCAGAAAGTAAATGAAATGTGCTTAGTTAAATATTGTTTGGTTTAACTTGCTTTAAAGGTCCCTGTGAAATATGTATATTTATGATAAATTATGATAATAAACATATGAAATACATGGAAGAACATAAAACCCCAAAATCAGCAAGCTTGGTAGCAGACAAGTGAAAAAATATTATATGCATAGACTGAACTAAAGCACAGAAAATGCATTTTAAAATAGATCTATAGAAAAACAAATAGGAGAACAAAATAATATTGAACAACAGCATTTTCTTTCTTTGAGGCTTAAGAAAAAAATTGAGACCAGCATTAATCAAAAGCACAGCTAGCTTCACCCTTGAAAGGCAGCAAAAGATACAAGAACTTTGTAACCCAGAAAAGGAGATTGAAATATTACAATACTGTGGCATAGCTCTGTGGTCTTAGAATTTGACTGTAAGCCAAGAATACCTGAATTTAATGTAGAACACAAGCTCTGATCTTCTTGGGTGTTAAACAGAAAGCTACTTCTTCTGTCTGTCCATTTCATTGCTTGTGAGATGCAAATAACTGTGTATGTAGTTATGAAAAGTAATATGCACTAATAAGTCTCATGATAATTATGGTGTATGATTATTGGATTATTTTATAATTATTTCTTAAAGCAAAAAAATAACTGTTGGAATTCTGTTTAGCTGATTGAAATCCATAATCCTGTTTTTAAGCCAAATTAATTAATCCAGCTCTAAATCCCTACTTCTTACATCACAAAACATACTCAAACTCAAGTAGAGAAGATATAAGAAAAGCTTCTAGTAATAACAGAAGGGTTTTGAAAAAGAATTTGCACATCAGCAATAGCAGTCTAAGTGAAGCTGTGATGTACTGCTAAAATAAGATTAAACTGAAAACCCCAAACATCGGCAAAAATAAATGGGTTTACATTCTGAATTTTTGTCTGGAATTTCAGCTGAGTTTTTCTTTCTGATAAACTTCAACCTATCCCATCATACAAAAAAAGTTAGTGCTGTGTATCCATTCAGAAGGACATCCATTATCAAAAAAGTTTTCCTCTTCTCCACATGTTAAATAGCTCTATTTATCTTGATAATATATGACAATTCTATCATATATGCAACTTTTCCAGTTTGTACAGATTATTTGGACTTTTTTGCCTTTTGACCTTCCTCCTTACCACAGCCACTCCTTGGATCAGATGTAATTTATTATCTTGAGTTACTGCCACAAATCACCTTCAAGGATCAAACCAATTTTTTCTTTTCTTTTTTTTTTTTTAAATAGGTGTTCTATTACTATCAAATCATATTGCTACAGCAAACACAGAAAGTTCTTTCTGAAAGACAACAGACATTTTCACTTGTCTCTCTCTGAACTAGTGTTTGAAAGAACTGCATGACTGCGAGTATGAGAAGTGTCTCTGAATCTTGCCACATGCAGGTGAAATTTGGCCCAAGAAAAAGCTGTCATAGCCTTTTGGTTTTCCAGCGACCTTCAAAAAATTGCCTCCATTTACTTTCTAGTAGGCCATGTCCACATCAAAAGAGTACCACTAGAGCTGTTAAACCAAGAATGAAACAAGTTAGGTTTATCCAGGTTTCCACAGCTCTGATGTTCAGATTGGCTCTCCTTGGAATCTAACACTATAATCTCCTAATGATCCATAATAAACAGTATCACAGAATCATAGAACAGTTGGGGTTGAAATGGACCTCAGAGATCATCTAGTTCCAATCTCCCTGCCACAGTGATACAGGGAATTAACTAATTAACACTTAACTAATTAACACTTAGAGAACTAACACTTAAGGAGCTAACACTTAGAGAGCTAACCCTTAACCCACAGCCTTGCTTAGCTTTATGTAACTTGTAAGAGAAACAAAAGTTCACTGATGACTTTACAGGCCTTGCAAAGATACAAAACCTTGGGTGCATACTTGGGTGAACTAGACAACTGAAACCTGGGCACAGGACAGGAGATACGCCAGTTCTAACCAACTCAGCAGTTTGAGTCCCAGCCAACTCAGCACATCAGGCCAGAGGTGAGTGTGTATAAAGAAGAATACTCCGGTTCACGATCACTGTGCAGGCACAACCAGAAGGGACTGAAGGTGGAGACTATGGAAATGATTTCCCGGAACTCATTGTAATAAGACCCACCTTCTCAGGGACAGGTTATGAATATGTGTAGGCATTCCTAGAACTTTCATGAATATGTAACACTTTACATCATTTAACCAAGCTCACAGCTACTGGAAATCTGCACATGTCTTAGGTGGAATTATTCCTCCATGTGTCCAGTGCTGTAAAGACATACCTTCTTTACAAGGGTAAAGGGTTGTAAGGTCATTTCTGTGCCTCAATAGGCAAGAAGACTTTCTACTAGACCAAGTTCCTCAAAGCCCCAACCAACATGGCCTTGAACACTTCCAGGGGTGGGGCATCCACAGCTTCTCTGGGTAGCTTGTTCCAGTACCTCATCACCCTCATGGTGATCTAATATATCTAATAAAAATCTACCTTATTTTAGTTTGAAGCCGTTACCCTTTGTCCTATCTTTACACGCCCTTGTAAAAAGTCCCTCTCCAGCTTTCTTGTAGGCCCTATTAGATACTAGAAGGCTGCTATAAGGTGTTCCTGGAGCCTTCTCTTCTCCAGGCTGTATACTATAGCTTATTATGTCAGTAAGGAGCTAAGTGGACAGCAACAGGTAAAATGAAGAATAATCCCATTTATGCCTCCAATAATAAAAGGTATTCTAGCCATAATTAAAAGATTATCTAGCTATATTTAAGGTAGAAACAGTTATTGCTCTTCTACATCTTAGGCTTCAGTCACACTCCCTATGCAACATAGTAAATTTCAACTAGAACAAATTTCAAGGGCAAATTCTGAAGCAACAATAGTCTCTCTCATACTGCTATGAAGCCACTTTCCCATAAGTTACGTCTAGGAACGCTAAAAATGGCATAACAAAGAAGCTGTGCTTTTAGTCTCATATAATCCACCTCAACTGAGGAAGTTATTAAAAACTCAGTTTAGACAAGTCAAAAGGCTTCCAATTACTAGAGCTATTTTCTCAGAAAGAGCAGTGTGGCTCCATGATGTCAGTACTCCAACTTGTGAAGATGTTTTCTTTCAGGCAGCTTTTTAAATGGCATTTAGTATGGAAAGAAAAGCCACTTTCAAAGACATTTGACAGAGTAACTGTTTCAGCAAATCCTTGCTTTTCACTGCATACTGCTATTATAATCAATATAATGTTTTTCTTTACACTTGCATAAGTTTTCTTCACAAAATGTTCTGTTGCAGGCTAATAGTATGACTACTCAAGACACAGCAGTGCTTTGACCCATATAAAATGACATGAGACTACCCTGTATTTGGGCTTTTTTGCAGAATCAGTCACCTGACAAAGTGGTGTCACAGCCCTTTACTATGGTCAGTGATACTATCAGGAAAAGTGCAACTAAATAACATCAAAACATACAAGAAATTAAATTATGAGGCTTTGAAAAAAAAAAAAAGAATGTGACAATGAGATTCACACAAGAAAACATAATTTACACAAATGGAAGTGCTTACAGAAGATGGAATTCATCTATCTGAAACATGACCTGCCATTTAATATGACATCAAGTTTTCATGGCATACTGTACAGTCAGGTAGATATGGAGAGGCACATCTTATTGCAGGATCCAATTTATGAGACAGCTATTGGGCAGTTTCAGAAATAGAAAGTGTTGACTGACAAACCTAAGGCAGTGGGGGACATGTCAACTCCTGATCATCAGTTTTCCTCAACAACGTTCTGAACTGGATTGTGCATATGCATCTATCTAGATATACTGTGGAAGTCATGCAACCACAAGGCATCCCATAGAACTGCAACCATTTCTTAGTCTAGACCTACAATTTATATATAACATTACAGAAAAGATACTTTTGTACATGGAAGATCTGATTGACTGAGACAACAAAACCCTTCCAGCCTTACAGAATGTAGGCAGCATCAAACGAAACAGCAAGCCAGATCTGTAGAAGAGAAGCTCAGGTGTACTGAAGAACATGAGCAACAAAGTCAAACAGCCTCCTCCCTTTCTGAGAAGCGTAGATTCTCTTGAACTTGAAAGCTAGTCTGTTACGTCCACATTAGGCTTTATTCAGTTCTGCATGGTTGACTAAATTCACTGTTTGGGTTCATTAAAACGGGGAAGAAGCCACTCTGCATGAGCAAATGGACGATGTTCTTTTTCCCTCTGAGCCATGCTGGATATTCTATTCATAAATCGATAAGGAAAACTCATTTATTCCCACAGCATGCAAGTGGAGATAAGACCAGTGAATTTAAATTTTAAATAAACAATGAATAAAGTAGATTCACTTGTTTTTGGAAATGAACTAGTTCCTTTGGTGGTGTTGTAAAAATCCTGACTGTATGCAGTTTCTTATTGTATAATCTATAAAAAAAGAAGGAACCTGGCAGAAGAATAACGTAAGACAGCCAATTGCTTATAGCAGTACCATGTCCTTGTCAGGAAAATAGTTATGTTTAAACCCTAACTATTCATTATACATCTAGCATTTTGAGTAGTCATTTGTTCTGCACTTTTATTGTATGAACATACAGAACAAGGAGATTAATTATAAGATAGAAAGTTCTATTTTAACAAAATATTAGGCAAAGGTCCAAATTAGTAAGCAAACCTCCCAAGTCGTCAAAAATATACAGTAAAGTTCAAACACTGGCAGATTTAAATAAGTAAATTTTAATCTGAATGTTCTGTTTTTCAACAGCCTAACAGCTGTGGGGCTGCCAAGAATGTGAAGTACTAAAAAGATATTTTAGCTTTTTATTATTAAAGCTACTGTTAATCTGATGAACTAACCTGAAAAGTACCAGCTAAAATGTACACATCCAAAATGCAGTTTTCAGTTTCCCATAACTGCAAACACCTATTCACAGTAATTATGAACTGTACACACTCTTGAAGCATGGCACATCCTAAAAAAACCCAGTTTCAGACCTCCCAAACATCCTCCCCCCCCAAAAAAAAAACACAACAAGAAAACAAATTGTTCTACTTGGAAGAACTGCTATGAATTACTGGTACTGGATTTTTTCCTGTTGTTCTTCTCAGATCCTCTGAAGGAAACTCATCTCTTCAACCTCCTAAATCTCTATTAGACATTTTTTAATAGGAATTTACTTTGTTTATTGACAGTCTCAGGTTTCAATATCCTAACTGATTATAGTGGAAGCTATTGCTTTCTTAAACGAATGATGCAAGACCACAAAAATCTTCTTTTACTTTAAAATGGCTTTAATTATAACTTCAAAATCTGCACTGAAATAAATCTTGATGAACTTTACATTTAAAATAGCAAATTCTCATATCTTCAAATTTTTTAATATTCTGATAAATTAAAGATAGCCTTAACTAGAATTCCTTTGAAATTAATTTTGGTACATCTTTAGCCAATTTATTAATCTAACTAACAAAAAAAAAAAAACCAGGAAAAAAGTAAGGGAGCAAGGAAAGGTTCTTGCTTTCCAGAGATCACAGTTAATTTAAGTTATAATGAAAAAAAAGAAAGCTGTGTTGATCATTTCAATGCAAGGTCACCAGCATCTGAATGAAATGAGTTAGGAGGCCATAAGAAATCCTGGGACAAGGAGAAGGTGGGAAAAAGCTACATGAATCACTGATGCAGGCTTATACATTGACACTTAGAAACAATAAGTGTTGGTGCAAACAGCTCATAAAGGCAAATCACATTACACTTATGTCAAATGTTTCATAGCTCTTGTTTGAATGTGCAGTGTTGGAGAAGAGAAGAAGAATGACAGATGTAAAAAATGTTGAGTGGACATTCTAAATCTTGGATGAGCATGACAATCACATCTCTGGCAGTACCATTATGAAGAAATAATATGGTAGTGTCATTATTCTTAAACATTGTGAAAGATGCTCATGGCTGCATAAGCACAGCAGCACAATGTGATACTGGTTTGTCTTGGTCAGAACAAAAGGAGATGGAAGTTTTGAATCGAAGAGAGTAACTTTATTCATGTCACTTCCAATATTGTTTTAGCTCATTGCAGTAATTCATTTGTATGGCAGCCTTGAGGCTACATTTGGGACAAAGTCCCAAACCTACTGAGGTCAAATAGTTCTAAAAGCAAAAAGAGGACTGAAATATATATATATATAAACAAAACAAAACAAAACAAAACAAAACAAAACAAAACAAAACAAATATATATATATAAAAATACTTGAAATGCTATGACAGGTGGCGCTATGCAGGAAATAAAGCTATTTCCCATCAGTAACTCATCACTTCCCTTAATATGTTACATGACTAAAGTAATTCATAGACAAACTTCTCTCTTTCAAAAAACTATGATTCTGGATAGCATTTAAAACAGATAAATTCAGATAAAAATATACAGTAAAGATTTATTTATATCCTTTTACATCCTGAAGCAACACTAGACTTCTAAGACTGTTCTGTGCTAAGACAGACACTCATGGATCCTTTTTCATATTGATAAAAAAGTATCGTTTCTGGTACTGGCAGTTGTCAAAACAGCATCCCTATGGAAATTTCAGACTTGTAGTATAACCCTATTTCATCTGTTTCTGAAGAATAAGTGACAGTATTGGTCTTTAAAACATGTGTCTAGAACTCTGGGCCCAACAGGCTTAATTTAACCACTGAGGAATCACAACTCACCGTCCCCTACTGGTTCTGCCTTTGACTAGTCATAGCTACATTTATTGAATATATTAAAATCCACAAGATGATCTTGAACAGTAAAACGAAGAAAAAGAATTAGAACTTTCTTGGAGCTCCCAGTAGCAACAATGGAGAAAAGAAAATTCAGTGCTAAAGATTTACATTTTCCATATAGTGAATAGGAACTATGCTGCACATATAGATTCAGTTTCCTGGCTTTACGAAACTATCCCACAGGTACATAGCTGTCTCTTTTGTTCCCTTTAAAATACTTATCTCTCTACATCTATCAGGAATAATAATATTTATCTTGCCTAAATCAGAGTTTCAGACATATACTTCATTTGAGGTTCTCCTCCCCCACTATTCTGCCCTGGTGAGACTGCATTTGGAATATTGTGTCCAGTTCTGGGCCCCTCAGTTCAAGAAGGACAGGGA
>VWYH01007168.1:728738-946700 GCA_013399365.1 Pampusana beccarii | reverse complement strand
CCTTCCTGTGTAACCTCATCTAGGTGTTCCTGCTCCAGCAGGGGGATTGGACTAGATGACCTTTTGAGGTCCCTTCCAATCTGTAACATCCTATGATTCTATGATAAGGTTTTGCCTAGAGAATGGTATAAAATGATGATACAATGTAATCAATATTGCTCTGTAGTTCTTCTAGAAAGAAAAATATAAAATGTATACTTCTTTGTTTACAACATATGCAGCTTTCTAGAAAGAGTAAAAAATATTTCTGAATATTATTTTTCTTGTGTGGCCTCTGTTTAAAAGCAAATTTTATGAATTATTTTACCCACTGTTCATTAGTAAGTTTTCAGAGAGGTAATGAGAAGCCAGGGACCACTTTCAGTATTTTTTTATCATCATTTTTGGAACAGACTGTATCAAAATCAGTCTTTTTTAAAACTAGACTGCATCAAAACTAAGGTAACTCAGAAATACCATGGACACAGCCAGAGTCAGGATTTCCCAGGTACAGCCGTAACACAATGTTCAAGCCTTAGCCAGCTGGAGATAAGTGTTACATGTACCTTATAAATGAGAAGGCTACACCAAGAGCCTTGCAAGGGTAACAATCCCAGATTAATAAAGAAATAAAACTGTGTGCGCTATTTGCTAATTATTTCCTAAGAATACACATTTCTGTTTTTCTCTGCAAATATGAGATGTATACCATTTGTTATGATGAAAGCTGACTGTGGGATAAATGCCTTACTTAGAAAAGGTCTGGAGATCAAGGATGATGACCAAGAGTCAGACAAGCTATATTAAAATTATGAGATATTCAAACACAGAATTTGTTTACAGCTGCATATTTTTTTTAAGAATAAATGTGATATGTAGCTTTCTTACTCAGGCTGTATTATGTTGCTCCACAGCTTTCTCTTCAGCAGAGCATCTACTCAAAACACTCCAGTGCCCTGTCACATCTGAGGATGAGATAACAGACACTCCAGAGCCAGTTTGCAGCTACAGGTTTTTGACATCCAAGACCTCTTAGCAGTTGGTGGAGATCATGATAGAATGAATGTCTTTCCCTGTCCAAAGAGAACCTGCTCCTCTCTCCAAGGACAGCACAGGCAGGAAACTCAATCAGTACAACTTGCTTAAACCCTCACCTCTACCACCTGAAAAACCCATATGCGAAATGTAAGCATTAAAATTGTTTCCTGTTATATTTCTTTAGTAAAATGAGTTAATTGAATCCATCTGCTACTGTAGTGAAGAAGTAAAAATGTTTTTGTCTGCTCTAAAATAACCACTCACTTTGCAGTAACTGCACACAGCCTATGGTCTACGGTAACACCACCCGAACCCTAATTCACAAAAATCAGTGACAAACCCTCTCCTGAAAGGAAGGAAGTGAGACAATTCACTTGTTAAATTAGACACTATTGTTACACAGTTTCAAATAACTATATATGATTATTATAACATTTGGACTGTTCCTTTTTCTTTACTCATGCCCCAAAAGCCCATAGACAGTCTACAGCAAAACTACTGCAAATTTTAAAATAAAATATTTTAACATGCCCTGTATCCCAGGGCTGGATCCTCCAAACTTTCCTCTAGTTTAATTTCTGGTCATAAGGAACACTTAATGTACTGACAGTATACACAATCTATATCTGTACTTCTATATAATGTATAAAACTTCCACAAGTATATGAAAATCACCACAATGGATCCCTGATAACTGATAACAATGGACGAGGAGAAGACTGAGGTACTCAACAACTTTTTGACTCGGTTTTCACTGGCAAGCTCTCTTCCCACACCTCTCTAGTGGATGAACTAAAAGATGAGGACTGTGTGAGCAAAGTCCCTCCAACTGTAAGAGAAGATCAGGTTTGTCAACACTTAAGGAACCTGAATGTAAATATGAGACCTGACAAGATGCATCCCAGAATCCTGAGGGAATTGGTCAAGCCGCTCTCCATGATATTTGAGAAGTCATGGCAGTCAGGTGAAGTCCCTGGTGACTGGAAAAAGGGAAAGATTGCACCCATTTTTAAAAAGGGTAGAAAGGAGGACCCCTGGAACTACCGACCTGTCAGCCTCACCTCTGTGCCTTGGAAGATCATGGAACAGATCCTCCTAGAAACTATACTAATGCACACGGAGGACAGGGAGGTGATTCGAGACAGCCAGCACAGCTTTGCCAAAGGCAAGTCCAGCCTGACCAGCCTAGTTGCCTTCTATGATAGAGCAACTACATCAGTGGACAAACGAAGGGCTACGGATATCATCTATCTGGACTTCTGGGTTGGACTACATAACCTTTAAAGATCCCTTCTAACCCAAACTATTCTATCATCAGACCTCTCCAGGAAAAAAGAGGTTCTTCAGCATGGACTCCATAACAACAGACCCTAATAAGATATAAAAGGAAGCAAAAAAACTCCACATTTTGGCATAACAACAGCAAAAGATTCCTTATAAAACATATAAGTGAAAAATAAAACTAAGTAATTTGTTCAGGTCCAGGTCACTCATGACTTTTGGATTTTTATTGTCTCTCAGAAAATAATGGAGAATAAATGTGTTTTCCAACATATTTTTTCATTACAGAAAACCACATATATTTGGAGGACACCATTTCATTTCATTTCATTTCATTTCATTTCATTTCATTTCATTTCATTTCATTTCATTTCATTTCATTTCATTTCATTTCATTTCATTTCATTTCATTTCATTTCATTTCATTTCATTTCATTTCATTTCATTTCTGCTGTCATTGTAAAAAAATATTTTTAGTCACTGTTAAGAGCAACACTAGCTATCCTGCAGAATATGGATGAGAACACTTTCTGACACAGTTTCAAAAAAGATACATTCACTCTCTTGCAAGAAGCATGGCAGAATGCTTAAGAAATCCAGGAGAAGAGCTTTTAAAGTATTACTAATAGGTGCCTCCATATGCTGCAGCTTCACTTTTCTGTGGGTGACATGTCAAAACTGCAGATAAACTGAATCATTGCTATCAAGAACGTACAACTGGCTCTGACGTGGGCCAGCATGGGTCCAAAAGTATTTATTAGCAAGGCATTCACTGTGTATATGCCACCTCAGAAAGCTGGGGTCTGGCTTGGAGCAGCGCAGTGTTCCTCAGTAAGTCTGACAAATAGCGGACAACTCCATGCAGAGCAGGTTCAGGGTTCTCAGCAGTCAGCAGCCAGAACAAGAGAGCTGGAAAGCCTAATACCTATATGCTTGCATAGCCCTTGACAGAGACAGTTTGGCTCTACAAGTATAATTTTTTATGGCTTAATAGTGATTCTTCTACGCTCAACCTGAATCTCTAGAGATGTGTCTTTGTAACATGAGCTTCAGAACTCCAAAGTCTATTTGTAACCTTGGGACTGATCCAAATGCAAATGCACTTGGAAAGCGCTACCTTTGAACATGACAAGTTGACACATAAGGGTAACTTGAAGTGCCTTGAGAGCAGTACTAGATATTTTTGCAGTACTAGATGTTTTTGCAGAACGAACTTGACCAAACTATGTGAAGCTATTCAGCCACATTTACATGATGAACTACAATGCTTATGGGAAGGCAGCGGCACCTGAGATGGACAAGCTCAATGTGGACCAATCTCAAGCTGATACAAAATTAATCTTGGTTCTAGCCAATCCCGCTTGAAGTTTTTAAACTTAGCAGACAACCAAGTCTGAAAATTATTATTTTCTTACCCAACAAAAAATGTTTTCAAACTCTAGAATCAAAGTTTCAATGATATGGCTTCAGAGTCAATTAAAAAAAAAAAAAAAAAGATATTTTAAACCTGATATTTCCATTAAATATTTAAACATAAATCACATTTACTGTCTTCTTCTACAAATACTGTAGAAACTTACATTGCGCTTTGGGGTTCTTTGTCCCCAGATTAAAATATAAATCCATATGTTGTGCATAGGCCTTATTGTTATGTAATATTAAAACTGTGTTCCCATAGCAGACATTTCTGCTGTGTATAATATATTGTCACTTAGCAGTTGAACACTTACAGCTCCATGAATTCATCCTCTGTGTTCACACATGAATTACACCCTTTCATGTATGTGTTAAAGCTATTAACTTTATGACAGCCCCACATTTATCTGGAAACTATAGCTTAGAATTTTTTAACACCAGTTTTTGTTTTGCCTCAAATTTTTGAAACATTTTTAATTATTTTTTAACATGTTGCTGCTTTTACTTTCCCAAAAACAGTGGTCAAAAGACACATTATTTTTGACTAAATAAATTGTGCTTTAGGTGGCAAACCAACAGCATTGTAATATTAAAAAAACACACAAGAGTTTTGATTTTCAGTTGTCCTGTAAGACAGGTAGTTTGCTGTATTCAGTTTGTCAGAGCTTATTAAAAGATAGGAGCTTTTCTATTTTGTATGCTTGGATGAAGATTTTTCAGATGACAATATCCAAGGTTAATCCCTTAATAGAGAATAGACAAGATTTTTGCCTACAGTGTCACTTAGCTTAGAAGAGTCCACCGTTACATATTTAGTTATGTTAATCAAACAACACTTAAATTCTGGTTAAATGCAGCTTTTTGATTTTTCTTTACTTATTTAATCAGTTACACAAATATCAAGTGTTCTGAAAAGTACCTGGGGACATCTTGGAAAACAAAATAAATCACAACCCAAACAACAGAGATTTTCCAGATACATTATTTTTTTAATGTACATTATGATTGTATAAAGTAAGTTCGCACACCAGCCTCATACTCTCAAGTGCTAATTAGAACTTTATTTAGTTATAGCACTTCTTAATCAAGTACTACAGTTCAAAAAATATAGCATGTCAAATAAGCTTTAAGAGTTCACATAGGAAGCTTACACTTTAACTGTTTCACTACTTCTACAAAATAAGTTACTTTATTTCAAGTACCATAGCAATGAGTTTTGTGAACCAAGAAACCTTCAGAGCTCCTCCTAGCCACAAAGATCTTCCTTCAGATTTTAGTTGTTTTGTTGCAGCTCCCTTCTTGTCCTCCTCTCAGTTTCCTGCCCCACACATCCCTCCTTTCTTCCTCAGTGACAACAGCACGCAGTGTTGGAAAGCCTTGAACTTTTTTTCTTTTTAGCCGCATAGTGTGGGTTGTTTTTATAGGGACATCCAAAACAGAAATCCCTCTGGTTGTGCCTGTCTTTTAACTGTACTTGTTAATATTTATTTTTCATTCTCTTAAGATGCTATATGCTTTAATTTACTGATTTCAGCAATATTTTTTCAAGAACTTGCTCTTGAAGCCTTCCTGTAAAATCACAGCTGACCTTACACTTTGTTCCATCTTCTCTAAGTTATAAGCAAATGGCAACAGCTAATAAGAGAAATTATAGCTTTGGTATTTTAAATCCACATTTTTCTCCTTGTGACATAATTCAAAATATGTACACATCTTATTTGCACTGACTTCAGTGAATCCCACACAATTCAGAATCAAGGCTAATGTACAATAGAAAACCTCATCACTGGCTCTTACATACATAAGTCCCTCTAAGTTCTGTCTGATGTTTAAATAAATAATACTCTAAAGAAAAATAAAAGGTGAAAATGAGGCAAGACACAATTCTGAATCCTAATTAATTTAATGTTGAGATCTAAATTGTAGCAAGACATGTAGGCAGACAGGCAGTTTAAACTTTCTAAACTTCCAGGTAACTAATTTTTATTTCACGTATTATTTGATGTGAATAAATGGGCAAAAAAATATTTATATTCAACTCTCTCAAAAAAAAAAAAAGTTTGGGAATTTTTTTTTTATATTTTATGACCTGCACTGAGTAAAGAAAGATGCAGTGAAGGACTCAGTTAAGTTACACATGAAAATTGCTCCTAAATTTTAGGTGTTATGTAAGTGCTTTTCCTAAATTTAAGTTGGCACAGTCTCCTTCTGGTTCCTTGCTTGCACCATTGACTAGTCAGATAATTTAACTGCTTCCTTTAGAAGAGATGTTACACTAGCTAGGTGAACACTGAAGAAGTGTGGACTGAATCTTATGCTAGCATTTACTGTAATTATTTCAGGCTCTTCAGTTTAATATAATTTTGCCTTACGTTGTCAAAATATATTGTTTATTTTTTTCAGAAAATGCAATTCAAGTAAACCTTTTTACTGCAGCTAGAACACAGATAGGCTTATAATCTAGACATAAGACATCAAGATAGAAAAAGAAAAAAACAGTTACATAATTCACACATACCTAGCACAGCGTTTTTGGTTGGGGTTTTTTTTTTGCCTCGGGCTACCTTTGCATTTTAATAGTGGATGAGCAGCAACAAAGGTCTTTAGTTTCTTTTCTCCTTTGAATTTTGCTTTTCAAACATCCGCCTGTACTGCCTGGAATACTTAAAGCCTTCTTACTGCCGGCTGGATGAAAAACACACTTCTTCCTTTGTTTGTGCCATTCTGGAGTCCAAGACTTGGTTTCCATGACTTCAGCACTGCTCTCATTTTATATTCCTGTCACAACTAGTGATAAAATTTGTGTTGGTTTCAGAGGTAGATTTCAACCAAAACTGTATACTTTTGAGAATACCACTCTGTCTGCTTGAAGACATTAATCAGAATTTACATAGCCTCATTAGGGACGTGGGAATTCTGTTCTGAAATTGGTAGGTTAGGCTGGTGGCTGACTAACAGTCAAAAAAAATCCAAAGATATCCAACAGGATATACAAGGTAGACAAGTTGGATAACTCTTTCAAAACCATTTTTTTCAGTTAAGAGTTATTCTTTATACTTCTCAAATGCAGATATAGTAAAACAAAATGTACAAATAAATTTTAAAATGCTGACTTTGCAGAGGGGAAGCAAAAATACTAAGGCATCTGAAATTTGGTTTTAGTGATATTTTTGAGAATTTGTACTGCAAGAATGATTCCAACATAGTGGAAATTCACTGGGATTATGTATAGGAAAGTAAGAAAATTACCTAAAATATATAATAATTCAACTCTGATTATATCACCCAGATTATATTATACAGACCAGAAAAAAAAAAAAAAAAAGACTTTCAAATAGGATGCAATTGAATCATAGAATGGTTTGGGTTGAAATGGGCCTTAGAGATTATCTAGTTCCAACCTCCCTGCCATAGGCAGAAGCACCTTCCACTAGACCAGGTTCCTCAAAACCCCATCCAGCCTGGCCTTAAACACTTTCAGGGATGGGGCATCCGCAATTTGTCTGAGCAGCTTGTTCCAGTGCCTCACCACCCTCATAGTAAATAATTCCTTCTTCATATCTAATCTAAATCTACCGTATTTCAGTTTGAAGCCATTAACCCTTGTCCTATCTTGACATGCCCTTGTAAAAAGTTCCTCTCCAGCTTTCTTGTAGGCCCCCTTTAGGTACTAGAAGGCCACAATAAGGTCTCCTTGGAGCCTTCACTTCCCCAGGCTGAACAACCCCAACTCTCTCAGCCTGTCTCCATAGGAGAGGTGCTCCAGCCCTCTGATCATCTTTGTGGACCTCCTCTGGACTTCTTCCAACACGTCCAAGTCCATCTTACGTTGCCCCAGAGCTGAATACAGTACTCCACTTGAGCTTTCACAAGAGCAGAGTGGCAGAATCACCTCCCTTGCCCTGCTGGCCACACTTCTTTTGACATAGTCCAGGTTATGGTTAGCTTTCTGGGCTGCAAGCACACATTGCTGGCTTATGTTGAGCTTCTTGTCAACCAACACACCCAAGTCCTTCTTTCAAGGCTGCTTTCAATCCATCCTTCACCCTGCCTGTATTTGTGCTTGGGACCGCACCATCCCATGTGCAGGACCTTGCAATTGGCCTTGTTTATCTTCAGGAAGCTCACACAGGCCTACTTCTCAAGCCTGACAAGGTCCTTCTGGATGGTATCTCTTCCCTCCAGCATGTCAACTGTACCACACAGCTTGGTGCTGTCAGCAGACTTGTTGAGGTTGCGCTCCGTCTTACTGTCCATGTTGCCAACAAAGATGTTACAAAGCGCCAAGTCCCCATACCAACCCCTGAGGAACGTCACTCAACACCGGTCTCCATTTGTACGTTGAACCATTGACCACAACTCTTTGAATATAACCATCCAAACAAGTCTTAATCTGCCAAGTGGTCCATTCTTCAAATTCATGTTTCTTCAACTTAGAGACAAGAATGTCATCTATAACAGTGTAAAATCCTTTGCACAAATCCAGGTAGATAATGTCACTTGTTTTTCCCTTATCCACCAATGCTGTAACCTTGTGATAGAAGGCTACCAAATTTTTCAGGCATGATTTGTCCTTAGTGTAGTCATGTTGACTGTCACCAATCACCTCCTTATTTGCCATGAACCTTAGCATAGTTTCCAGGGGGATCTGTTCCACGATCTTGCCAGGCACAAAGGTGAGACTGACTGGCCTATAGTTTCCTGGGTCTCCTTTTTTTCCCTTAGTAAAAATGGGGGGTGTGTTTCCCCTTTTCCAGTCAGCGGGAACTTTGCCAGACTGCCACATCTTCTCAAATGTGATGGACAGTGGCTTAGCAACTTCATCTGCCTGTTCCTTCAGGACTCATGGATATACCTCATCAGGTCCTACAGACTTGTGTGCCTTCAGGTTTCTTAGATGATCTCAAACCTGATCTTCTATAGTGGACAATTCTTCATTCTCCCAGTCCCTACCTCCTGTCTCTTTGGCTGTGTGGCTAGAGCACTTGCTGGTGAAGACTTACACAAAAAAGTCATTGAGTACCTCAGCCTTCACCATATCTAGGTAAACAGGTTTCCTGTTTCCTTCCGAAGAGGGCCCACATTTCCGATAGTCTTCCTTTATTGCTGATGTACGTATAGAAGCTTTTCTTGTTGCTCTTGATGTCCCTGGCTAGATTTAATTCTATCAGGGCTTTAGCTTTTCTAACCTGATCCCTGGCTGCTTGGACAATTTCTTCATGTTCCTACCAGGCTACCTGCACCTGAGAGGACAGGTGTTCTTGAGAGTTGAAGGTGTTCTGGGTAAACCCATAAGAGTAAAACAGAAAGCTTTAGGGACCAACAGTGTACAACACCAGTCAAACTGTAGAGCAATAGGAGAGTAACAGTAGAATAGCAGGAGACTAGAAAAAATGTTATAAAGCCAAAAGCCTATAGTAGTTAAAACCAAGCTGATTACTTGCCTTATCTCAAGGTCATCTATCCCTGTCTTGTCTCAATGAGACTATTATTGACTTTTTAAAAGCCATGATCTTGAACTGTTCTCAGCAAAACTTATTATTTTACATGCTTCTGGGGATGTTCAGATTTCTAGTCTGGCTGCAGTTATGCTTTATACTGTACTAGTCTTTTAACTTCAGTCAGCAGGTAGGGCCGATGGCTTCAGTTTTGAGGGTAAGAATTTTTATCTAAAATTAATGGAAAAAATACTCAGCAGTCCTATGGAGATCTAGACACCTTCACTAGTTCTGTGAATTCCCAGGTCATTACTTGCACAGTTCTCCTTTCCCAAGCAAAGAAATAACTGATTCAGATTAAGGTGCTTCATGTGACAGAAGACATGTATATGAAACACCAGGTCACATAAACATCACTGACAACAATGCTAGGCACTCAATCAACTTACATGTTGCTTTCAGAATATTTCAGAAGGGAACGAAAACACTGCTAAATTTAACAGAAGTAGTGCTCATTGTTAGGATAAGTAGGGCTGTTTCGCAGAGAAAAAAGAATTTGTTGGAAAAGATGTCCTTTTTCTAGCACTTACAGGTTTTTTTCTTGATTGTCTATCATAACTGAATACAGATACTTTGCATTTCTTTCTTCCATACACTTTGTTTACTGACTAATATCCAAGAAAGAGTGTAGTTTGAATGGTTTGCTCATTAAGAAGTCTTATTTAGATACCTGAAAATTATCTTATCTTGAAATATGTCAGTCCTGGAAGCCTCCACATAGGCTAAGTCTCTGGATCAGTGTTTCCCCACATGGAAAACTGTAGGTGTAGATAAGTCTTTGCAGATATTTGTTACACAAGTATCTGTGAACAGATGGTAAACTGTTGGCATTGGTAGAGATCTGGACAGGTATTAATGACTAAGATAATAAAGTGGTCTTCTAAAGAAAATTTTAGTACTTAGAACTGAAAAGGTCCAATAGTTTCCAAGCGCGACTAAATGATATGGCAGAGGAAGTCAACTTTTCTCTAGAAGAAGGTAGTATAGCCTATTTTTTTACTTCTAGGACATCTTGCTTTCCCAAAAAAAGCAACATACATTTCCTCTTTCCTCACCCTGTAAAAGAAGATAAGAGACACCTTCTAATTCTATGAACCAGAGAGGGGATCTGCTTCAGTGGCAGAGGGAGTACCTCACTAAGCTGATCTTAAAGAGTTGTGTTATGTGTCTTCTGATCCTGAAATTCATTCAGTTTACTAATATCAAACATTCAATCTGCATTCTCTGGATCATACAGAGGAAGCAATTTTCTGGCAGTTACCCTCTATTTTATATACATTATACAAAGGGCACTACAAGATAGTAGTCTCCTTAAGTCTTAAGATTTTAAGAAATCACAGAGTTAATTGCCCTATCCATCTATTCTTCATGCTTTGCTTTTGAAATGTCTAGGCTTTGATATATTATGTCATCATTTTATGCAGGAACAGTCATAAGCTGTCAATGTATCCACCCTACACAGATCTTCCAAATGGAAAAACAATCTTAAAAATATCAGCATCGCAAACCAGTGAAAACTCAGAAAAAAAAAAATTAAGATGATTTTAGAGAAGAAATTGGCAAGAGAAGCACAGAAACAAAGGGCTGCAGCTTTCTTGCCAAAGTTAAAAATAATTTTATATCCCAAATTTATCATTAAATTATATATTTAATACTTGTACAGGCCACAGGGCAAAGGTGTCAAAGGAGAAGCAAAAATACAAACAGAAAAAAAATGGAGGTACATAGTTTTACAAGTCTTCACAGAAGAGCATTTCAATTTCTGTTGTTAAGGTTCTTATTTTCTCTTAAGAAAGATACTGAAATGAGAACATAGCAAAAAGAAACAGAAATGATTCATAACAACGGTAGTTGACAGAAGCAGCAAACAACTCAAGCTGTGAAAAGTAAAAAGCAAAGAACATGTCATGGCATTTACTGGAGAGTATTATTGCTTTGCTGTAACAGAGGAGATTTTTTGGTAGAGAGACTGCAAGAAGGTTTAGTCTAATTTTGCAAGCCATTTGTGAACAATTTTCCTTGATATTGTTTCTATTAACATTTCTCAGCTGGGAATACAAAACACTTCTTTCTGCTAGTATTACTTTTCATTTGCCCACTTACTAATACTTAGTCTTCACAAGAGAAGCTGTTGCTTGTGCAGTCAGTCTTAAATACAACTTAAAAAAGAAAAGCACTGCAGAATTCTAAATACTAATAACCACAAGAAGCCATTTCAGCTTTGTAAAGAGCAATAAGCTGAAGTTTGCACCAACTTTGATTCCTAACACCGGTGGCACAATCTTCTCAAGATACTTAAGCTCTAGTAAATTTTTGAGTTGGTAGATACAATAAAATAAGTATCATACACAAACCACAGCACACTTGCATAAGGCTTCTAGGAATATATTATGATCTAAAGAATCCATTATGAGTAAGTGTCTTTGAGCATAAGGGTATATTTAGCTGAATACATGCAGGAAACCGATGTGCATCTGTTTTCAACTTGAACTAGTTCCACTTTCCAGCAGTTAATTAACTTTTCTTCTACATTAGACACCAAAAGTCCCATTTCTATCACCATTGAGCACCAATTGAGCTACACCAGTCATAAGTTGTCAATTCATTCACTCTACCCACTATGCATTATGAAACACAGCAGCTGATTTTTTTTTCCTTGATTGTTCTGAAAGTACTTTCCTTTTCAATTTCCATTTGTGGCTTCATGTTGGAAAGATTAGAGTTTAATTGTAATATTTTTGCCAGTCCTCTTCTTCACAAAAGACTTCTACAAATCTGACCCCAGAGAGATTCACAAACACAGCAAATGCTAACCTCATGTGGCCAAACAAGGCATCTTTGCCTTACCAAAGAATGTTTAATTTTTATAATTAAACAACTTGAGTGTCATCTCAAGCCTCAGCCATCAGGCTTCCATCACTGATTCACATTCTCTAACTATAGTTAACTTTAAATTTGCCTTCCCTATGCCCACATTTAGAAATACACAGCCTTTCAGGAAGTTGCTAAATGCCATGCTTGTTCTAATGGTTCCTGCAGTCAGTCTATTAGTGGCAACTGAAATGCTGTTGGGTTCTTTGGACATGCTCGTGCCTGGTTCATGATGGGCAGTTCATGACTGCTGCTTTTACTCCTGCATGTAAAATACTATTATGGGCCTATTATGACTATTGTATGGGCTTTTTCAAAGAACATACGATGTTATGATAAAAGGTAAAAATTAAATCATATTATTTGCATAGTCATTATACAAGGTGGCTCAACCTACAACAGACTTCAACAAGTTAACATTTGCTCAAGTATACACATGCAGATATAACCTAGTCTTTTAAACCACAAGTTTCAGTTCCAAGAAAATCCTAACAGTTGGGATTTGAGTACCTTTACGTCCATAAAAAGCATTTGCTACTCTAAAAAAAACAAATGCCACCAGAATTCTTTGTCCCTGGTGAACAGCTGTTTGACTCATTTAAGTCGGACTAGCTCTAGAAATATAGTTTAAGTGCCCAAGTTTCAAAACTTGGAAGAAAATTGATTTCAGGAAAATGCTGTGAGCAAAAATCTTAGTATCAAAAAATGTGAGTCCAGGAACGTCAATTGGGGGAGGTGAAGTGGGGAGGACTGGAATTTAAAGTCATGAAGAGGTGCTAAGAGGTTTTTTATTCTAGATTTAGCTGCCATGGACAGAAATATCACTGTGGTCAGCACATCACATTCTAAGTTTTTACATGGCTGTTTACTTCAGGTCAAGAATATTGTCAACCGTAACTGCTTTACTTCCATCTTTACTTGTCTTATAGCCCTTTATGACTTTGCTGATGATGTTAATTATCTGTTAGAGCAGGAAATCTGATCAGGTGATGGCCAGAATAGCAGTACAGAAGTAGATTGTACAGAGAGCAGAGAAATTGGAGAGAGCAAATAAAACTAAAAACTTTGGGGAGTTTGCCACAACTGATGTGATATATATCCCTGGAAAGCAGCACCAGATGCACACAACAGTTGGAATATCTCATTCTTTTACTGGAATAAGCACAGCACAGATGTTTCATATTTTATGAAAGTATATGAATGAGGTATTGAAAAACATGATACTCCCAGATCTGTTTTAGGAAGACAGTAATGGCCTTCTGTGCCATTAGCAATGTAGATTATTTAATTTGAGACATATGGACCAAAACCCTTCTTCCTTATATTTCTGAACATCCACACTTATATGTATATGTAGTTAATGAAATTAAATGCAGACATTTGACAGTCATCAGAAAGATATCCAAAATAATGGAGCAATATCCCCACAGACATTATACTGAATGTGAGACTGATCATCGTCTTTTTGAACAGTTCTGATAAATGATTAGAAACACAGGAGAAATGTTTGTCTGGAGCTGGCATTATCAGAAACACCAGTCATCCACAGGAAGCAACGAGAAAGTCGGCAACAAATACAAGTATTTCTTGACTAGCGTGCTTTAAGCTATTACAGTGATGAAAAACTAGACTTAAGAAAATCTCTGCTGCTACTTCTTACTATGTTCAGAAAAGCAAGACTATGCACATTTTCAGAAAGTCAACAGATTTCTGTGACAAAAAAACCCAGTTAATTCAGTAGCAAAGCACCTCCATCACTAGTTCTTCTCCAAAAAGAGAAATAAGCTGGCAAGGGTTTCCTACTGGCAAACCACCTGGGCCAACAGCAACAGTCTGATACTTTCTTTGTCTTTATAAGCATATCTTGGCTTCAGACAGACATTATAAAAATGAGGGATAGCATTCACTGAAACACAAGTATCTTTCAGATCAAAAAAGATTATTCTGAAACAATTTAAAAATGCACCAATGATAAGTAAAGTAAGATTTATGAAAGCAGGAATATTAAATCAAATAATTACCCAAGAGCCAATAATTTTGGAAGGTTAGGGCCAGTTTTTCTTTATTTATTTCTAACATCTTTCTTCCAGTTTGACTAGATGATGCTTTTACTTGGAAGAAGTCTTAATGATGTCCACAGCACACATACTATTTATATCTTAAATTACAGACTGAGACAAGAATCAGAATATTTGAAGGAAAATCTACAGCCTATTGCTACAATGTAGGTGTAGAAAGTATACGTGGATGAAAAGAAAAACCTGTACACTCTTCTATGAAACTATTATTTTGAAAATGGAAAATAAGTTTTGGTCTCTCTTTTGAATTTTTGCTAGAACTTTAAATTCTGGAAAAAATATCCTAAAATACTTTTCTATCCCTACAGTAGCAATATTGATGAAATTCCTCATGAAGATCATAATAATTAATGTTTCCTTCCTACCATGACAGGAAGTCTGATTAGATTGTGTCACCCATTTTTGTGAGGGAGACTTCATACTGCACTGTGTGTTTTGTAAGGATTTAAGCCTGACCACACAGGAGGAAAGAATGATGTCATGTAAATGAACCATAATGGAGCAATATTTGTTAATCTCTCATTTCAAAGGCAGGGAGATCAATGACTTCAGGATGGGGGGAGCAATAAGAAAACTAAGCATTACAGGAAAAACTTTAAATTTGATGCCCCCATTTTCTGTCAAAACAGGAAATGTTTTCAACAGTCCTATTGTAAATTTCATCTATCTTAGCTGATCCTAAGTCCCATCACCTCCAATGAAATGAGCTGTAGGTATCCAGTCAAATATTTTGTAAACCCAAAAGCCTATTTATAAAGCACATCTTTGTAAAGCACAAGTGGTAACAAATAGACTGAAAAATATTCAGTCCTTTTAGCTACTCTCTCTAGTACAACCCAAGAGATGCCTCAGCTACTGCTCTTTTTCCCAGAGGCTTAGCACGTCCCTGCAACTAAGCAGTTTTGGTAACTCTCCTGGTACTACTGCAAAACTGCAGGACCTCCAGTCCTCACTGTGGTGGTTGCAAAGTTTAGCAGATAATGTTGGAGATCAGCAACTGCTCTGCATGTCCTTGTTGGTTCTCAACAAGGGAGAGAAGCTACTGCCTAGAGCACCTAAAATATTTACTACTATGTAAGTATATGCCAAGCACCTGTAAAGATGAACAGTTGCGACCTCAGATACTATAGAAAGCAATCAATGTTTTCTGTGTCCTAGTCTTCGTTTATAGCCAATTCAGCTTCTATTGCTTAAACACTGACTGTGACTCTTCCTAGATTATTCACTGTTTATAAAAAGCCTTGATTCCTCCTCCCAGCACCTATCATGGCAGCATATAAATATGATCATGGTTTTTTGAGATCTTGCCAAGTTTTTCTTCCCCAGAAAATCCCACTGAGAAAGTAAGTACACTGTGAAAATTCAGAAAACTCTTGGAATAAAATATCTTTATTTCCCCCCCTCCTTTTTTTTCTTTTTTTTTTTTTTTTTAAAGCATGCCTTAAATAGTAAAATGTCATTATTCAGCAAGAACAGAGCAGGAAAAACATTCCTTTCATTATGTTATTAATTGAGCAAAACCACGTTTAACCGAACTGCTCTTGCAGACTTTCATACACAGGATTTGGTTTTGCCTTGAAAGAGCTGAGCTATCAAAGCATTTTTTTTTGTCCCAGATGGTGGTATTAAACCAATATCTTCAATAGAGAAACTCCCAAAAGAATGCAAACTACAGCATTCATTATCATTGCACTTCACTAGCCAGTGTGATAGATGCTGAGAATAAATGGGCGTGCCAGTTTTCACTGCCATATGTTAGCATCTGATAGGGAAATTGTGGTGCATTCTGCTCTGCTAATTCTGAAATGCATTTTATGTTTCCCAGGAAAAAAAATACTAAAATTTTACATCAGTTTTGAGCCTAGCATTATACATCTGAATTGGTGCTACCTAAATCTCAGCATCCAAACTACTTTTTTTTTTTCATTTATGACTACTAAAAATATACATTGAGTTTAAAAGGTTTGTTTCAGACACATATTTCAGACAAGTGAATGTACAAGAATCGGTGGTTTAATGCCATATAGTAAAATGTCATATTTGCTGAAGTGAACTTTGTCCATAATGGTCAAAAGATTTTAAATATATTATTTCAGTATATATATAGGAATGACAGTAAATTTGTCATTGTGATCACAAATATTAGCTGTTGAATTTATGGCTCCTAATAACACAAACAGCAATTTAAAAGTATATAAAGGTCTGCACTATAAGATCAGGAACTTATGATCCTATGTCTTCTCTTTTACACAGATGCCATGCATCTTCAATGTGAATGAAATAATAACACATTTAAGACAAACTTGATCTTTGTTATCTCAAAATGTTCTTATGTTAGACCTGAAAAAATACTTGAGCTCCTTAAGTGTATCTGGTTTTCCTCTGCTATAATGGCATGCAACTGACTGCCTCTCTGAGTCAGCTTTGCTTACATAAGAAGATACTGACACTTTGACTATGAAGTGAGAAATAAGGCACATTGAAGAAAACAGGGAAATAACTAAGTGCAATGTCCTAGTTTGGGCTGGGATAGAGTTAGTTTTCTTTATAGCAGCTCCCATGGTGCAGTGGTTTGGATTTGTTTGACAATGCAGGGATGTTTTAGTTATCACTGAGCAGTGCTTACACAGCATCAAGGCTGTCACTGTATCTCACACTACCCCCACCAGCGAGAAGGCTGGAGGTGCATGAGATGCTGGGAGGGGACATGGACAGGACAGCTGACTCCAAGTGACCAAGGGGGTATCTCATATAATCATCCACAGTCAACAGTGAAAGCTGGGGGAAGAAGGTGGAAGAAGGGATATTCAGAGTGATGCCATGGGTCTTTCCAAGTAACTTAGGTGTGATGGAGTCCTGGAGATTGTTGAATGTCTGCCTACTGGTGGGAGGCAGTGAATGAATCTCTTGTTTTGCTTTGTTTACATGCATGGCTTTTGCTTTATCTATTAAACTGTCTTTACCTCAACTCATATGGTTTTGCACTTTTACCTTTTTTATTCTCTCCCCTATGATTCTGGGTGGTGATTAACCTCCTAACGGGAGTAAACCATGGCATGCGAGAAGGTAGGCTAATGTGTATAGATGAGACACCCAACAAAGAACATCTGTACTGAAGTTGGACAAAAAGACTGTATTTGGGCATGGCTTATTAATAGCTTTTCCTACCAATGGGATTCATTACCTTTTTCCTTTCCACAGTTTTGGAGGGCAGGAACAGAGATCACTGTTGTTGCTCCTATCCCAAGCACACATAACGTTAGAAGCTTCAAGGTCTGAGATACAGGAAGCTGCCCTCTGACACGTCTAGTACCCTTGGAAATGGTAGAAAAGCAGCTATGAAGAAACATTACTTGGCTTTATCTCCAGATACTGCTGATCATACAGAAATATAAAATTACTCAAGAAGTCAGGTAGATCTGTGCATTGAAAAGAAAAAGGAGATGAAATGCTAAAAAACTTGAAGGTTTTCTTTGATAGTGACTTGTCAACTGATTGTTTCCTTAAAAAGTGGGGAAAAAAAATCACAAGATAATGGTATTAAAATAAAGAGCAACTTCTAAAAAATGTCTTCAGAAAAGCTGCAGACATCTGGAATCAAAATGTCTTTCTTTTATGTGAAATGTCAAGCTGAACAGAAATAAAGGAAGATTTTTTTCTCATAAGCACAATCGCTGACCATGACATATACTTTTCAGAACCACCAATTGGGAGTAATAAGCACCTTGATAGGTTTCTATTATATTTTATTCATCTGTCATTGTTAAGATGCCATTGTTGATTTTGGTGTTAAAGAAAAGCAAAAAGGAATACAGCAACAGCTCATAGCTTAACTAATATTAGGCATATCACAGGTTTGTGATACTAAGCACAAGGCAGCATGTTAGAAGGCTACTCACATTTCTTTGCTCCTTGACAATTATCAAAATTAAAATAGATCAGATTGTCCAACACTAACTGAAAAGGAAAGGATATGATATTCATATGAGCTCCCATGCCTTTAATGAACATTCAGCCTGAGCTGTGTTTCTGAGAAGTATGCAGCGAATATCCTTGTGATGATGCCTTTTCCTATTTATGTCTGGTTTTAATTTCAGGCAGATCTCTTTCAAAAAAGCTCAAGTTCAATGAACAGTGTTTGCAAGCATTCTTTCAACCAGCCTCCACATTAGTGTCTTGTTATCTTTGTAATGCAGACAAGGAGCATCCAGTCTGTTGGAAAATAAAGACTCGCTTTTTCTAATTACATTATTCCCCTACCTTATTTGCACATGGTAATCCACAGCCTTTCTTTTTAAAATTATGTCTTAGCGATGTCTAGTAGTTAATAAAGTGTTTTGAAAAAATACAAAATATGCATACTAAAGAAAATAGGTAATATATAAGAAATATTAAAATACTGGAAATGGAAACATAGGCATGTACATAGATATACTACAGTATATACAATTTTTTGCATATAAATTCATAATTTACCTGTAAGCTCAACAGGTGAACAGCACTTTTTTTGTTTAGGCACACTTGACTGGAACAGTTTTAATGGCTACCCGAATCAAAAAAATGATTACAATTTGGTTACTGCTGCCAAACATGATCACATCAACAGCACAACATCTCTTTCATCGTTTCCCATACCTTTTTCCCTTTACATTTGGTAAGGGAAAGAAACCATTTAAAATGAAAACAAATGTGAAAACAAAAAGTGTTAATTTATCAATTTATCCTGGGATAAACTTAGCTGTCTCCTTATTACCTTCTTTTTTTTTTTTTTTTTTTTGATTCACTGTATTAAAATATGAATGAGGCTGAGCAAAAGTGAGCATCAAGGGTGTTTTTCTTGTTTATTAAAGAATTCATTAATTTCCATTGGTTTTGTCAGGACCCCGAGTGCACTCAAGCCTCACCTGAGCTCTGGCACATCTACACCTTTGCCCAGCCCTGCCTTCTGCTTCCTGGGACTGGGTTCCAGACCTACAATGCACAGTCTACGTCCAGGCCAGCCCTTTGTCCCCTCTGTGGCTGCTCCTAACGTGGCCCCTGCATGTCTCTGGACCTGGTTTGCAATTCATGTGGGGCCAAGGATGGACCTTCTACCAGCTCTGGGTGCTGCTCACCCAGCTGGTGTGCTGCAGCACTGCCCCGTCAGTGAGGGCACAGCCTGCCCTTCAGTCACCCAGCCCACCCCCCTCATGTAGCTGCTCCCTGACAGTTTCCATCATGAGAAATAACACACAGATCCTGAAATAGCCAAATCTTTTACAAGTTGCTGAAATCAGGTTAACTGAATTCCAGAGCATGGGAGAAGGGTGATATTTGTCTTGCAAGAGAAGGATATATGGCCTTTCTTTCACTTGTAGCTACGACATCCACAATTTAGGGGAGCACCTGTGTTTTGCTAAATCTTCCACATAACTTCAATAGTGAGAGTTAACAGTACCCCACTCACAGTGTCAAGGGAGTTCCCATGATAATATTGTATTATTACATTTACACAGCTTTTAGTTTGCCTGTTAGTCTGTAGAAAATACAGCAATTCCTGAGCTATATAAGAAGAAGTTCCTAAAGCTAGCTTTAGAAAAAAGTTTAAACATATTTAAATTTTCTGATGAACAAAATACATCAGTAAGAAGTTTGAAAAAGAGGATGAAAAAGTAACTTATAATCTAGAATTCTGAAGAAACAAATCTCTCAGCAAAGTAAAGCTTCAAAATAAATGTAATGCCAGAGGAAACAACTAAATACTGGAATGAGATAATTATAACATCTTTCTTTGGCTGGACAAGCACATATAAACATGATCTTTAACTCTGCTCAATACTTACCAGATTTAGAAGTAACTTCAGCATTAGGACTATATACAAATGCTTTTGTCTTTTCAGATTACTGCATAATTTCTGATATTTTTATGAAGAAAGTAGTGTTCCTAGATATCCTCAAAATAAATAGAATTTTTAAAAACAAATTCTCTAATTCTGATATATTTTCTGTCAGAAGAATGTTAGATGGGAAAATCAGGGAACTTGCTGACCCTCAATTCCACAAGTAAAAGTGTACATAAATGAAATACTCTAAAACCGAACATCTTTGAAACACACACAGGTATTTAAAATACAAGGAATACAAGGAATGTTTCTTGCGGTTCAAGTGGGTGGTCTCTGATGTGCTGTGACAGACATTTGGATCCATTATTTGGATCCATATCTGCTCTGGTGTCTCACGTCTGTCAGACACACCACTTTGGTCCCTGGAACTGTCCATTACAACTAATTTATTGAAATGCAGTTTATAGCCTTTGCAGTTCTGCGACAGGAATTAAGGACGAAAGATTTTTGAGACAAAATTTGTAAGAAAATTAACAAACCAAATTTTCTTGCCTACAGAAAATTTTGAAAATAAGGCATGCTACTAAAATTTTAGTAGAAATTCTTCTAGAGATGAGGGATTGAATAGACTGTTTGTTCACAAAATTTTATATGCAAACCCTCTAAACTACAAACATGGAAGCAGCTCTACCTGAAACCAGTGGTAACCACAGCTACCCATTATCCCATCTGAGACACAGAAACCAACCTGCTCAGAGATGACAGCTTTGTATGGTTACAAGCATATGACAGTCAGACTTTCAGCATTACAGCTTAGCCTTGACCTACAAGTTAGAATTCACCACCACATTGAGAGCAAACTGGTATTTTAGTTTTCAGTAGTACTGGTCTAGCAAAACAAACTGCTAAATAAATAGGTCATATCTTTGATCACGTAAGATATCCAATAAACCCTCAGAGCCTTTAACCCTCAGAGCCTTTATTCTCTGTAAGCAAACTTCAATTCAAATGTTTAAAGTTACTAATTTCCCACCAATCAAGTACACCAATACTGAAAGAAAGAGTTCGAATGAAAAAGTTTTTACTGAAAAATATATTATCTTCTGAAAATCAGACTTTTATTAGTTTTGAATAATTTTTTTAGATCTGTACTATCATTTAGAAATGTTCTGTAAAAAAAGTCCCAAACTTCGAATAAAAATATTTTTCTTCCATCCCTGAAGAGACATGTAATTCAAGCCTAAAACACTACTGAAATATTAATTGAAATACGAATTACTATATTCCCTGCCCTGTGCACATACTTCAAAACTGAAACAAAACAGGTGTATCGTGCTCCCTAAAGCTTTAAAAACATCTTCCCCCCCCCCCCCCAATACTCATGAGCTTCCAATAAAATAGCCCTAAACCCTAACAATTATACGTGATCCAACTGAGTAGCTTCCCTGCTTTTGATGTTAGTAATGTCTTTAGAGCCTTAGTATGCTGCACATTCACAACATTCACTAGTGTGATGTATGGGGAGCACATTAGAATTTAATTCCATAAACTTTTATGCACTGTGAAAACCTAGGATTTGGTGCCATTAGGCTGAAAATACTGTTTACTTGATTTAGACAAACCATGCAGTATATTGTGACCAATTACAAAATCCCTGCATATTACCACCAATTACTTGAGTTATATCTCTCCCTCCGCCTTCTACAGCACATGGCACATCTCCACCTAGAAACAAGGCTAAAAGAGTCAATAATTCAGAGTTTGGTCAGTGCTGAAATTATTTCCTTTCCTCAGTGCAATTTTAATTCACTTATTTATGTCCAAAGACAAGAAGACAAAGGATTGGAGTAGTTTTCCCTATATACTTGTCATTTTCACATTTCCTAAGAGAAAGGCAAAGCCAAACCTCTTGACTTAGAAACCAGTCATACTGACAGCTACTACGTCATTTCTTAGTTGCCAGGTTCTCTCCTCCACAGCCTATAAGTATCTGCCTATTTATTTTCGGGACAAGCAGACTCAAAAGATTTCTATCAGGAAGCCTAAGTCTACTCTCTTACTGTTTTCAACACGAATCACAGCAGAAACCCTCTTTCGGCACTCAAAGCCAAGCCAGCTAAAAATACATGCCCTTCCTACAACCCGGTCACCCAAATACATCTCTATTTTCAAATCTACTTATCATGGAACTGAAATATAAATATATATATAAAAATACATACCAGCAGTACAGTAAAGAAGAAGGATGACATATCTTTACTGTATACTGTATGTAAGTGCAAGGCAACAACTAACACATGCCCTCTCCTTAACTCAGATAAAACTTCCCAGGGGCATGGAAGAGGACACTAGACCAGGAGGTGCAAACCAGCTCCTAGAATTGTACTTGAGTAGGTAGCTGGCACCTGCTGTGATTACACAGCAGCCCAAAAGCTCATTGGAGATATTTGACACAGAATCAATCGTCAAAAAGCCATTCGCATGGTGAAATGAGTTCTTCCGCCCAACACATCTTGAAAATGAATAGCAAGACAGTACAAGCTGGGGAACAGGCTCAAGCTAAACCTCCCCAGCTACTCAAATAATAGATTCTGACTAGATAGAGTGGCTTGGAAAGTCCTTGAAAACATGTTAATTAGAGAAAAATAATGAAATGTAGATTATACTACACTGTATTAATTCAGACTGTTTTGAGGCATCTATGGATGTAGATGTATATATGCGTATGTGTATGTATATGTATATGAATAGGAACATGTGCTGAACAATTGCAATTATAAAGAAAAGCAAATATAAAAAAATACCATTATAAAGAAATGCATCTCCAGAATATTAAAAACTAAAAAACTGAAATATCAATATGAAAAAGCCCTTCATTTCCCATCAGTTCAGAACCTTAAAAGGAATGTTACTACTTTTAATAAAATTTTTGTTGAGCAAGGCAGTATAGAAAAGTTATAACAGGTAATATGCTACCTAATTTACATGAAAACCCTTTAAAAGGTGCTGAAAAGTCAAGTACTACATATTTCATATATTCTGAACTACAACAACTGAATTCATTCCTCTCACACCACGCACTTTTGCTCAACGATATGTTAGCAAGCTGCTGATGGCTGATTTGTCTCCATCTCAGACCCATTATCCACCATCCCTGAACAAGCTTTTTGTAAGTAAATCCAATTACTTTGTAATATCTGTGTCTAATATTTTCCTGATGGATGGCCAAATCAGAAGTATTTCCATTAAATAATCAGTTTTGTTACCTATCCAGTACTTCTAATGGAAAATTAGTTAAAACAGGACTGAATATCTAAGGGCTCTCTTCCAACTTGAACACTTGTTATTGCAGTCTTTTTATAACTACAATTCAAGAAAGAAAAAAAATTTAGACAAAATTAAAGACAGTATTGACTATTGGGGTCTCCTTAATGCATTTTTGTAGGGAAAAATGATTTTCAAAAAACCTGTTAATAGTTTCTCAGATAACTATATGCTGAGTAACGGTACTTCCATTGCCTCATATACTTCAAAGTTTTTTGTGTGCAGCAAAATGGCTGTAAATGGAATGAGATAGCTTATGTTGAAGTTTGTCCAGAGACTAAACTTTCTAAATATTTTCATTAAGCTAATAATTTTCCTGATATTTAGATTATTTCAGTTTCACACATTAGTATTCTACTAAGAGAGTTCCATTAATCTTCCATGGGAACTTATTATGAGTTCTCACCATGGTATTCATGTGTCTCACAACCGCTAATGCACTTATCCCCACAAAACAAACATCATTCAGATTTTTGCACTTTGCTAGGAAGAACAGAATTGACTGAGGAGAAAATAATGTCTTCAGGGCCCACACAAAGCGATTGTGGACATCTGAGAGATAAGGCCTGTTCTGCACTTTGCTGGGAAGAAATAGGATTCATTCAGACAGAACATCATCCTCAAGGCTATGAACTGTAAACAATATCTACAGCTAAAGAAAACGAAGGCCCATCTGAGATGAGTGAAAGGATCCAATGAGAAGCAAGAAGACACCAGCCTCAACTATTGCTACTTGACTGAATCATGGTGTGAGGGATGGCTAAATAGTCTGTAAGGATATAAAAAATACTGTGGATTTCTATGCTTGGTTGGGACCTCTGTAGACACCCACAGCTTGAGCCAACCCTGCTGGTATAGTACTCCATTAAATTATCTATTTATATGAACCCTGATGCCTGAGAGTTTGCCTCGAGAGACCTGGGATCCAGACTTCAGAGCAACCTGACACCAGGGCCCTGGAGGGGAGATAAGCAGGTTGAGAAGTAGAATAATGAAACTTTAAAAACCTAACCAAGCAATATAAAGAATCAGGTGTGCACATATAATCCTTTGGCCATAAATACACATAATCCCTCACCTCTTTTCCCTTACCCTCTGTGTCTCTTAGACATTGGTCAAATATGGGACTAAGTCTAGATCCAGCTGCACCTAGACTCCTCTCTGAGAAGGAGTTTAGAAAGTGAGAGGGTCTGATCTGAACGTTGTGACTCAACGTGAGGGCCTTCCCTCTACCCTTTCACATCTCCTGTCCCCATAGTAATCATTCTAAAATAACTCTAACACGATTCTTCTTGGCATATTTCCTCCATGCAGTAAAAAATAGAGTGAACCTTGCCATTGGATTGTTCAGTTCTTGCCATTGCCACTCTTCAGTTGCACTTTAAGCGATCTAAACATTCAGCGGGAAGCAGGACCCTAAATCACTCATCTGTGACAGCTTTCTAACCAAACACCAGTTGCTTTGGTTAAGTCTCCTCAAAAACTGAAGAAATAATTTCATTTAAGTACTTAAATTAATCAAATTATTATCACTTAGTGATTTTAGTTACCATACTTTCCAAGATTTTACAATGACCAGCTGAACTCAAAGGTTTTATTGATATGTTCAGGTTCCTTTTAAATTTACCAGGTTGATCAACAGCTTCATAAACATACGATTTTTACTATACCGAAGACAAAATATAGATGTGCATGAGAAATATGTACACTCAGTAGCATTTTCCTAGGGATTTTTTTCCTTAATTGAACTGGTCTAACAGAACTCTCACCCTCTATGAATACATTATTCCACAGGAAGGATTTGAGATCGTTGTAGAAAATTACCATTCAAGACCTAATATGGGCAGACCTACAGATTCTTTCCCGTTAAAACCAGAAGAAAGATAAGACATGGAAGAAAAGACAGTATTATGCTTTCACCTCATTAGCAAGTGGTGTCTAGGCACTGAAGGGTATTAAATTCTAGCACCCTTTTCACAAAAGGAAAACCAACAGGAAACTGAAGTGAACCTACAAGTATGGACAATGAAAATGACCAGAAGTGAATGGATACATTATCATGGGCCACACTTGCTAAAATGGTTTTATAGTTTTTATTGCATTGAAAATATACAAGACAAGAAACAATACATTGAAAGCAAATATAGAATATCTCATTATCTGGTCAGAAATATGAAGGGATAAACCATGGAAGTAACTACATACAAAACAGATGGAAATGTTGTTTGAAACAGTCCATAATTAAATCTACTACTGTAGTGTAATACTGAGCTCAATAGTTAAAGAAGCTCCAAAAGGATTTTTTGTTTGGTTGGCTGGTTTTTGTTTGTTTGTTTGTTTGTTTTTAGTATAGCAACCAATCAAGTGTTGCATTAGATTTTACTTTTTTGACAGCTGTTTAACTTTCAAAGTTGGACAGATTAAGTTGTAAGATAAGCTGTTGGAAGACAGAGAGAAATATTCAATCCACTGAAATAAAAGAATCACTGGCAATTACTGCCTAATTAGCGCACACACTTATAAATAAATCCCCTAACTGGCTCTTGTTTAGATGAAATTGAAAAGAAATCCTGATTTAAATTTGGAAGGTAGGAGGTTAAAGAAAAAGTGTTATAAAATGGCAAATTAATACAATGTTCTATTTTTTGGATCAATCATAAAAAATTAGCTTCTAAATAAATAGGAGGTTACATTTTAAAAAGAAAACAATGCTGGTTGACTTCTTCAGCTTTCTCTTACATGCTTCTTAAAAGCAACTATGTGCCCAAATTGGAAGATAAAGACTGCTAATAAATTATTCATGTTGTTCATGCCATATAATTTCGTGCCCAATTTTTACCGTTTCTTAAAGAAAAATAAAAAGTATCTTTGGTGCTTTTTAAATACTAGAAACTTTATGGTTTGTGGAAACGATTGCCTATTAACTTGTGGCTAACAATAGATGTGAACATTTCTGAATCGGTTTTGTTCATTATTTAAAAGGTCTGTAGTAAAAAAATGAGACATACATTTTAAAATGATGTTATTATTGTTAATGACAGCTACTTCAATCAGGTAGAATTTCTTCTCTGTAGCAACATGCCTGTTCCACTTTTAACTCACTAAATCTTTTGGTCTCCAAATGACACAAACAGTCCTTGAACAAGATTTGGTCTTTTAGGTAATACAACTATACTTATTTTTCCTCATAACAAAGCATCCATGGCAATTTATTTTGTGTTTCTAGCTGCCAAAACATAAAATGTAATATTTCACAGCAAATCAATGTTCTTAAAAGTGTTAGTTTTCCACTATCCATTTCAGATTACTCTAATTTGCCATCAAGTATTTTAACAGAACACCAGAATTCTTCTGGCCAAAGCCCATGACTGTAGTGTCAGAAGGCACTAAGCTAAAAAGGTTCACTGTCACTGAGTATATGAGAAGTAGGACATGCTCCAGCTTGCATTAAGGAGAATGAATAACTTCTTATTGATTGTAATGAGTTGGCTAAGTTCTCTCACTGGGTTGAGATTAATATTCCCCATCTCACAATAAGTTTATTGCTAAAATTCTGTATGTCTAAACAGGTTTTTTTCCTGTAATTCCTCAGTGCTGGGGCATTTGATTTAGCTCTTCATCTCATAATTTATAGTTTACTTTTGCAGATGTACTCTGAATTTTGAAACCAAGAATTAATCCTAAAAACTTCGCTTTATGTATACTAAACATCCTTACCTGGTGACTAATACACAGTTAGTCTTTGCAGGTCAATGGATCTGCCTATGTGGAGCAACCAAAAATCACTAGCTTTTTATGAAAAACTTTACACTATAGCAAAAAGTGTTGTGGTTCTGAAATATAAAAAAAAAAAGTAAGACAAAAAACTTATACATAACAAGTACTTAAGTACAGGGTATTCTCCTAAATGGCAAGTGAATAACTATTCCTGAGCAGAAATACTGCATACCACTACAATTCTATATGCAATACAATTTCCTAACAAATAAAGCTACTCCTATTTGTTAGGAACATTTCTAGCAAAGGTTCAGATTCAATAAAGTGCCTACATTTGGCTTCTCTTTAAGCACAGAAATCAATAAATGCAATAGCTTCATCGTGTGTTTCAAGTTTATCATAGAGTTAAGCACTTTAGTAAAACAGAATATCAGTTTAGAAACATAAATGGGATTTCTTTAGACCTTTGTAGGAAAACAATTCACCTATACAAGAATTCAAGTTGACAGCAAGAGTTTCCACAGACAAATAAACAAGCTGACAATAACCTGAAGCACTGGTGTTGCTGATTTTCAGCCACATTGTCACAGTGGAGAAAAAAACTTCAAAAATCTATTCATGAGGTTTTTTTTTTGTTTTGGTTTGGTTTGGTTTGTTTGTTTGTTTTAAGTTTTAAAGGCTCTAACACTAGCAAAACCAACTAAAAGCTTAGCATTGTCATTTGTTTATCTTCTTTATATTCCCTGTTCAAATACTTAATCAAATAATCTAGAAACTCAAAAGATATTAAACAGATTTTATAACTTTTCTTTAATATCTTACATAAAATAGAAAAACAACTTATTCCTTAAGCGTCCAAGAAGGAAAATTTTAGGTCTTTATGTCTTAACATATCAATCCAGTAAAGAATTCAGAGTTTCATCAACGTAATTTTAAAATTTCAGATACACTGAATCTATTGAAATAAATAATAGAGTAATACAGGCTGAATTAAGTGAGTAGGCAGCTTCACATCATGCAAGACTACCAAAGATGTAAGTAAAAAAGATAAGGTGATTCCCTTTTTCAGTAGCTTTCATATCCAAAAGTGTACAAGGAAGAATGTGCTGATACAAAAGGTCTACAGAAAGAAAGGCTTTAATTTTCCAGTGGAAAAGTATCAATTTGTGTTAAAGGATGGAGCAACCACCATCCAGCATTAAAACAAATTTCACAGTACAAAGGTTTATGTGACAGTCTATTAAAACAGACCCTGGGAAGAGAGAGAAAACATGAAGGTCATGGCACCAAAGGGTATTTTTATCTTCATAAAATGCCATGAGGATGTGACCTAGCAAACAAAGCAGAAGCCCAAGGCACTCTGGTAATAGAAGATAAAGTCCAAGAATTTTTGAAGAGATTAATTAAGCCCAAGCAATCCATGTCATTCACATTTTTAAACTTCATTTTCAAAAATATTCTATGAAAGTACTGAATGCTTCAAGCCCAGAAATATAGTAAATTTATGCCAATAAAAAAGAATCAACAGTCTGAAAATTGCCTCAGCTTAAGCATAGTGGAGCTGGTGATATTTAGAAAAAGATCAACTATAACACATTTTTCTTGCAATTTGTATTTTGAAGGATCTTTCTGAAAATACAAGAAAAGACTGCCACATAAAAACTTTAAATTTACAGCCAACCTGATCAAAATTTTATTTTATCTCCATTTAAAAAAAATAATGCCTCCTTGAAATATTATACTTGGAATAATTGTGACCACTGTCTGGGGACAAAAAGAAAAAAAACGAAAATAAGGTGAACCTGGTTTTACTTGTTAGTCAGAAGCTGAGTGATTGCTTCTGTCTGATGCCGCTTCATTCCCTCTGCGGCTCCCAGCAGTCAGCAGCCAGGTGTTCCAGATCTACACCAGCTTTAGTTTAGTTAATACTGAGCCAGCATAAAGCTAAACGGGTAGTCAAAATTAAACATTTTTGTTTTCGCTTTTTTTTGTTTGTTTCCCAGCAAGCTTCTGAAGTGAATAAAAACCACAAATCCTTCAAAGAAAAAGAACGTCTTAATTCCTCAAAGTCAGATTTTATTGATGACAGAGCTGGGAAATGATTCTGTGACTGCCCCATCCCTTCTCTGTTACTGAACAGGCAATTGGGTTTCTCTGAGTTAATTCTTGAATATGAGTGTATCTTCTAGGGGAAGAAATGCCCTTGACAAGCTGTTTGACTACTTCCAAAAGAGATTTGTTTCTCATATCGAATTGTAAATGTTGAATTTCCAGCTCATGCAGTCTATGAAACCTTGATCTTTGTAAGGGGTGCAGGTGCCCAGGCACTGGAAGTGGGGGCTGCAGGGGGTCTCTGTGAGGAGCCAGCCAGCTACAACTCACCCACCCCAGGGCACAGCTGAGATCCACAGCCAAGGTGGTGGGGCCTTGGGAGAATGTGTCTACGAAAGAGCAAAACTTGGCAACAGCCCTGAAACAGCCCTGAAAAGGTAGAAAAGTAGGAGGGGGAGGAGGTGCTCCTGGAGCAGAGATGTCCCCGCAGCTTCTGAAAAGGACCACACCAGAGTGGATATACACACTGCAGCCTGTGGAGGAACCCCCAGTGCAGCAAGTGGGTATTTCCCTGAGAAATTGCAGCCCACGGAGAGCCCACACAGGAGCAGGTTTATCCTGAAGGACTGTAGCCCCAGGGGAAGGACCTGTGCTGAAGCAGGGGAGACATGATGAGGGAGGGGCAGCTGAGTGGAGCTGTTATGGACTTACCACAACCCCTATTCCTCTTCCCCCTGCACCTCTTGGGACTGCAGGGTAGAGGCAGAGGAGCTGGGAATGAAGAAGTGAAGTTGAGCCTAGCAAAAAAGGGTAGGGGAAAGGCATTTTTACTTTTATCTTTTCTCACCACCTAACTCTATTTTTAATTGGTAATTAAGTTAACTTTCCCTGAGCTGAACTGATTTAGACTGTGACAGTAGCTGGCAAGTGATCTCCATGTCTTTAGTTCAACCCACAAACTTTCCATCTTATTTTCTGCCCCAGTCCTGTTAAGAAGGGGCAATGAGAGAGCAGCTGGGTGAGTATCTAGAGCTGGCCACGACTACGTTTTAAACAGAGACTCTTTTAAAAAAAAGTGATTAAATTGTGCTATTGGATGTTTCTATACATCTATGACATCTACTTATAGATTATTGACAAACATATCTATATGTCATAATAACAATAAATACATGAACTTAATATCTCTAACAAGAAAATGATAAATAAAACCTTACTTGTTACAGCTCTTGACTCAGAATCTAAGATGCTAGTCATAATATTTAACTATATGAAGAGTAAATATCAATCACACATTACTTCTTAGAACTGTCCCATTTATTGCATAATAATCGTCCATTTTAAAAGCATTTTACTTTACACTCCTGCAAAATAACATGCTGTTTTCCAGAAAGAGAAAGAGCTGTTTCTTCTCAGTGTAGCAATGGGAACATTGTTCTTGCAATTTTATCCATTTAGGTAGAATTCTTTTATGCTTTATATATCAAGTTGAATATCACCCACCCAAAGGACCAAAATAAAACACTTAGACACACATACACACTAGAACCTCTTAATTTATTTAATGAACAGTTAAAAGAGTTTTAGGTCAGGACCTTTGTGGAGCTCTCATCTAACAAGTCAACTTTCCAAACATAATTTACATGCAGATAGCTTTTATTTGGTCTGGAAACCTTGGCATTCTCATAGGACACTGCTTTTCAGTCTCTTGTTCCACATTCATCCTCAGTCAACAAGATCATTATCCACAATACAAGATCTCATTGTTATCCATTAGACATTTTCACTGGCAACACAGTGCTTAGGTAGCTTACGCTCTGTGCCAGGTACTTGAGGTGAAGCCAGAAAGAGCCCAATGTGCATAGCTCACAAAAGACAATCGCATTTTTGTGTGTAACCTTCCAATTGAATGGATGAAATCAACTGGTTTTTTTTTTTAGAGCATTACTACTTTACTGTACAAGGGTGCTAACGTTGTGTGGTTAAATATGGAGTTTATTAGAAGAGTCTACATAGACAAAGATTTCTTAAATGGGGGGGAGAGGGACATGGTCTGGGGCTATGGACCAAAGAAACTGCGTAAGAGAGCCAAGTGTCAGAGGAGACAGCACTCTTGATTTTATCAAGCGGAACTATGCTTTCTGGTCATAAAATAGCTCATGCACAAATTGATCGCATTGACTTTGTTATTTCATGTGTCAGGTAAGTGGTGTCACAGAATGGTCTAAAAGCATACATCAGAACTATATATAATAACATATCCTCAGCAAAATCAAATTATGGATGAAGAGTAAAAGTATTATTGTATTAAGTCAATTTCCTGACACTGGAAATGAGTAAGATAATGAAAACATTTGTAAAGACACTGGGCCCACAAAATAATCAGACCTGTGACAAAATACCCATTGAGATCAGTAACAGCACAAATGTGGAACTGACCATACCCACATGAGTCACAGATATGTGTGATGTTACTGTGGAAAACCTATAGGTTAAACTGTCTTTCAAAACACTCCCTGATGGCAGAATAAGCCAAACCAGCTCCTTGAACATTGTAGCGTTGTTGTGCTCAGGGGTTAGCAGAAAATAATTTTTGTAGGAAATAAGCTCACTGATTCAAAGTAGTGTATTCTTTCAATTAACGATCAAGCAGAATAGAAAGAAAATGCTGAAATAATTGTAACATATTTAAAATACAAAATACCTTTCAAGAACATAAGAAACAGTCTGTTTGATAAACTGTGCAAAAGCAAGGTGTTAAACCTTGCAATAGAAGATCTCTGGCTTCTTCTGGTTTTGTATAATTAAGGCCTTGAACTAAAACCCCATAGATCTTATTTAGAACAACAAAACTGCTTTGATTGTGCAGTACTTTCCACACCAAAGCTGCCAAAATTAAACATAAGTATAATCCTCACTAACCTTTGCAGTACCATGAGATTTCTGTCTCCTTACAGTTTTATCACCATTTTAAAATAATCCACAAACGCACCCAAACACTCCCCCTGCAACAAGAGGGAATTTGTACTCAGGCACACATCATAAGAAGGTCAGACTTTTTTTTCAGTACCACTCCAGCACAATGGTCAGGGAAACAGAATTTCAAGCAGGAAAAAATGAGGAATATAGGTGAGAGCTTGAAGCAGAGAATATGGATCCCTTTGTTCCACCAATCTCAGTAGAATTTTTATAAGTATTTTACAATTGGACTCTTCCTGGCTAGCATGAAAAGCAGTTGCCCAGATATGACAATTTGGAATAAACTCAAGGGGGATAGTTAGAGAAAAACTTGAAGTTCTGTTCTCCTTGCCCCGCTCAGTGTCTTTTTTTGAACTTGCAGAAAAGGATATGATTCACTCACAAACTGAAACACTGGTAAATATAACTGGGTGGCATTTATTGCAAATCTTCCATCATCTCTATTAATGTAGTATTAATCTAATGATGATGTAGGCAAGTATAGCAAATTGCAGAGTAGGATGAAAAAGTGTAGCTTAATACATTAAAATATCGATGTTAGAATGAATGTTGATAGAGACAAATGAGCTGATCTATTTTGCTCTAAATATAAAACAGAATCTTTCTCTTTCAAAAAAGCAGCCATCAGCAAAGAGTCAGAAACACAGATATTAACTCCTATACAGACATGGATTTCCACAAGAATTTTACAGTGCCCTAATGAGTTTTTTTACTGTATACAAACTTGAGAAGTTTGCCACAGCTTTCTGCTTATAGAATGGTATTCTGTCCTGCCACCTGTTCCATTTTATTCATTTTCGAAAAATAAAGTCTACTTTAATACAGCAATATAGTCTTAATTTTCTCAATTTTGTCTGTTTCCTGTTTTGAAAACGTGATGGTTTAAGGAAACAACCAGTTGTAAATACAAAGGTAGATCATTCAAGATAAAAGTTTTTGTTGAGATGTCCAGGGAAATTGTTATAGCTTGTCAACCACACACAGTCAACAGTTAGGCATATTTTTTTTCCAAAAGATGTAAAATAATGGATTCTTTTTTTCAATGTAGACGAAATACCTGAACTTTAAATCTCTGGTAAAAGTTAACTTAGCACAGAGTAATCCTTAACATCTCTAAAGGGGCTGTATTCAGCTTTTACACACCTTTTCTTAATTATCTTTATTATTTTTCCTCACTGTTTAACCCTCCCTTTGTCTTTCACTGTCCAATTGAGAACCAGCCATTAGTGATAAAGAATCTAGACTGACTCTAGTTAGCAGATTGCTTATAATAACTTCCCAACTGGCACCTCACGGAAGGCCATATGTCATTTCAATTGAAGAGGATGGCAACATGCCCACAAACATTACTAGAACTAAAATTAATTTTAAGTGTCCAAAACTCATAAAATCTATTGCTCTGACTGACTAACTTTTTCTTCTCAAAATCTGCCATGTCTTCCTTCAGGCTTCTTCAAGGTAATTAGAAGGTTCCAACTCCTGTGCAGCTGCTAGATTATTTTTGAGCTGTTAAAGCAGAAATGGCAATACAGCTAGATCTGCACTTACAAAGGAAAAGTCTCATCTCAGAGGTGGATGCAGAAGAAGCACATTCCAGCCCTCTAAGCCTGCATCTAAGTAACTGTTTTGACCTATTGGAGTGAGCATTGACATGAATGGATACACTGTTATTTGTTTTTGATTTTTCCTGTCATATTACATTCACTGCTTATCCCACCTTGAAATAAATAGCATAAATAATGACATATCATCACATTACTGCCAATATCACACAGTTAGCAACCCAGTTTGAACTTGGTCACATGAAACTATTTCACATTGGAGAGAGGCCAACTTTTAACTTCAATCTCTTCTTTCAAAATTGCTTTACTTGCAACTAGAGATTGACTGGAAAGATTTTCTCACTGTCAGTCATCCAGGGCTAATTTTTCATTACATTACTAATTCTTCTTGTACTTCTGTGTTAGGTAGATGAGCAAGTTTCAAGACTCGGCCTAAGAATCCAAATCCTACCCATAACAGGTACACTGTAATGGAGCTTCCTGAGCCTCTAAGTTTTAGCAAATTCTGATTATTTGTCTCACTCAAAGCATAATGGGACAAGAGCAAGTCAAGTCAAGTGGGTTGTAGTACAACCCAGTAGCTGTGCAATGTTCAATATCAGAAAACGTTATGAGCCTTCATTACAGAGGTATAAAGGAGTAGGCAGAACTGTCACACACAGTCTTCTTCCCCCACTGTATCTCTGGTGCTCTTTAGGATTTCTATAGAGGACGTGAAAGTTTTTTGAAACCCTTTAACTTCATTGCTATACAAAATATGAAACTGATGACAAAAAAAAAAGAAAAAAAAAAGATCATTAATGTTGTGAGGTTTCTAAACAATATAATGAAGTACCCATGGGTAAATTCCTAACACTGTCCTCAAAATAGTTTCTTAGCAGCACATTTAGAACAATAAACGCAAAGCAAGAATATCAAGCTTCTTCTCACTCACCTGACATTGTACTATTCAGATATTAATGGTACAGTGCCGCAGCTTCAAGTAAAGAAAAACAGAAATACTTTCAAATAATGCAAATATTAATTTGCTAAATTGCAGAGAGTACATATTAAAATAGTATAATTTTATATTTATATCTAATAGTGTTGTGTTCTAAAGCTTTCTATGGGAAACACTTCATGTATAACACTCTAATTAAGTATTTTAACTGCCAACTTACGAGGCACACAAATGTATTAATGATGAAGTTAAAACCATTAACAGGATCGAAACAGTTAAAGGGACTGAGAAGAACGTTGAGTTTTGTTATCTGTAACTGTACTAGCTCCAGATTCTTCCTTCCTCCCTATCACAAGTAGACAAAATTATCACCAGACTGAAATATTAATATGGTACCAAGATTCCAATCAAGATCATTTGTTGTTTAGGAAAAAAAAGTGCTCCAAAAGCATCTTCTCACTGACAGGAAGAGGTTTTTCTTAACAACTTTACAGCTCTCAGAATATAAATCTAAAATCTCATCTTCAGATTCTGGCGATGTGTAGGTGGCTCTGTGTGTGGGTGGCTGCCAACTGAAGTCATAATGTCTATTGTTGTGTTATTAGAAAGCTGCCATTAAGCAGATCTGTGTACTATCACACTTGCTGGAGCCCAAGTATAAAAATGCATGCTCTCTGACTCTTCAACTTGGATGCCTGTGTCAAAAAGAGATCACTAAAGCATCATAGGCTTAAGTAAATGGCATCCAGAAAGCTTGATTTTTTTCTAAATAGGAGGACTATCTACAGATTGTGTGAAAAATAAAAATACTTTAAATGGTGCCTCCTCCTCCTCCTAATTACTCTGAAGGAGATTACTTTGAAAAGCTCTTTGCACACTTAGAGAAGCAGCAAAATATTTTTATAGGCATTTGTAAATCAGTTGTTTTCATTTTTAAACTCTGAGCAGTGCTTTTATAAGGTCTGCATTTCGATAAAAGGTTTATGCTGAATGTACAGCCTTCCTTGCCTGCTCTTTGTTGAGGTGAACAAAAGGCTACTAAACAGCATCATGACCTGACAAATACAGGCATGGGGAAGTTCACAGGAGTGTAAAGTCAGGTTTCATCAGAGTGAACAGGTTTCATTGCAAGACCTGGAAGCACAAGACTGGACACTTGTGCCCTGGGAGGATGGCAATAGCACCATTGGCAATAACTTTCATCAAATTCCAACCAACAAAGCTTGCAGGACACTTGATCTGCTGCTTCCTGTTGCTAGCAATGTCTGAACCATCGTAATCAGCTTCAAGTACAAGGTGGAGCAAGAGATGTCCTTTTATCATATTATTTTGCTTTATGTTATGGTTCTGCAACTATAGCTTGACTTCAAGCTGTCCCAACAGAATTATTCCACTAAGAGGCTTCTATTATATTAGTGTTTCAGGTAACAGTACTTATAACAAAAGCGTTGTATTAATAGGGGTAGTGATATTTTAAATGAATAATTAGCAGCTCTTAAAACAAGGCTGTTAAACTGTCTATGGACACACAAATGTGGATAATGTGCTGTTGGTTTTTTCCTAACCACTAGCATCTGAAGCTGCCTTTTCTTTCCAAACCTTCCTCTTTACTATCTGCCAACAGCAATTCTGGTAATAGCATTGCAAGGTACAGGAGCAAGAGATTTCAGTCCAAATGATGTGATAAGTATCATTGAAAAAGCAAACAAGCCTATGCAGCAATTGTTCATAAGGAGAAGCTGTTTCAGATACAGCCTGTTACTAAACCCTTGTGACTTCAGAATCCATCCAGTTACACAGTTTGCTTATTTGAATTAGTGACCTCCAACGGAAAACTTACATGTTTCTAACAAGGACAGAGTAGATGATAATCATTTTTAGATACACTAAGAAAAGCTGCAAGTGCAGTGCTAAGCGGGTGTGCTCTTTTTGTTTTTCTAGTTTTCAAATAACTTAACCTTAATTTTCAAAGTGAACAAAAAGGAAAGGAAATATCTTCAAAGAGCAGAAGCATTAACCTCATGCTCACTAAATTACAGATGTATAACTAAATCCTGTCTACTTAAGTCCATTTGTTGCAATAGAGGCCCAGTTGTTTAAATAGCTACGTTCTGTCTCATTATATGTCCGAAAAAGCTGTGCGTTTTGCTGCTGTGACTACAGAGTTTTTTTGTTCCATCCAAAAGATGACTGTATTTCACAGAGCAATTTCTGTACGTGTAAGTCACAGTGGAAGTAAAGATATTCAAAAACATGAAAGGTTAATTGTTATTACTAGAGTTGCCTTCAATAGGTAATAAATGCAATTCCAATGTAAAAAGAGTCAACCATTTAGTTGTAATCAGGAATAGTTAAAGCCATGATGAAAAACGGTATGTGCAGAGAAAGCAGAGTGCGGGTTTATCTGCAACACAGAGCACTGGGACTGCCCGTGTTGCCTGGCAACTGGCAGGAGGGGTGGCAGGGACCAAAAAAAAGGCCTAAATCTATAGTTGCTGTGGCACGATCTTTCCGATGAACTGCCGTTTCAGCTACTGCAGGCCATAAATACACTCTTTTGGCTTACTTTCTGCTTTTATGATGAAAGCTAAGCAACAGAATTAGAGCAAGCATACAGGATTACATTTTAAATATAGTTAAATGAGATTCTGAATCTCTAGGTTAAAAATGTCATATTTCATATTTCTCATAGCAACAAAAAGTAGAGTGTAATTTTCTCATGAAAATTCATGAAGAAATAATTAAAAGCTCACTGGATCAGGAAACATTTTTGGAAAAATCCTTTCACTTTTACATTTCAGATATAATTTTAAACCATGCAAACCTGAACATGAAAAACTTCATGCTTGCACAGTATTGTGGATTCAGACTCCCCCTGATGTCACCACACTACTCAGTGCAGATCTATCTCAAATACTTGACTGTAGAACCCCAAACAGCTTTAAGCATTTATTTGGTTTTATATCTGGGACCCATTATGAACACCTTTTAAGAATAATGAATGTTCCTCTTCTCACTGAAGTCTTTGCTTGACATCTGAGCAATTATAAAAGGCCTAAAAAGCTGACCCAAAGATCACGTCCTTCTTCAAAGGCATGAAAGACACACTCTTTCAATCAGGCCATCACCAAGCAAACGCAGTAACACAGGTCTGTCCGATCACTACACATAAGAGCTCCCACAAAACCTCAGACTGTAAAGTTGCTTTCGCAGAAGTGCAGATTCAAGGCACAGGCTGTGTTGGAAAGCTAATAACAGCTCAGGAGCTCATGGAGATGAATGCCAGTTAACGTAGCTCACGTTTCTCATGCTTGGAGCTTACCCTAGCACATGGACTACATTGTAAATAATGAAGAAAAGTAATTGTTAAGTAGTAATTAAACTTCTTACTGCCCACTTTTCTTCAGATTTCAAGTTACCCAGTTAAGAGAGATATCCAAAAGTAAATTTCTTCTGATTTTTGCAAAATGAATTCTCTCTCTGAACTCCACACAGAAGGAAAGGACTTAAACTGTAGTTTACAATGAATGGCAGCAGTGCCACTTAATGTCTTCAGGTTATTATTCTGATTCATATCGCTAGTTCAAGGTATTATTCTTTATTACTACTGTGTTCCCAAATTATCTCTGTGTCATGTCAGACACTAATTTAAATGAAATGCTACATAGCACATATTGAGGCCAGGACCTTCTGATCACTTTGATAAATTCGGAATTTTATTTTAATCCTTTTTTCATCTAAAATAAAAATCAGTCCTACCATAAGTGATATAGAAAGATATTAACTAGCATTTTATTAACATGTGGTATTAATTTTTAAAGGCTTAGTGTTTTGGTTTGTGTTGTTTGTTTTTTATTTCAGCATTCTAAATAATCTGAGCATCAGAGTAATACTTTACACCTTCTAGATGTCCAGCTACCTTGGGGTTTTGAAATCTTATACGTTGCCAAACTCTAACATTTTTTTCAGAGAAAGGATTATATGTCTGAGACCAAAATGATCTCCTAATCAAATTTTTACTTTCTGCTTCATAACAAAGTGCTGTATCTCCCTATCAAAACCCTTTAATTAGTTGTTTAATATACACAAACAATATGCTACTCTCTCTAATCTCATTTTGGGAATAACTGAAGCATTTTAAATAGAAATAATAATGAACTCTGAAATAGACACACCTAGACAGTCTATGTAACTCGACAGTTTACAGGGTGTTTGTTAATTTGGTCCAGTGGTTTCTATTTACTCTGGATCTATGTCAGTGTATTTGACAGCTGCATTTAAAATGTGAGGTTACCTCAGGAAAACTTGGTTTAAAAAAATGAAATTATTTTACTATTACTGCTACTACAGCTTCTCTAATCAAGATGTGAGTGAGCGTTAGGGTCATATTGGAGTATTATAAATATAATGCACAAATAGTGCCAGTCACTTTTGAATTGATATAGATTGTATTCTCAAATCCAAAAATTAAAATGTTGGAACTCATGACAAAGACATGCATTTCTTGTTTTCCTTCATAATACACAGCTTGTTTTCTTTACCTCTCACAGGGCATCACAGGAAACAACTAGCAGACAATAAACACGAAGAATGATGATTCCAGGTATCATACTTGATGCCATTCCTTATTTTATGTTTAATTTGATCTACTACTTCCAAGGGTCAAGCAATTAGAGATAACCCATGTTTGACAGAAAATATTCCCCAATTCTGAGCCAAGGCACACGTGAAGAGAAAAGGAATCACAATATATCTAGTCCTGGCATTCTGATTCTCTCTGCATTCACTGTCACAAATGATTGTTTTCTATGTAGCTGTTAAAAACTGATTGCACATTCCAGGGTAAATTGAAGGCTTAATATATAAATCTAATCTACAGCATTTATATTTCTCACTCACAAAACCATGAAAGATCTGATAGATCTGGGATAAAGAATTGTCAAAGTTTCATATAGTTTCCTACTTTGTAATACATGTTCCAAATTTAGATTTAAAATGCTATCTGTCTTCTCTGCTTCTATTTCTCTGTCTCTCCTTCTCTATTTTCCACATATTGGGTGGTTGGGTTTTTTGTTTGTTTTTGCCCTGAGCTTTTTATGAGTTAAAAGGAACACTAGCCATTTTGCACCTAAGAGGTGCTTATAGGAAGTCATGAAGAGTTCAAGAATAAAATTTGTTATATAAGTAGATATTTTAATCCTACTTTTCAAAATAAACATCTGCTATTGCAGTGGTCCTTATAATTATGAGGGTAATAGAACTGTAGAGAGACAAGCACCAAAGCTCCTCAGTATTAATGCGCACAAGAAATTACATGAACAATGAAATGTAACAGAAAAATAAGTTCTATTCCACTACCTATGTTTTTAACAGAACCTGTTACAGAAACAGTCTCAGACTATCAATACCAGAAGAGACTCCTGAGAACTATTTAGTATTTGCTGAGCAGCTCAGAAGAACAATGACTTGTGACATTTTCAGTGCCTTACCAGCAGCAGCATCCTGCAAAGTCCTGCATGTCTCCTAGGAGATACAGACCTAAATGCTCTAAGCTTCTATGTTACCTGTACACCTGACAGCACTCATTACATACCAGCAAGCACCAGTAAGCATCTCTTAAGAACAAAACCAAAGATTTCACTCAGTCATTCACTTGCAGCAATGTTACTAGAGTTAAGTACTGAAGTCTAAGTACTAAACAGATAAAAATTTCTTTACTTGAACTCTTGTGAAAACTCAGCTTAAGTTTATGATCAGAACCGGGGGTTTCTAATAATAATTTAGCATTCAAAAATATCGCTAAAAGACAGATCAAATGAGTTAGAACTAAAATAATTCTTGGTATGTGTAATACAGTATAACGGGATGTGTGCAAAAGTCCTCAGCTATCCTTGAGCAAGCTAGAAATGGAAGTGTAAGCAATAAAGATGTGTTGCTGTTGTAGGTAAAGTCCTTACTTCTACTAAGAGGCTCTAGTAAAATGCCAGGCTTCCTAGCCCACAGGACCAGGGTCTCTCTGTGTGATATTGCATTTCAGCAAATCATTCTGTCAGCTTGTTTGTACTAGGCTTGGAGGCTCCGAATAGTATAAGTATGGCCTCTGTTATTTACATAATTGAGAGAGTGACATACTTAAAACTATAGATGAACTATAAGTATTCTCGTAAGCAAAAGAATATCCTATTTTTGTCAGCTACCAGGGTACTTTATTGTTCTTTTTTTTTTAATTTGCTGTTCTTATATTTAAGGGTTAGAGACTTGAAATTCCTTTACAATTTAGACTGTATCAGCTTTTTAAGAACACAACCTAATATGACTTATCACTGAAATGCAGATTTATACACAACTGCAGTTGAATGGTTGCTTTTCTCAATCAGTTGTCAATTAAAACAGAAAAAAAGAAAGACATCAACTGCAAAATTCAATCTCATGAGATTTCTCTCCTCTAATTTACTGGGCTTCTCTTAGCCCATTTTTCATGGAGCTGTCAGAGGTAAACTAGTCTATACTTGATGACAAATGGGAATTTATAATATGGAAATCCAATTAACTACTCCAATAAAATAAAATAAAATAAAATAAAATAAAATAAAATAAAATAAAATATTTACTTTAAAAGATTCTGGCTCAGACCCATGAGCAGCTAAACATGTGATGTGATGAGTAACTTTGATTTCGATCAGTTTGATAAATCTGAATATCAATTATTGCAGAAGAGCTTATTGCATTATCAATACAAGCAGTTATACTTTATAAATACTACTTTCTCCTAAGTAGGATATTACTGGATGTAGGGTCTCTGCTATAAGAAAAATGAGCACAGCACTCCTTGCTCCTTGCTGAAATTTTAGTTTTTATCAATGGATGATTTTTTTAATTGTAAAAAAATATTGCTACACTTTTTCCAGAACAGAAGAAGGTGCTTAACTACATCAGAAATAGATGAACTGAAATGTGTTTGTTTTTTTAAAAAAGTAGGCTGATGACCTTGCAGTTGTCCCAATACATACCTATAGTGAAACTTGGATCTTGCACAATATTGAATGATACACACAATATACTTAGCTAATCATCACCTGCTTAAAAGTTTTTCCTATTTCATCTGAATGCTTGTAAAGTGTAGGCTTTCCCAGCATCTCTATCGTACATCCTGGCCTGTTTTCCTTCAAACAGACTGTCTATTGTGCAATTAAACATTACTCCAGCATCTTCTGCCTTCTGCATATTTTCTATACTGGCCATTTCCCACAGGACATAATTTCTTCTGCTGCTTGCCACAAACAGACTATCCCTATCTGGTTCGCAGGTCTGTCCCATACATCTGGATACTTCTTATTTATTTCAAATATTAGCTTAGCACAATTATTCCTTTCTTATTTAAGCAAATTACAAAGGATTAGTCTTGAAAGAAAGGTTGTAGTCACGTTGAAACAGGCTACACCTGAAAACTGCTTAGCAAATAAATTTACTGTATAGGTTACTTGAAGTTAGCACTTACATAGTGATTTATAACTGTAGGAAGTCTGAAAATATTACATTATGTATATTTGCATCTACATGAGTAGGCAGAAAAGAGTCTTTTCTCTCCCTTAGCGACTAAGAAATTAACTGTAAAATGACCATTCAGATGGGTAAAGTGCAGGACTCAAACACTCCTGGTATGCATTGGTCTCAGACTATCACCTTTTTACATGGGCAGAAGTGAGCTATTTAACACAGGCATAACTAAAGTATATTTTATGTGCATATGAATTCCTTCTGCTTCTGAAAGGAATATTTATGACTATGCTCCAGGAAATTGTTCTTCTGTAATTTCTGAATGTAAAATTACTTTAGCAAATTTACATTTTGTTAATTGATAACATATGTTGTAATTTTATCTTTGTTACTATTAAACAGCTTGACAAAAAGCGCTTTGCCTCTGTAACCACAGCATCCCAGCAACTGTTCTCACATATCTTGAAAACACATTTTATATTGAAATTAATATGCAGTAAATTCCTTATGTGCTGTGAGTATTCTTGCCTCTGGCACCTCGTACACAACGTGTTACCTCTGAACTGCCAGGTTCATTCATGATGGCAAGTACTTTAGCTCAGTCTGGGCTAAGAACATGACCAAATACCTTCTGTTGACATGTAGGGCTGCATAAAGAAAAGTTTATTTCTAAGCCTTTTAACACACATAAAAGCAAGGAAATTGTCAATCTTACCACAGGTGCCCTGAGGCAGAAAACTTTTTCAGTAATTTCAAGAAGTATCAGACATCATCACCTAAAAAGGTGCTCCTTGTGCCTAAAATTGTAGCCTATGTCATCCCAGAGTAAAGTTCTCATTGACTGAGGAGACCCCAGCATGGCTTGAGAACCATGTTCGTTTGTATAGCACAAAATCTCTGAGATGTCTGGGAAAAAAATGCATGTCATGGCAACAGCAGTACTTCATGATGATGAAAAATGCAAAGAATCTTGATGCTGTGGAGGAACGGACAAGCTTGTAATACTGTGGCAAAGTACCTCACCCCACTAATATGCATTCTTCAGCCTATGGTGCCAGTGAGATGTACAACAGCTAACAAAATAGAGAATCACTCTTGTAGCCAGGAAACACTGCAAGTGCTTGCCAGTTCTTATATCTGGCAAGCCAGATCAACGTGGAAGCATAAAGTGTGAGAAAAGTAACAGAGGCTCCACCATACTCAATACTTCACCTATATACCTACACATGGTAGTTCTAACTTGTAATAATAGAGTTTAGATCAATATACTTTTATAGCTAGGGAAGAGAGTTTAAATCTTTTACAGCTTGACGTTTTCATCATATTCGCCAGCTATCAGTCTCCTTTTTTAGACAGCCTATGGCTAGAAAAGTGAGATTCTGGTTCTTCCATTTTTGTTTGTTCACTTTGTTATACAAGGCTGCTTATTCACAAGTGTTGTCCACACTAGACTCAAACATAATGTACGTTGATACTCTGTAACTCAGCCCTATTTGCTGAGGAGTCTCCATACTTATGAAAAATAACTGATATTTTTCTGACTTACTTTGCTAAATACTATGCTCTTATATAAAAGAAGCGACATAATTTGGTATTTAGAGTAATCCAGTTTGTGTTTATGTTGAAGACAGTACACTATGTTTGTTGTGAAGTGAGAACTCCACTACAGGCCTATCCAAGAAGTTATCTTACTGGCTATAAATAAACGAAAAAATACATTGCAGAACTTCATATTTACTATGATGCGTTCCAAAGGATCATCTCTTCCTAAAAAAAAAATCTGGTTTTGAAGGCATCTGACCCACCAGAGAACCATGACAGATAATCTTGCATCTAATGTATGTAAATAAGCATGAAAATAAAGCTCAAAAGACATCATGACTGGAGTAGAAAAATCTGAAAAATTAGGTAACTGCATCGTAGTGCATCTGGCCAAGCATGCAATAAATAAAAAGCCTCAAATCAATGCAGTAATTTCTGAAACACCATAGAAGTGATACAGCACAAATGACAAGCAAGAAAGCCTAGCTGAAAGTTTATAAAACATGACAATTATCGAAGATTGTTGTATGTGCACAAGCTGCCTAACTCCCAGGCTTTCTGCAGCTATCCCTGTTCAAGGAAGTTTTAAGGAAGAATGTAAGAAGGAAATGTAGTAGTTGTGGTTTTCACTTTAACAGGTAGCGCTTTCCATGCAGAAAACAGATTGCCAATTTCTTATTATATAAAGGATTTTTATCTTACCTTTCATAAAGGAACAGGAAAGAATATAGTTTAATGATGCCATTTTATCACAGTTGAGAACCCTAGCTATTCTAGAATGAGCACACATTAAAATGAACTATGCATATCTCGCAAGAATTTCCAAGTAATATGGGTTTTGAGCTCAACCCATAATAGCCCCAGAAATTTTGTTAAAGACATCTAGTTTCCAGATTCTAACATTGGAAAATGAGATAAAGTATAGTTTAGTATATGGCCAAAAAACTGCAACTCATTGTAAGCGCAAGTATGACAGGAAAGCACAATGTCCTGGGTTTCTGCCCGATGCCTGCATGCTGTTCCAAAATCTAAGTGACTGCAGAAATTAATGGAATTATAAAATCCAGAGGAGAAAAGTAAATAGGTCAGAATTACAGGAGGAAAGCCAGAGGAGGCTGATGATCTATGTCAATTGCCTTGCCATGGGTAAACCAAACACGACTGAGAGCAGTCACTGAGCAACTGATTTACACAAGCTGTATGTGCAATGGAAAAGAGTCCAAAGCAAGCAGAGATGAAAAAGAGGATGATTAATCATTTATTAAGCACACAATCAAAACTTCAACCAAACAAAAGACCTGTAGGCAAACACTGTGATTATTAAAAAAATAAGTATAAGAGAGAAAATCCTGGCTTTGCTATATAAAAGGAAGCTCTTTATTCAGTAATGTAAACATGAGTATTTAGAGCCATTTGAGTTGTACTACCATATCCAAATAACCTAGTAGATATGACAGAGGAAGATAAGGAAATCTGCACCTTTCTTGAACAGAATATAGAGGCTGGAATATCCTAGCGTATTTCAAATATCACCGGATGCCTATGTTTTATAAAATCAGAGCTGGAATCTCTCTTTTGGCTTTCAGTGAAGCCAAGATTTAATTCCAGCAATGATGAAAGTCTAAGGGCCAGCAGACCAAGCAGAACAGGCTAAGCTTTACTTAGGAATCTCAGTGACAAAAAATTAATAACCTAAGAAGATTAATTGAATTTGTTATCTTCACCCTCCCTCTTCCCCTAACTACAGGGAAAACGTTGGTGCTCCGATGGTTAATAACACTGAACCAGCAACTCAGGCCAGACAGTGAGAAACACTGAAAGATTCTCTATTTACTTAGCACTTCAGTTGTTCATCCCCTCACAGAACAGATAACTAACGCAGAAATGATAACCCTCTTGTAAACGTAGAAAGTAGTGAAGGGAAAATGATAGCATCACCTGCCTTTTGCATAATTCTTACAGCTTTACCAAACAACGACCTTCATTTTAGGCAACCTATATTTCAAAGTAGAAGATCTGCAATGCCATCAATAAGTGTCTCAAGTGTAAACATACTTGGGTAAGAGCCCCTTCCAGCCAGGAATATAAGAGCATAAGGTCAAAAATGAGGCAAGCATACAAGGTTGCATGCAAGGGACAGAATTCCAGGGTTTTTTTTCCTTCAGGACTGTCTGGCCCCTGCAGTCAAGCACTACAGCTACTGCACATCCTTTTGGCAGGAGACAGGCTCTTATCTCACAGTGCAGGGTGCTTCTGAGTACGCACAGATGTCTACTCTATGTAATTAACTGGAGCATCACACTTAACAAATTACATATTGCTGGGAAGTAGGCAATCACAGTGTTGTCTGGTCAGACATCTAGGCTACATCTATATTGTTAAATTAAATGTACCCAGGAACATTCCTGAGCACTGAGGCCAACAGATATGGAACAGCTGCATCTACACTAGGAAAGTCTCAGCCTCCAAAGAAGGGTGAGTGTAACCAAACCAAACTGCCTGCTGAATGCATTTTGGCTTCCAAACCATGCCAAGGAATTACTTGGGAAATAACTAGTTAGTAAAAGTCAAAAGCTAACCACAAGCAATTCTAAAAAGTACAGACTAGTGAAAGCCAGGGCCCAAGAATATCATCCATTTTGGTAAAACTGTAGCATGAAAGTCCATGCAAACCACAATTTTGGTGGATGTAACAGAACTGATACTAAGACCTTCTGGTGAGCATTCATGTGTGTGACAGTAATCTGCCTTAACACACCTAACCAGTAACAAGACCATACAGTGAGAAAAGTGCAGCATGAAATTGTGAATAGGACAAGGAAGCAGATAAAGGAAAATCAACTACACAGTCTCTGTGTGGCTGTTTGCCTCACTAACCCTCACGATGGGATTTATACCATGAGCATAACCCAGACAAACAGTATTACTCCACATCTAGTTTCATGCAAGAATTGAGATTTTGACAGCATTTCTGTGTTCATGGAAATGTATGGTGATATAATAATATTTGCTCAATTCCTCATAAACAGTATTTTCATGTGCAATTAGTACAGAAAAGTGAAAACGTTGTACATGAATGTGTGTACTTTGCAGTAGAGTATGAGAAAAAAAAAATCAAAGATTTAACCAATTAAAAATAAAATTTAACATAAAGATGACACAGGAAAACATCACTTTATCTTCATCAAAAATTCTGAATTTTTGGAATACAAATGAGTTCCCTGAGGGCCACCCCTTCTGCAAACATTCTGTTTCAAGAGCAAAGAATTTTTTTACTGAATATCTGACTCATGATTATTCATTTGATGACAGTGGATGTGCGGTTGAAAGACTATCGGATTTTGCCTAACACAGTTAATTATTTAAAAAACTCAATTCCAATAGAATGAGCTGATTTTGGAAAGAAAAGACTACATAAGTAAAATAGACTAAAAACTATAGAATATTCCTATCTTAATTTTGGCTAGTACACAGATATTCTAAGAAGCTCATGTGGAAAACCAATGTAAATATATACACAGTTTTTAAAACACAGTGGAAAAGGGTCAGAAAATCACTTGTGTCTGAAGTCCACTGAATAAATTAAGAGATTGAAATGGCCAGAATACAGCTCATAATTAGCAATTGAAACTGTTGTAATAATGATTACACTTTTTAGATAATATACACCCTTAAAAATGTATTTAGAGAAACATTTTATACTTTTAAAACCTGTGTAAATATTAGCTGAAGAATTCTTACAGGACTAATAAAAGGTAAGTAGGCACTATGCTTATTATGAGTAAAATAAATGGTAAAATCGAGACCCAGACAGTTGGTTTGGCTGAGTTTCCACAGCAAGAAGGGCAAGAATCATGATTTGGTCTTTGTTACTGAATCCCTCAAGGGGGACGGTCTGAAAACATCTACAGACCCAGGTCGGTACTGAAATCTTTCTTTAGCTTCTTGGAGGGTTGGATCCATGGAGTTAATCTCCAGGCAGAAAGCCAGGTAACTCACAGGACTTCAACGTCTCATTAGGCCTCTATGGCTTCAAAGTATATCTTGAGAGAAAATGTGTGTAGGCACAACGCCAAAGAATCAGGGCAAAGATTTAACTGGATTTAGTAATTTGACTCAGTTTTCCTCAAGATGTTTCCTCAGATTCTTAGTTTCGGTCAGCTGTGACTGAGCACCCAAGTTCAGCTGAAAGGGTGGGAGCTGGTGCATGTCCTTGGCCAACTAGCAGAAGCATCTTTTGTTTCTCACAGAACAAGCATAATCACTTCTACAAAGCACTAAGTATTTACCAGGTCTTGAACTGTACAAATACAAACCATTTTTTCCAAACATGAGTCACTCACAGGGAAGTCAAATACGCAGCTTGGCTGAATGATCAGAAAGCTAAGTGACACCAATTCAGGAAGCCTTAAAGAAAAGTAGCTTTAAAAATCATGAACACTCCAGTGTTTATAAAATCTCATCCAGAAGCAAAATAAACATGCTTAAGAAAATAGAAGAGCTAACTGTCTGTTGGAGACGAAGGTTTTTTCCAATGGCTATTTCTTTTCTTCTAGGTGTCTAGATGAGCAGGCCACACTTGAAACTGGTTTTACCTGTCCAGCCATACACCCACCAACTCAGAACCCCCTGATGCATTTTTCAGAATGCAGACAGCTTTAACACAGAAGAAATAAATATTTGGGATCATAGAGCAGGAGAAAATGTCACAGTCCCATAGCCACAAATTATTTCTTGGGAAAAAAAAAAGGCATTGATGACCTTGCTTATGAAAAATAAATTGAAAAAAAATCATAAGTAATTTGAAAGTTTCTTCACATTAGAGCACACCCTCCAGTTCATTGGATAGGAGATGATTGCATGTTTATAAACCCTCTTTGTTTTGTTGCAGGATTATTTAATGCTTAAAACATAACAGCTGCCTCTGGATATAGGAAGGCTGATAACATGTAAGAAAATGACAAGAAGTAATCTCTGGCCAATCCCACTTTTGCTGTTGACTTCAGCACAACAGAGTTCCCAGAGTGGCTCCCAGCCAGCTGACAGCATACACCCTCCTTTCATAAATGTTTTTAAATAGTGTAGTCTTATGTGGTAACACTGATTATGTCCCTCCAAAAATATTTTTGAGGGGTTGTAAAATAACTGTGTTTGAAGAAAAAAAAAAAAAAAAAAGTCTTAGAGGTATCTTAGGGGTATAAGTAAACATTGTATAAAAATATTCCATAATAAATTATCACTATTCAAAACAATGAGAAGGTTGCTGCTGTAAACACACTTCTGCACCAATTCCACACCATGTAATTATCTGCCACAATGTATTCACTAACAGCAGGAATTAAAAACTGGCATTACAAATTGAATGTCTGCTTTTGGAGATAGAAAGAATCCCTTGTAAACAAAGATCAGCACTATATTCCAGATAATACACTGCGTCTTGCCACAGAATAGCAAAGCCACAAAATATGTTCTTCTGTTAAAGATCTTAGAGCTTTTTTTACTATGATCTTCTTCCAAGGCAGAATTTCAAAAGAAGGTTTTGAGATACGTTTGCATAACAGCCATATGTTCACAATACACTTACGAGAAATCAATAAACTTATCTGTCCAGGAAACATTTTGTCTATTCACTGTCAAAGGCATCAATTCCTGACGAAGTCCAAGTTAACAATGACATCATCAACAACAAAAACACTATCACAAAAAGCCAGTAAAGACAAAAATATATTCAGAAAACTAGGTTTTAGGAAGTTAATGGTAGAACCAAAGAAAGAGGACCTAAGGTAACAAATCTAGGGGATATAATCTGTTAGCTGTAGTTACACAATCACATATTTGTAAACTGACACATCTATGCAGGTGTCTGCAGAAAGCGGATTATTTGGGGCAGTTAGAATTGCACAATACTGCAAGCATTTAAACAGATGCTGAAAAAGTCTATTTTTCATGCTTGGTGACATCAGCAAGAATGTAAGAAGTATTTATATTTAAGGAGCTATATGATTTTATGCTTTAATTCCTTGAATTCAACATTAATGTGGCATCTATCTCCCATTTTCTGTCTGACTCCTAGTTCAAATTGCCTGACCCTCTTAGCTACTGCAGAGTTGGACGTACTCAAGGAGCTTACGTGAAGAAGGCGAAGAATTCTCCTATTCTCTCACTAAAAACAGAACCAATATGTCAGTAACTGCATGACAAGGTATGGGCAGGCATTTACCCTTACCTTTCCAGATGAGAAAGGATGGAAGCCCATCCTGAGAGGCCAGAACTCAGATTGCCATTCCTCGGGTTCACGCTGATTGCCAGAGATTTGTGGTGCAATCTATTGTATGAAAAAGAAGCTCTGCAAAATTTTCTCCAAGTGCTAGGGAAAGGAAAGCCTCTTAAGGACACAACTATCGGAGTTATCAGTAGAAGAGTATTTAAAGACATTTAGGGAGTTCTTTGATGTTAATTGCTGTTAATGACTATTAGAAGCCTAACCAATCACATCATTTTACAAAAATTACTTCCTTTATATCCATTTCATTAGGAAGCTCTGTTCTTGGGTAAAGATGTGACCATTGTTTCCTTAATTTTCTTATAATCTTCAAGCTTATTGTACCTGAAACTGATCACAAAGATGGAACACAAGTTTCATCAACATTCTGCTATTGTCTACATCCTCCTCTGCTTAGGCCACTGAGACATCACTTTAAGATCTGCTTTGTCAGCTTCTGGTTTACGGAACTTTGACCTAATAGTGAGAGCAAGAAACATGTCAAGTGTCATTTGACTCAAAAGCCAAGTTAGGACCTATGAATTGTAACAGCAACTCTATTTCCATTTAGCAATGGAAATACAGTAATGACAAAACAGGAGTAAGAGAGTCTTCTCTGTAGACCAATCCATCAGCAAATCCAAAGTCTTCATGAAATTATTCATAAAACTCTTGTGAAAAAGTTATTCCTCTCTAAATGACATTTACCTTGTGAATACTATCCTCTATTTCTAAGATTTTATTGTCAGTAACCCAAAAAAATCCTTACACCCAGCAGTACAGGGAAGCATAGTGAAAAGCTGAAGGAACTACCTCTCAATACATATAGGTAGCATTCACAAACAATGATAATATACTGCTTCGTGAAACACCAAGATTAGAGAAAGACATATTCTGAAACTTTGTATTTGTCTGACTTCCAAAATATTGAATTTCAACTAGGAGGTAAAATGTGATCTTTCAGTTGAAAGAATTTGGTTTTGCTTTCATACTTACTAAACAAATACCATGAAGGTTTAAATATTGTTTCATCACAACTGAACAATACTATATTAATACAAAACTTGAAAGAATGAGAAGTAACAGAATCAGTGCTATACAAATTATTGGAATGAAACATCAAATTGTGAAAAAGATGAAATGGGAACATTGTGATTTTCCCATTTTCTTGGAGAGATGTGGGAACCATAGCGATAGTACTTGGCTATGCCTATCAGATAGAGCAGAGGAAGAGGAAACACCCTTAAAAACTAATTTGAGCAAAGACAGAGCAGAGTGGGTTTGCTGGGCAAGGACAAACATTACATAAAGGATCACTGCAGAAATGACTGCAGTGTCCAGTTATTCTTATCACGTTGCAGAAGATGAAGTGAAAATACGGATAGGACTCATAGTTCAATATATCAGGAATAAAAAGATCTTAAAAATCTATCAGTTAAAACTCTGATTCAGATTCTATAAAACGAACAGCTCATGTTCCCATTCATAAGACAAAGAATACTGCAGAGAAACTAAACAAGACATAGGTAGGAGTCCTGGCTTACATTTAAATAGGCTCTTTATCAAATATTTGTCATATATTTTGCCCCTGTGTAAATATTAAAATTTCTAATCCCCTGCTTCCATTCCAACTGATAATTGAAGTATTAGTTGTGAATACAAACACATGTATAAAAAAGTCTAGGTATAAAAAACTCTATTTTTTGTTGTTGTTGTTTGATTGGGTTTGGGGTTTTTTTTGTTGTTTGTTTTGTTGGTGGTGGTGGTGGTGGTTTTTTTTAGAAATTACTACAAGTTCAGAAATCCGTGATTATACAAATAGGATACAGTTCTCACACTGATGATATTTATCTGAACAAAATGAATACCTTTGACAGAACAGACTCTCTGGCAGTGGATGTAACTACTTCAAACAGCAGTGAATCCCTTGTCATATTTTCATATTCTATCATAAAAGAACAATAATGTAAAGTAGGTGGATAAGAAAGAGGACTTGCAGCTCTGTTTATTTACAAATGGACTGAGTTCCTTGTATCACAGTTGAACCTTTAATAGGAAAAAAAATGGGACACTATTAAAATTCATTATGTGAATAGTTTTCTGTAGAAGTATAGTATTATTTGTTACCACATTGGACAGCATCATCAAGTACAAGATAACAGAAACACTGCAATGGTATGGAGGAGCTAGGATGACACATACCACTGAACAGAATTCCATAAGGTCAATAGAAACTACAGATATTACAGTATCAAAACATGTTATCAAGGAGAAGAGATGCAGAACACTTATCAGAGAAGCTTATTTCAGTGAAGCTCTCTGTGAGTGTCCCAAGAAGAACAGGCACATAGGGGACAGTACATAACTGGGGTCCTAGGACTAATGACTACCTTCAAATAGCTGTAAAGTATGTGTCTCTCCTCACACAAGAGAGTTAATGGTGGTTTGGTCACTGCTAACTTAATAAACTTTCATACTTGCTAGAAGATGCTGGATAAAAAAACCTGTTTGTTTCAAACCTTACTCTTCCTGAAACTGATGTAAATCCTCATAAGTGTTGATTATGTAGCCAGGCTTCTATAGCATGAATGGTGGTGAGTACTGCTAGTCACAAATAAATCTTGGTATCCACTTGCTGAGTTTGCCAGTTGTTTAGCCTCTTCTGTGCTTAGAAATAATTTGAGGATGATATGGTCTCTGTTTCTTGTTTTGTTTTTATACAGGGAAGAATTCAGTCATAGGGAGAAAGTTTTCTTAAAATTTCAACTATATTAACCACATACATATTCATGAATTTTAAACCCAGAACGAATCACTACTATCCTGTCTTGCCTTTTATCTACAGTTCACCTACTAACGTCAGCCCGCAGCCAGAAGTTCTGCTTAGCTGCAGTGTCTTTGAGAAAGCTGATTGCAAAGATTAATCTACTCACCACTTGAAAAATTGTTCCTATGCTTAGTCTACCCATTACTTCCAAAAACTCTAGAAGTAATCAAAAACTCAATCCTCCCTGTATCTCTTGTCCACACTTCTTAGTCTCCGTTTCAAATCACTGTAATCCTCCATACTACTTTCCTTCTTTTAAAGGGGAATCTAAAGAACCACAAATCTTTTCTCCACATACTTTTTGATCATTCTATCAAGAAATCTCAAATCTCTTCTTAGATAAAAGGCACCAATTCAGCTGAAGGCTTTCTCTCAAACACACAAAAACAAAGTACGCATGGATTTCTCTTTGATAAAAGGACTTCCTTTCCCCTCTTCAAAATTGCTGCACATCAGTCCTCCACAAAGCAGATGTTCATGGCCCTGGCAGTTCTTTCACATGCATGCTCTCCTCAAAGCAAAATAAAGTACTCATAGTCCCGATGGTCTCTCTCCCCAGCTTCACCAGCTCCCATACTTGGAACAGCTCTGCAGTTCTGGTCCAGTACAGGTCTATTCATGTTAGTAGTTTAATCCAAATCAGGAGAGCGCTTTAAATATATTTCCTGATTGCATATATTGAAGCGCATTAAATAGTAGATCACATCAGCTGGATTTCTTTTGGTGGGGAAAAATCCCTCATTTCCTTACATGCTGGGAAAGAACAAGAAATGACATTAAAAAAAGCCTTTGTTTTTAAAGCTCACAGTTAATTTCATCATTACAGCGGGAAAACACATCACAAGACCAAAGAAAAACTGTGGCTGATACTCACCTCCCACCATTACAGTTTTCAGCTACTGTATAAACTAAATTGAACTATTAAAAAAGTTTTCTTCTTTGCTTTTTGCTGAGTTATTGCTGAGATTATTATCCTTACATTAAGCATCTATATGCGATATTTATCACTACCATCTCTGCATCTCAGAAGAATAAAATCTGCAACCTACAGCCCTACATCTTTTGCTTTTTGAAGGCACGAGATAAATATCTCTGTGTGCAAACACCCTTTAGGAGATGCTCATTCCCGTCTACATTTTTTTAACAAGAGAAAACATGTGCTACTGACATTCTTAGCACAATTCTGCTTGCTAAAAATATGTTTGTATCCACACATATCAATTACATTTAAATGTGTACTTAATATGTTTTCTTATATGTTCGCACATTAACAGATTTAACTACTCCCAAGCTAGGACTTGGCAACATAATTAAAACCAACATAAAATATCTACCTGCCCACATAATTCAAATATATTACTTTAGGTGGAATACTATTTTTCTCAAATAAATTTAAGAACTCAATTATGCACATAAATTAAACAAAAATAATAAATACAAGTAAGCAAGAAGTTAAATCTACATCTTGAATTCACATTTGAAAGTTCATTCATAAACTTAAGTTTTGAATATTTAAGTAGGTAGTTCTCCAGTCTTATTAGGACAAGTTTTTGCATTTTAAAAATAAGAAACTCATTATGCAACTCTAAATACTGTTTTGGTTTGTGTTTGGTTGTTGTTGTTGTTGTTATTGTTTGTTGTTTGTTTTCCTTTTAATAGGCATTTATTATCTAGATGCTTTATCAAAATAATAACAAGTGTCTTTAAACATCTTTAATCTGTTCATAGATACACCCTTAAATTGTTATTTTTTGTTATAAAAAGTTTCATGGAAACAAGGTCTCGGAGTTATTAAATCACTTTCAAACTTCATTGTCTCAGGAAATGCAGAGAATTGCCAATGAATTTTATCAGTAGGATAAAATACCTATTGATTTTGACAAAGACTGTGAATCCATCTACTCATGGACACACAGTCCAGCAGAGTTTGTGACTGCAAACTCAGACTACTGAAATGTTTTATATATACAGAAGCTAATCTTTCTGGTGCTTATAGCCATACTAAAGAATGCATCACATTCTCAAGCAAAAAGCAAAAGACAATTTACAGAAGTGAGCAGCAGTTCCCATCTTCTGAAGGCTAAAAAAAATGCTGAAATATCTCTAGACTCAAAAAGTACCATAAATAAACAAATAAATAAATAAATAAAGCAATAAAAGGAAAAGCCCATTTTAAAAAGGAAGGCTAGAACTGCATCATACTTGGCAAAGAAGAAAAAATAATGCATTTTTTTATTTCATAAAAGTAGTTATCTTTTATTTAGAATTGCAAAACAAGAGAATACTTTAACACACCCTTTTTATTATCCTGCCAAACCCAGAAGTTTTAGAATATTCTGAGGATCTGAAAAATGTGAAAGAAATTAAAACACAACATGTTGTAATGCCTGAGCAATGACAATAACCACCCAGGTAACCTTTGTAATCATTTAGTACCAATGCTATTCTATATGTTTTTATTTATGAAGAATAAACAAGCAGCCAATATTTTTATCACTTAGAACTGAGTTGCATAATGCAGGCACTGCTGCTGAACCCCATGACTCTGAATGCAATTCCAGTTAGCACACAAAATTAACCTTTCATATGAGTGCCTACATTTCCCCTAAGACATCTTTCCTGTCATATTTCACAAGCAATTTCGGCAATGCTTAGTGTTTTAGCCCATCTGAATTATGCATACACCTACACATTCCATAATGTAACTAAAGAATGTTTGCAGTTCTCGGTCATTATGCAAATTTATTATAAATAATTGTAAAAACCAACCAACCATACAGAAATAAAACATACTTGCAGAATTTAATCCCACACATTCTTTCTTCCACTGTCTCAATACATCAAACAGTAATTATTTTGTATTTAACATAATAGGATGGAGAATATTTAGCTTGAGAGTACTCAAAGCAGTTAAATATAGATAAACATCTATGACAGGAAAAAAAAAAAAAAAAAAAAGCTTTCTTCTGGAAAGGTCACTGTGTAATAATTATTTTGGTGTCATTAGCAAAAGAGCTACATACTAGAGCCAACTCCATATGGACTATGACTGAACTTAAACAGCATTATCTGTGTCCTATTGTGAGTTCAAATTAAAATGCAGATTGCTGCTGTTTTGTGGGGAGGGGAGTTGTCTGCTTCTTTGCTTTGCAAGAAAAGAGAAAAAAAAAAAGAAAGAAAAAGGAGAAAATAAGATAGTTACCATTTAACACAAATGTTATTAATCTTGGCCTGAGATACTTATTTGGTTTCTATTCCTGTACATTCATGACTTTCAGTCCCTACATCATTCCACTCTGATATAAAGGGGAACACTAACCCCCTGACAAACTATGAAGAAAAACCCAATCCATTTTCCATAAATACTAAGATAGTATGCTAATCGCTGTACTCGGCCTTATGTTCATAAGCACTTCCAACTTCAACATACTTTTTCCTGAAAATGTCACTGACATTAAGATGAATATTCTCAAATCATGTTTATAAGCCGTACATCGTCTGTGAACTTTTGAGAAAGATTTAATGGCAGAGTGCTAATGAAAAATTTACGTGGGATTTTTATTCTACAAGCTTTTCTACCAGAAACCTCACTCCATATATTCACTGTGAAAGCATAAAGACTTCCATGGAATTATGCTACTTGTTATGACCAGGCAATTAAAATTGCTCAAACTTAGAAAGAACAAAGAAGTCACTTTCAAGAAGAGCATCAACTTATTGTTTCATATAACAAACACACTTGTTAAATAGTAATCAGTCCATTAATGTCTTATGAATACGAATAGAAAATATTTTAGTTGTATATTAATTCTAATTGTAACATTAGATATGCTAAAGGGCTTATATGGTTATGGATCAATATGCATACTTATGACAAAGTTTAAAAAGCAAACAAACAAAACACACACACAAAAAGAATGATACAGAAAATGTTCTTTATATCTTTTTACTTATACCTAAATAAATATATCACCTGGAAACTGAGTGAGAAATTATTTATACCATACAGATTACTCTTCCTAAATAATTCATACTATCTGCAGGATAACTTTTTTGCTTCCTTGTATCACCACGAGTTTTCTCCCATTATTGAGACACCTCAATAAAAAGATGACAGTGAGAAAAGAGGGAGAAAAGACCCAGCCTGTCTGGCAAGGAATTTGATCTATCTATCAAGCATTTGGTCAGCTCCTACGATGATGAAAAGAAAATTCGTAAAATCCTACCTCTCCCCACCCAGTAAATAAGCATAAGAAGTTTTGGTGAGGATACAGAATAACAGTCTACAATTAAGATGTAAAATACTTTAGATGTGAAAGAGGCAATGAGATCACGGCTGGCTCTTCTGTCCAGTAAACCAGCAAGAATTGCCCTTGGGAGTACAACAACTTTATGAAGAGTAGAGACCTTGGTGAGTTGGACTCATCGTTGTTCAATGAATGACCTTTAGTTCTAAGTACAGAAACACACAGTACTATTAACTATTACTGCAAATACTGAAAAGTGGCCTTCTAAGCACAATCAGCTTTTTTTTATAGTTGTGAACATCAAAACCAATAATTTTCTCTGCAAGTGGATGACTACGGCAGCAACCAACAGTTCTTTAGTGCATCTGCCTATTCCACTTCCAAATTTTCTGGGGACATAAGCACGACAAGCCTGTTTACATGTACAGAAATGAAACTCCTCCCTATGCTGCACACCTGAAGCTTAACAAGGTGTCAAAAAGGTTATAACATTAAACCTATATGTCAGTCACTTCCACCCAAGCTACTGATTTAAGTTGGTTATTTGCAGGTTTGGGTATGTATACAATGTGGCAACAGCTCTGACATTTAAGTTACTGACACAAAATTCAAGTTTATCCTATAATTATAATTGCATAGATGGATTTCAGGGCTGTTACCTGTCTGCACACCCATGCGCCTGAGTCAGAAATTCCCCAGTGGTCCAGGAACCTCCCAGCTAGATAAGGCACCAACACATTTGAAACATCACACCAACCTAGTGAAGGTGGCTGACTGAGCTCCTGGCCTCCTTTACAGCAATATATATGAGTAGTTGGCACAGGAGCCTCTAGGTGGAAATTTCAGGCACTCCCCAAGGCAGGTCCTGCTATGTATAGCACAATTTGGATGTTCCAGTGCGTAGATTAACATCCTGCTGAGGGATCTGACTATTCCAGATGCTCTCCAGGCAGGTACTGCTGCGAAACCGTTCAATACTTTTAAATAGTCTGTAAAAAACACTCCTGCAGGTGCAAAAGCAGTCACATAAGACAGCCTTTTATGCACAGTTAAGAGAGGTTTTGTATGCAATTTGAGATAATCAATAGCAATGAATTGTGTGTATACTGAAGTGGTGGCATAGGATCATGAGCCAGATAAATTATAGACATTCAGCAGAACGACATTTTAGTGAGTGTCCTTCTCAGTGCAGCTGGAGACAACCTGGCAAGGACCTCACCCAATGGAGACTCTTACAGTCACCCAGACAGCAAATGACCACATAGAGATATAATCCCCATGCTAGATTCCCAATAGGCTGCTTTGTTTTTTTCAAACAAACACTCTGCTTATGAGTGTCTAGGTAACAAAGGCCAGGTACTCAGTATGTACATGACGAACTGACATTTTCTCGTAACTGGAAGAAAAAAATCCATGCTTTTTCACCCTAATCTAAATTTTCCCTTTTCAAAACATCTCACTAAAGTAGATCCTCCCACAGTGTTTCAGCAAGTAGGAAAGTGGTGGAGCAGCCTAGCATCTAGCAGTAACACAGCTATCGGAATATAATGTTCCTAGTGCTGGTATGAAGTAAGCTCTGTAGGTTGTAATTATTGAAGTGCCAGGCTGCCTGTGTTACAGAAGTAAACACATTTTATAAGCACTACAAACTACATGTCCTTTGGAAAGAGCTAATAACTGACTTGAAAGTCAAGCCCACCAAATTACTGGTCAAAAGTATCTTTACCTTTTCACTAGTGGATTGCCAGCTGTTGCCTTTTGAGTCCACTTGAATAAATGAAAGACCATCCAAATGGGCAAGGATTGAGAAGGTCCATACCAACCTCAGCATTAGTCACTGCAAATTATTCGTTATCAGATCTACAAATTGTTTCCAACAAAAATGATAATGAAAATTCTCTCAGGGCATGTTCTGGGCAGGATAGAAAGATCATTTTTCTAAGGAGCCAAAGAGAATATTTTTTTTTCTCAGTTGTACTGGTTGCTGTGTCTGGTTCTTGTAACGAGGTGGATTACCAGTGCTGGGGGTTTGGGAAGAAATAATTTCTTGCATTGATTTAGGAGAGCTGGATGGTTGGAATGGATAAAGAGAATGGGAGCTCAACTCCTTTAGCTGTCTACTAGGATTACATGACTCTATCAACTCATGTCTTCTTGGCAGTTTTAGAGTCTTCTACATTAGATACCTTTTTCTTGTCCATTTTCCTCTCTGGTATTCAGTATAATCTGTTCTAAGGACTTAAGCTGAAATAAAACTTTAGTTAATTTAGAGAGAGATGGGCAAGGTTTAATTACTACCATTACATAGATACACGCACATATATATCTATATATGCATACACACAGACATATATATGAATAAATGGTTTCCTTTTGTCTTAAACTTTTAAATTGTATTTCAGTATAAGGGGAAAAGGCATTTTCTGCTATGAATATATCTTTAACCTTCTAAACTGCACTAGAAACGTGCTGATTAGAGACACCCACTATCCATTTTACCCCGTTGCTAATGAAAACAAGCCCTGCATTCAAAGCTATTTTTACTGTTAAGATTTGCATAATATAGCTGTGCTCTGAGTCAGATTTCTGCAGATGAAGTAACTTTTTTCCTCATAAAATTTTCTAATTTGAGGTCTAAACAGTAAGATAACTCAAAAACAATTTTAATACCCCAGTTCAATTATTATTCTTACTTAGCAGAAATGAATACAGGTAATTTACAGAGCTGTAAATCTAGCCATTTTATAGAGGTATGTTTATATCATGGGTTCTCATAAAATTCCATTTCTTTTAATTAAATCTCCTTATTTGTAAGTGCCCCTGAGAGAAACTTTGAAGCATGATAACCTGTCTGATATTCTACTGTACATATTTACATTAAAACATCATGGACAAACACACTTCTTAGCAGATAAAATCTCAATTTGTAGAGACAGAGAAATAAAATCCCTCTTTTATCAGCATAAGTTTTCTCATAACAATGCTGATGCTTTGCTCTCCTTATTTTATTAAAAAAAAGGAGAGCAGCAAGGAGGTGGAACAAACCTTAACTCATGCTAACAGAAACTGATATATAATTGGAGGAAAAATCTGTCAAAGGCTACTAAATAAAAAAATGCTACCTTTGGCTCAGGAAGTCCTCAGTAAAAATAGCCGAAGACTCCCAGGATATCAGAAAAGTATCTGTAGATTGTTTCCCAGTTCTGTGCTCCTCCCTAGACATTAGATCTCTGGATCAACACAATACAGCCATCCCTTTTGTTTGACAATTTAGGGATTTCTACTCACTCAAGCTCACAAAAGCAGAGAAAAAAAATCATAGATAAACTCCTCTCTTTTCACATCACCTACAGCCTTTCTTCTACTTCTACAGGAAAAGATTTAGTAGTTCAGAAAGCAACAAAGACCATGATTTGATTCAATTTACAATCAGTCATAACAATAACTTCAGGAAAATTCATGTATCATTGATACATTCATTAAAAACATACGGTTTCATCATTGTGCCATTTCACAGAAACTGATACCATTTAAGTCACCATTCCAATTCAAAATGTTGCATGAATGTCACTTTGATCTGCCCAAATAACATAATCATTAGCATTTAAGTTTGGCTTTACACACTGTTCAAGTATTATTTAAAAATATCTAACAAAAGCGGTGTAGCACCAGAAAAAAAAAAAGTGCCAAATGCTTTTTTCTTAAATTTTTTTAGTAAATAGTTGTTCTCTAGCACAAATTTTATTATTAATAAACTCCAAATTACCTAAACAGGAGTAGTATTAAATCAGAATATGAATACCAATAATAAGCAGGAATCAAATAAACTGCATGGCCTCATCTCTGAACTTTGTTTCCTTCTCTTCCATTTTGAAATAAGGCCATCTCTGCTGAAAATTTGATCTTTTAATTATACTTTTCTAGAACAGTTAGCAGGATTTGGGGGCTTCTCCAATCTCCACACAGATGTTTTGCAGAAACTGCTGCAGGTGTGCCAAGTGAAAGCACCTCAAGATGTATTTGTTGGAGTATTACAGTAAGCATGCATTTTTTAAACGCGAATTTTCTTCAGACATTAAATTGACAACTAAAAAATCTGAAACAGAAGTGCTGAGGTATATAATGTTACATCAGAAAAAGTACAACCTGTTAGTCTGCTGCACTAAAATAACCAGATGATAATGTCTTCATTGAGTGGTTGGAATGAAGAAAGGATAAAAACAAACCAAACGGATGAATGCTTAACTACCATCTCCACTAATCATTAGGACAACAATATTTAATATTAACTCCTCCTCTGTACATGGAAAGTGTATAATTTGTAAACAATTTCCTCTGGAAACACTATTTTGAAAAGATACATAAAATAGGAGTGCATTACCTACTCAAGTGGAAAGCAGAATTGCTAAAAAGAAAGACTGAACTAAGCAAAGGTGCATCTGCAACAAAGGCAGAGCTATCATGTTGGAAGCTGTCCTTTATCCAGTGGGCAAGAAACAAGAAGCAGCCCAACATTAACGGGATTGTGCACAGGCAATAAGGGCAGCTTTAATAGCTTTCAAAAGATACAAGGGAGTGATGCTTTTTTCCCACTCTGCAATGCCAGTTACTTTCTCTAAAATAGACAAATAAAATATATGGTAACTATGACCTATCTGTGGATCACATGGAACTGACTTGTGAATATACATGAAAAAGCACAACAGGAATATTACATTTAAAATGCATAAGGCTTTTCGTAATTGATATCTTATTATGCTTTCTTTTTAATTTTAAGCAAACATATATTACTTGAGTGCCACAATGTATTCACTGTTTTTGGCAACAGCTACCACAAAACTAGGTCAGGAGGTAAATTCTCTGTCATGCTTAATCTTATTTTTGAAATCTTATTTTTGAAGGAGACCTTTCATATATAATGCCTTTAGCAGAATTAACTCTAACTTGTAACTTAACTCAAGGTACACTGAAATTATCTTTTTATATAATCAAAAAGAACTAACTGTTGCAAAAGTTCTAGCTATTCCCATTTGAACAGATTGTTACTGCTAGTAATAAAGCTGTTCTGATACAATACCTGTACAAATCAGTTCTAAGCTAGAAAATACATTATTAATTTAGGAGTTTTGGCTATGTATCATCAGGTACTGTGATAGATTACTTTTTATAGCATGCTGGGTTTCTGAAACTCATGTCATAGTTGTCTGTCTGAAAGAGAGGGACATTGTTCAAGATATTTATACTTCTTTTTTTTCTGTGCCAATAAAGGCTCAGTAAGAACCTCAACAGCTTTACTACCAACTGCTACTAGATCAAGCTGAACATTAAACAGATGGAACCTATTACTAATAAAAATGTTTACCAGCTAGTCATTCAAGGACCCCCGTTGAATCCAACCATGATGCATGTTTGCTGTAACTGATAATAAGAATCAAGAGGCTCTTCTTCAATAACGCAGTCCTCTGACTAGAAGTACAAAGTTCAAAAGGTTACAAGGGCAATTTTTCTCAGTAAGACATCAGTGCCTATGAGCTTGAGTCACCCCATGAGTTAGCAATGTCTGTACCAAAAGATGTAACGTACAAATGACTTTCAAGCATTTGTGTATTTTGGACATATCTTTAAACCTTATGCGAATTGTTTTAACCTGTTCAATAGTAGATCAGTCTGTATTTTGGCTGACCAAGGAAGAGTTACTTTTAAACTGCTAAAATAGACCTGATTCTGGAAGAGTTTCAAGTTGTACTGCAGCTTTCCATAATACATAATTTTTTAATTGCAATCTCTTAGCCAGAACATTTCTAAGCATGCTCAAAGGACAATACCAAATACCAAGAAAATCAGAAAACAAATCACTTCCATGCAGAAAAAGACAAATAAATAAATGGCTGTGTGTTGTTTTTGTACATAGAAGACATTTCAAATAATTAAATGGTTATTATTACTCCAAACATTTGTTGACACAATATCTCAAGCCAGGCCTTAAATGAACATGACTATGTTCATGAGCTAAACCTGTGTTATTTTTTTTTATTCTATTATTTGCAAGATCTGCAAACATTATTACTGTGTTATACAAATGAATAGCTATGACTCCTTCAGACAGGCTGTCAAGAAAACAACAACATAATTTGAACTAATAGAGAAAGACAGGCTAGTGGGAAAAAAGAGACTAACTAAAACAGACATTTTGAACGTGAGGGGCAAAACCAAGTCCTCTAAGGATTAACTTGATAATATTTAAATATTATTTGATCTTCATTTCCATGTAAAGAGAAATGCAGTGCAGATGAAACTCAGCAAAATCATATTTAAAAACCCTTGAAGTGTTTGGTTGTTGCTCCCCCCCCAGCAGAAGCAGAACCAAGGTGCCTTTGCACAGACATGGAGCTGGAAGAGTTCTAGAAACTACACATGGAGACAAACTCATTACTCTGTGTAAACTTGTTTCAAGCCTTCCATTTTAAGGGAGCACAGAATTGGGAGATGCTTTGTTTCCAGGATTGCTGCAGCTGTCACAGATATAAATTAGCCTAATAGCATCACTCACCAGGCACACGTGACAACTGCTGTTTTGACCAACCAAAGCACTCTAAAGCCAAAACTACCACCTGCGATACCTTGACCAAGAGGGACAAGCCTCAAATGAAATTAATTGATTTCCAGAATGGTACAGAGGGGAACTGGTAATGAACACTACCCAAGAAGCTACATATGTACATATATTCCTATCTATAGCCTTCTGAGATAGTATACACAGAGACATTCCACAATATAAACGAGTCCATATAAATTTCACAGTTCCTGTTTCCTCATCAGAAGTATTCTCCTTATTCAATTCAAGTGGACTAGCAAGAAATGGAAAGGAAAATTTGAGAATATGCTACCATACCACCTCAAGCATTACACACTGATGTAGATAGCTTTTGTCTCTCTAGAGTACAAAATAAAAACAAACATGCACAATGACAGTTTTTTTCCATTTGGGATATACCATTAAAAATATATGATTCACAACCTAAATTCACTGCCACTAAATGACAGTTAAATTAATTGGGCTCTTTCTTCTACTATTACTACTACAATAAATTTCAGTGTTATGTAAAGAAAAGCCTCTGGACATCCTCAGGAAAGCTTAAAAAAGTTAAGTCTGTAATAAGAAATGGTTTTGGATCTCTTGTACCAAACATTGCCTCTCCCTGACAATGCACAGCAAGTTGTGAAGTTCTCCTCTAGGCTACATTCCTACTGAAACCAAAGTAGTTGCCTTAAACCCTGACTTGGTGGTGCAGAGGGTTCAACAGCACCACTGGCATAAAGAGATGTTCTTCTTTCCTTCTTTCTGCTGCTCTGGTCTGCTTTTTTACCATTTTCCTCTTTCATCAGACTAAGCCCCTGATCCTGTTCATGGTGCAGACCCACAACATACTGTCACGGCACAAAATGATCAGTGAGATGAAGTACAGAAGTAAAAATTTCTATGCCAGGCAAGTTATGAGTTTAGTCCTTTAGATTCTGTGTGAAAACAGCTGTAGTTTTACAGTTTAATTTTTTTCAAGAGGTATAACCTTCGGAAACAGGGAAAGGCAAATATATAGGGCACCTTTCAGGTACAGAGGCTATGCCTCAGAAATTCTTCTGCATGAAGGAGAAGACGTTTTCCTCCCGATTTCCTCATGCACTCTGACACCAAAACAAGTTGGTAAAAATTTAGAGAAACATTTACTAGCACGCCTGAGATTTAGTAGCTCGTTTGGAAGTGAAAAAATGATTCTTGAAGATAGCTTTGATCAAAGCATGCAAACTAAATTATAAGCTTGTCCTGTTGTTCACTGTGGGAGGAAAGGAAAGACTGGCAAAAGCCAAAATACCTCTTAACAAAACCCATGATAAAAAACATGCTTTTGTAGAATGGACCTTTCAAAAATTACAGATCTCCTGAAATACACATCTTTCTCTGCGAAGCTGGGTAGGCTTGTGCGTGTCATGTAGATGAAGCTAAAAACTATACCACAAGATACAGCTGGCATCAGTATCAATGTTCTCCAGGGCTCTGCTCAATTACTGAAATATCACTGAGGAAAGTTACCACTCAGATATGCCTAATGCAATAATACATATCTACAAACAAATTACTGAGCAGTAATAAGGCACTACAGAAAGTCTTTTAAGTGCTGATATTTTTTTGATAAAGGCAATCAGCATATGTTTTCAAGTGTCTAATTTGCCTGTGCCTGTATAATCCATGACTTCATTTTGCATAATCCTTCATCTCAGTCCCCTTTTGCTAACCCATAAACCGCATGCAAGGTTTAACATAGATCAAAAAAATATATCAGTAACTTTACTCTCATGAAAACATTTATCTGTATAAATGACAAAGTAAACCCCCTGATGGCATATGTAATGTTGTAGCAGCTGTGCTGTAGCACAAGGTATTCTATAATAAACATGCTTAAGGGACCAGCTACAGAGAACCCACACCTGAAAGATTTCCGTGGATGAATACATACCTGTTTTCCATCTCCTTGTGCCTTCCCTCATCACTCTAAGCATTCCTTTTCTCAACAAAATTAACCTTCCTCACAGATAACCACTTAGAGACACAATTTAAGTGGTTAATTTGGAAAAGCCTTCCCTTTCATGCCCATGGTAAAGCACTACTGTCTTCAACACAGCTCGCACATGAGCAGAAGTTAACTACACTGAAAAGTAATCTCTGTTAGGCTCTTTCCTCAACCCTCTTTTCTTACACTTTCTTCTTCCTCTATTTTATTATAGCAGGAGGAAATAGGACTAATTTTGCATGAATAAACAATATCTGGTTTTCTCCATCAGTTTCAGTAGCATTAATAACACTGCTTTATTCTATTTGTGCTACGAATACATTCTTAAACTGACAGTTTGACAAATTAAATATAACCAGGGAAAAAAACTACTCTTAGAATCGTAGAATCATTTAGGTTGGAAGAGATCCTCAGGGTCATCGAGTCCAACCATAACCTAACTCTAGCACTAAACCATATCCCTAAGATCCTCGTCTAAACAGCTTTTAAACACCTCCAGGGATGGTGACTCCACCACTTCCCTGAGTAGACTGTTCCAATGCCTGTTCCAATGCCTGATAACCTTTCCATGAAGAATTTTCTCCTGATATCCAACCTAAACCTCCCCTGGCACAACTTGAGGCCATTTCCTCTTGTCCTATCACTTGCTACTTGGGAGAAGAGACCAACACCCTCCATGCTACAACCTCCTTTCAGGTAGTTGTAGACAATGATAAGGTCTCTCCTCAGCCTCCTTTTCTCAAGGCTGAACAGCCCCAGCTCCCTCAGCTTCTCCTCATAAGACTTGTGCTCCAGGCCCCTCACCAGCTTTGTCGCCTCCTCTGCACTCTCTCTAGTACCTCAATGTCCTCCTTATGATGAGGTGCCCAAAACTGAACACAGGATTCAAGGTGGGGCCTCACCAGGGCCGAGTACAGTGGCACAATCACTTCTCTAGTCCTGCTGGCCACACTATTCCTGATAAAAGCCAGGATGCTGTTGGCCTTCTTGGCAACCTGGGCACACTGCTGGCTCATATTCAGCCAGCTGCCAATCAACACCCCCAGATTCCTCTCTGCTAGGCAGTTTTCCAGCCACTTCTTATTAATCTACTCATATAAGAACTTTTGAATCCTATATATATATATTTTTTTTTTTCTATCAACTTTTAATATTTTGCTACATTATTATGTGGAGTAACTCAAGAAACAGCAGCTGAATTGCGTGATGTTGTAACACATGGTGCCATCTGTTGACTGATAGTGGCTCACACCGTTACACAATATTATTAGATGGTTGTCTCTAACATGTAGTGGAAGTCATTCTGGCTCCTATCCAAACTTTAATAGGGACTTTAACCTTCCAGACAGCGCTGAGTGCTGTTAGCAAGATACAGCCTGCTGGAGATCCTCACAATTTAGACACATAATGTTGTGTAGTCACATTTAGAAAGTGAAGATCCTAAGGCTATTTCTCACTGAAAGAGAGTACACAGACAATTAATATAGAAGGAAGAATGAAGAACAGGCAAAGCCCTCATCAGTAAAGATGTGGATCATACATGGGATCCCAACAGAACAGTAAAGACCTAAATTATCATTACTCAGAAGAAATCAGTGATGCTATTCAGTAATAACACTGAAGTGATATTCAGAAAGGGATTATTTTCCCCTTTCTACCTAGTAGAACAGCATTTTATGATTCTCATCATATTTAGTATGAGACAAAACCGATCCAAAGGCTGCATGTAGCTATAATAATGCCACATTTCTGCTTCACTACCTCACAGTGTCAACAAGTCAGGGCTGGAGACAGTTTGCTCCAAGCTTATGCTCTCCACAGTGATCAGTTACCAGCTTCATCGAGACTACAGATGAACCTCATTCATTACGTATTTACATAATATATATTTTGTATGAAGTACAGTATCTGTTCACAGGATGAGATTCTGCAATGCTTTAACCTTGCCATGCCAGCTTCCATGGGAACATATCATTCACTCATTCCAAAATACTTCCTTCATAGTCAAGATACAGGCTAGCCCTTCAGATTTTATTTAGCAGCTGGTAAATTGCTGTTTCTAGCCCCTCCTAATGGACCTTAGGACTTCAACAGTCCAGTGGGAAGTTTTAAATACCGAGACAGAATAATGAGCTTGTGAATTTCAGGAAACTCCTGGGATGGAGCTGACATTAAATGGTGCCTCCAGAGAGCAAATAGCTTCAGATCAGGGCATTGTATATTGAAAGGAACATCTATCAAAGGGACAACTTAACAAATTGTATCACAGCTGTAAGGGCTGTATAAATACCTTGACAGTTTGCTGACTGACAAAACTCAAAAAGAACTGAACTATGACACTAAAAGCTATGCGAATGTTTGAGGTTTGGAGGTTCACAGGAGAGTTTCTTCCATATCAAACTCTATTTAGTAATTTCAATAGTCTATGCAGTAAAATCAAACATATTAATTTTCTATCTTAGAATTTGTCCAAAACATAAAAGGTGGATCTGATGACATCTGTTTCCCTTCCAGATTTACTGGAAAACTCCCAAAAAACTGGAAACCCAGAAATGATGGTACTGGGCCTTTAAGTCTCCCACCAGTACCTGCATGATCAATACCTGAGGAAAGGTATGCAACAGATTGCAGTGGGCTCTCTGCCCAGTGCACCTGGCCAGTCTGGGAACTGCCAACGGACTCTGAGGGAAACATTTGTCTTTAAAAACTTCTGGCCCTGTTATTCTGGAAATTCAGCATGACTCATAGCACTTAACATTAAACTTTTTCTACAAATCTGCAAAAATATCACCATAGTATTTTCAAACAGGTTACATATTTTTGTTGGTGGGAATGATGTTTTGTTAGTTTGTTTTTTTTTTTAAAAAAAAGTCTATGCATTCCAGAGACTGCATCAGCATCAGATATCTGACAGAAGGGATGATCATCCCCACACAAGGCTCTCTAGAACCAACCTTCAGGCTAGAAGCTCCTGGAGGCAAAGGCAAACCGTCTTTTGTGCTGCGTACAGCACTGAGCACTCTGAGTTCATCATAAAGCAATAAAACAAATCATTTCCTACATGAAAACTCAAAGAGTCACATGCAATATCACAGCACTGAAGAAAGACATTCTATTGCTACAGCATTATCTGGTTGGAAACCTATAATGGCAGCAAAAATCATAAAAATGAAAATATCACATATTTTGACCTCAAGCTATAGCCAAAGTCTTTATAGCACAATATGATTGAGAGAGAAGCTACAGAATTTTGCAGACTTCACATTTGATAGCTTAAACCATTGCAAAATTCCTACACAGCTGGACAAAATGTAAATGGATAAGAGCTGAAAATTTTCCTTCTATGAAGTACACTTTCTCTTCCTTGTGTGCAAATGAGATAAACACAGCTGTCTTTCCACTGCCTTTTTTGCATCTTTGACTGTGGTGCTTATCTCATTTCAAGACTGGTATACACAGATGAGCAGGCTCAGAACATCCCACCCCCTGCTTTTTTTTTTTTTTTTAATTTTGGATTAGCTAAGGCACTAGAGGTCATCTGCAGGAGGAAGACGTGGCTGTTACCATACATTTTAGGCTCATAGAAGATTTTTGTAACATAAATTCATGAAAACCTTCAAAGCTCTCATTATTCAAACTATTTATGAAGTCCCACATTTGATTTTCTTAGACCACTTTAGGCTAGGACGTAAGAGGTTCCCTCCTTAAAAATTAATACAGAGAATACATGAGCTATACACAAATAGTTTTTGTTTAAGGATGAAATTTTGTCTCAAGAAGATGCAGATATATGACCGCCATGCCTTAGTTTCCCATATAGTGGCTGACACTAATATGTTACCAGCTTATTTTATAAAAGCCTTGGTTAAATATTTAAAAAAATAACTCGGTATTCTTTATCCCCATCAATCTTGCCCCCAATGTTACCAAAACATAAAGAAAACAAAACAAAAATATCTGTTTTCTGTCATAGTCAATGTCAGATATTTACACAACTGCTTAGATACTGAGGAAAAAATTTTCTTTCTTTTTTTCCCAGAGCATGGAATAGTAAAATCAGTAACAAAAAAAAAATAAAAATCTGTTGATGAACTCGAAAATTATCACCAAATAATTTCCTTAGTGCTGTTACTATGAATGTCAAAAAGTTTCAAAGAATTCATAGTTACCTCAGAATTAGAAACCATCAATTGTTGCAGACCATTGCATCTTGCAGAAAGTTGCACCAAAAGCATGATTGTGAAAAAAAATATGTATCTCTACAGTCAGCATTAGTAATAAACAGGTAATGCTAAAAAAAGGTAGCCATGATCTGATCATCAAGCAATTGCCACATTTTCATGTATTAGTATTGCAGCTCCTCCTTTAAAATATGAAGTTAAAGCTGGACAGGGAATAACCAAGTCACTGGATACTCCTGAAGAACTTTTCCAAGCATTTCTTTCCTCAGACCCTTCCTTTTCTATCTCTTCTTTATCCTCTCCACACCAGTACTACCATTTTTTCCCACCTCTTTCCTTACTGCAGGCAGAGTTAAAGCAGAGTACAAGACTGTCCTGGGTCTGGCCAGGACAAGTTAGCTTTCTTTAGTGCAAAACAAGAGAAAAATCACAGCATAGGAATAGCCAGATTTTAACTGTTGAGGAGACTGCTTTCAGCAAGCTAGAGGGCTTGAAAGCATTTGTTATCCCCAAGCTGTGGCACATGCCACATCACGCGAGTGCCATCCTCCCGCTTCCCACTCGCGGCACGCATGACTCAGAGCCATCTCTGCAGGGACGCATCAGCACTTAGGTAATTTAAAAGTTCTAATTTAACTGCCTTACTGCTTAAACATCATCAGCTTAAACCAAAACCCATCCTCCCAGGATTTTCTGCCATGCTACATTAGGAACTGAATTTTAGCTACATGCAAGACCTTGGTTTCAACTTATCTCTGACATTCATGTCTCTTGTGAACTAAGTCAGGAGTGCTGGACGCAGCATGATCAGAGCCAAAGTTTTACAGTGAGCATCTACATTGTCTATTAAGTACCAATGTTATCAGAAGTAAATATCTCATTTTCCCATGCAATGGCAGTCAACTCCAGTTGGGTATAGCATTTTTAGCAATATAGCAAATGCCACAATCACAAAGAAATAATATTTGTAAGAAGCTGATACGGTTGATACCATGCACAGCAGGAAGAACGGTGTTAAACCACATAGAAAATTCTTGCTAACCTTATGAAAGACAATTAAAAAAACCTTAACAAAAGAAAAAGATCTCTTTCTTGGTGGTGATTTCCTGTATTGGCGCCCTATAGGAGAAATCACATATAATTGGTTTACTGAAACTTGATGAAGGTGAAGGTACTGTAATGTCAATCCTTCCAAAATATTTTGGCACTTCCTCTAGCCTCCACATTATTTGTATCCCCTTCATTTTCTGTTTGAGAATAGGAACACGTCTCATACTTCTCAGTAAATTATTTTATTTTACATGTATATTTTAATTTTTTCTTTCTTACCCCCAACTAAACAGCTGAGCCTCTGATTATAAATATTGACAGGTTACATCCAAATGGGCAAATGGAAGTGCATTTGCCATATTTTCCTAATGATCTTAGAGGAGCTTGTGAATCAGTATCCAAATCTCTGATGAACAGTCTGCTGTAGCACTAAGAGATTCTGATGCTTTAATACCTTAGATTTCCATAATGCAAAGCAGCAGATAAGCAAGATTTCATATACAGTTCTGTCAGATCTGTATCAAATACCACACACTAATCCTATTGCATTTCTAATACGCATGGTGAGATCAGCAGAGGAAAGCTCCACTTTTCAAAGACCAAAATCAGACCCAGCTCTTCCCCTCTGCAGGCTCCTACTCCACCATCAGAATCCTAGGAAGTTTTTTACATGGTGAGCTTTTTCTCTTGATTTCAAAAAGTTCACAGCAATGAGCAAACATTACTTATCTTTTTAATTGCTGAAGGAACTGAGACATAGATGGATGCTAAGCAGCTTGTCCAAGCTCATATTTGCTAAGAATCACATCAAGGAGTGTCAAGGAAGAAATATCTCACCTCCGGCAAGTAATGAGAAACACAGCCCCTTTCTTGAATACGATCTATGAGTACCTGACAAATACAGAGTGGTCTTTTAAGAAGCAAAAATACATTTGGCTGTTTTACTTGTTTTGACTAGGAAGGAGAGAAAAGAATAGAAGGCAGAAGTAAGTTATTCCTCCTTAGCAGACAATTGCTTCTCTACTGTAGCAAATATAAGATTTCATTACAATTTAATGGCTCACATACAGTAAGTCTCAGTCCAGTTGCCAGTGAAGAGCAACCCAATTTTGCAAGCCTTTCCCATCATGAAAATGCCTTTTTTTCCTCTCTTCAGTTTGTGAGCTTAAATAATTGGCCCCAGCTTGCAGAACTGAGATTAATTTCATAAAGATGTATTTCAGTTACTAACTGTAATTGCAGCACTTCAATCTATGAGGTAGTATAACAACATAATTTTCTACCTTGGGAAGAAATAGAGTAGTAAATAAGTTTATCAGTGATCTTTTCTCACTAATAAGTAAGTAGCAGTGATTATACCAGGAATATCAGCTGCAAATGCAGGGTCAATGTTTACCTCATAAAGTACTTCATAATAGAAGAATAATCATTTTATTTTTTTGAACAGTGAAGAGTTATAGAATTGTTTTACTTTAATTTCCAAAATAATCCAATTTGTGAAAAATAAGTGTTTTTCTATGCTGTAACTTTGCTAGAAATGTCTTCATAAATAACCATGCTTAATGTACTGTACAGATGAAATACAGTATCAGCAATATCATTATTCTAGCATGAAAAGTTCTATACCCATTATGAGTTTCCAGATATAATCATAAGAAATATTACATTTAGAATTTTGTGTTAACATATAAAAACACTAACAAAAAGCCTCCTTACTTGGATAGTTAATATTTATTAACATGACACTTCAGCAATGGCCAGGTGAATAATGCACATTTTGAAATGCTTTTTTCCATTTAGGTATTTAAATGCAGATAAAAAAAATAACTCCTAGGAGACATAATATTGCTTTTAAATTACAGACAACTCATTTGAGGCCTGAGTTAGGAACACAAAATTCCAGTTAGAACCTTAGCAACTAAAACTGATAGGGTTATTACTGTTACAAAAGCTAACATGTATAAACAACATCAGCAGACAACAGGACAACAACACAGTCCTGAGTCCAAAATATAATTAATAGGAAAGGAAAGCATCACCACAATGAGCACTTAAGCTATAAAGAACTCTCCACTGTTCACCACTAGAAATTCTTTCTTATCCATCAAAAGCCTAATTCTGTTACATTGAATATAGCAAGAAAAAAATTATCCCTATGGAAGCTAAATTCAAATTACTTCAGTAGGACTGGAGCACATATATGGATTCATATTTTCCTTCACCAGATCCATCAATCTTTAATTACAATATTTACAGCCTTTGGCATTTAAGACTAATGAGTTAAAGCTTCTAAAATCACATAATTGGCTTGAAATAATTGCAGGATTTAAAATAACACTTTTTTTTTTTTTTTTTCTGAATAGCCTCATTTAAGCTTCCCAGGATCATCTTTTAAGCTCTTTGCTAAAACCATAAAGGGTGACCTTTTTGGTTAAACGTAAGTTGGAGATATTATATAACAATATGTTTTTCGAAAATGAAGCTTTTTAAAAAACACCAATAACGTGAACTATTTGGAACAGTATCTGCAAACAATATGTCGTATCGCTATGATATAATACCAAGTATGACACATTCGTACGTCCTAAAGACCATATATGAAGTTAGTGGGAATCATCAACTCCAAAAATTTCAAAGCAAACAGACAAACATACACAGAGCCTCTTCTATTTAAGGTCTGGGGGGGCTAGGGGGGAATGGAGGAGAGGAGGCAATTGTTCCATATACCACAAGGGGTTTAAATGCTTTATTTATGTCTTATGATACTGTAAATATCCAACATTCAGGCAATTTCTGTTGCCCATTATGGTAAATACAGAGAACACAATTCTTTTGCTTGTCTTGCAGAAACTATGATTAATCCATTTACTGGTCAGCAGCCACTTTTCTCAGTAGATCTCAAAATTGTTCTTAACCCTCCCAAGTCCATCACCAGTTCCAGTCCCAGCTTTACCACCATCACCTTGTCCAAGGTGGATGGAAGACAGCCTCAATGAGATATTCTCTTCCTTTCTCCCTTTTTTCCCTCAGGACTGTGTCAGGAGGCAGATAAAAGGGCCTTATGCTAGTGGTTCCCATCAGACTATTCCCAGGCTGGCAGGTAGGAGAAGAAAACTTAAACTCTTCTGGTTCTGATGGGATGGAAGGAAGAAGTGGGTCAGCAGTGATTTACCACAGAAACCTGTCATGCTTTGACAGAAAAAGAGCAACGAGAAAGGATGGGGAAGTATTCTCTGCCTCTTTTAGCTGCACTGACTGGGAGAGTAGTTTTAGGGGGTGGACTGATAGGAAAAATAGCCAGCTAAACAGGACACCAATTTACTCCAGGCAATATGGACGTTCATTAGAGTTGCAGCTCTCCCAGCCACTGACAGAATGGTATAAACCAAAGCTCAGAATTTGTATATCCACAAAAATGAGTGAGAAATGACAGTACTGGGTGCTAATACACATATAATAGTTGATCTGAATTATCTGCTGTGTAGGAAACAGAGGTAGAAGTAACACAGAGCGGNAAAAAAAAAAAAAAGAAAAAAAAAAGAGAGGCATTTTTAGCACAACAGTGATGTGTGATGGGTATGCTGTGCAGAAAACAAGTCCAGGTCAAAAAATAATGACCCTTCATCTGTTGAATCCTAAACCTCTAATTCCCTTGTATGTGAAATTTAAGAGACTTAAGACTACAGCCTTAAAGTAACAAGGTAACTCTTCTGCAGTACTTCTTCTTAATATTGCTATTCGTACAGCACTTGGAATAGTAGCACTTTACTAATTTTCACTAGAAAAAGCAATCACAAATATTCCAAAAATTGTGATCCAAGTCTAGCACAGTTCAAAGTAACCCAAGGCATTCAGAGCCTGGTTTAACACCTGACAAACAAACAATAAGAAAGTTGTGTCCAAATAAATGCATTACGATTTGATCCTCTGATGACTATGAATATTCTCACAATTGTTCCGCTTCTTTGCATTTACAGTTGCATAACTTTTATTCTACAGAACTAATATGAAAATTATAGTGATAATTGCATACAATTCCAGTACTCTTTTTAAGTATTAATCTAATTGCATTAGAATTTAAATTTTCTTTCGGAATAAAAAACAAAGCAAGAACTGTTGTTTGTTTGTTCTTTTAAAGATGCTGTCGGTGGACACAAGAGACTGTAATTACATTTTACAGAACATACTTAGATTTTTACATTAGAAAACTAGTAAGAGCAGGTTTAAAGAGATTCCAATTTCAACCAAAATTATAGCTTTGACTGAATATTTAAATAGATAAATTATATCTATTGATTTTTTTGTTAAAAGTAAATGCTAAAATACTAATTACCTGACATTAAGCTATATTTAAAATTGCATAGTTTTGTTTACAGCAAGATCAATACCATTTAAAGTATTAAACAGACTAGGTGCTAATCAAATTGCTAGTAGGATAACATATTTTGTTCATGACTATGATATCACCTAGTGAAAGTCTTTAAAATGGTTAATCCTCTAGCTTCTTACTGACAAAAAATGATAGACTGCATCTTTTAATCACATTCCCATTCAGCAGCTGGAGTATCAGGAACTGACAAATGGCATCACGTTCTCTTGAAATTCAGGCAGCAAATATTTTGCTCATACAAGATTAATGAATGTCATCTTAGCACAAAAGCATTCCTCTTTATATTTTATCCCCATTCATAAAAAGATCAAATTAGCTCTACAACTTTTAAAACAGATCTGTTTTTCACAGTTTCAGAAAGGGACAATAAAAAGAAACATACTGTGCAAAACATACATATTTTTGTGCCGAATGAGGTGTTAAAACTTTTGCTTCAATATGTGCAATTTTGGAATAATTTTTGGTGTTCAAAGTAATTGCTGTTCCCTAGTACAAGTTAAAAAATCTAGTACTGAATTCTCTGGATGTTTCTACGGATAGACTGTATAAACAAAAAAGTATGACACCCTTACAAAACCTAACGGGAGGCATACATGACTTCCTCCTATGTCTACGAAGTCCAGCCATGGGCTGATCAGTCACAGGCTGATTCCAGTCACAGTAACACATCTTGAACAATCACCTGAAAAACTCACCTGTACGGGTCACTATAAGAGAGTTGTCCTGGGCTCTGATACAGGCTTTTTCCGTTAGGGCAGGCTGTGACAAACTTTTGAAGCTTTGTGCATTTCAGCTGACCTAACTTTAGACATCTCCAGCAGTTCAGACATCTCCAGAGGTGTTGATTGACAGACAGCTGAATATGAGCCAACAGTGTGCCCAGGTGGCCAAAAAGGCCTACAGCATCCTGGCTTTTATCAGGAATAGTGTGGCCAGCAGGACTAGAGAAGTGATTGTGCCACTGTGCTCAGCCCTGGTGAGGCCCCACCTTGACTCCTGTGTTCAGTTTTCAACTCCTCATCATAAAAAGACATTGAGGTACTAGAGAGACTGCAGAGGAGGGCAACGAAGCTGGTGAGGGGTCTGGAGCACAAGTCTTGTGAGGATCAGCTGAGGGAGCTAGGGCCATTTAGCCTTGAGAAAAGGAGGCTGAGGGGAGACTTTATCACTGTCTACAACTACCCAAAAGGAGGTTGTAGCATGGAGGGTGTTGGTCTCTTCTCTCAAGTAGCAAGTGATAGGACAAGAGGAAACGGCCTCAAGTTGTGCCAGGGGAGGTTTAGATTGGATATTAGGAAAAAAAAATTCATGGAAAGGTTTGTCAGGTATTGGAACAGCCTGCCCAGGGAAGTGGTGGAGTCACCATCCCTGGAGGTGTTTAAAAGCTGTTTAGATTAGGTTCTTAGGCACATGGTTTAGTGCTAGAGTTAGGTGATGGTTGGACTCGATGATCCTGAGGGTCTCTTCCCATTATTCTATGATTCTATAATCAATCTCCTTATATAAGTTGGTCATTGAACTTCTGCAGTATTGATCCCAACATATAAGCTGGTCATCCTACAACTTTTTTTATGTCATGGGAGAGAAACAGAAACAATGCAACTGAGCTGTTTTGTACATAAAAATGAGGTAAAGTTTATTCAGGTAGTAGCTACTATTCTTTCTAGTGATTTTAAAGGAAAACCGAGATTCAGACACTAAGATCTGCAGTTAGTCTGGTGAATCCTCTCTTTCAACACTAAAATGGAGCCAATCATATATGGAGAACTCAATTAGTAGGGAATAAAACAACATAGAATTTCCTGAGTGGGAAGAGACTCACAAGGATCACCAAATCCAACTCCTGTCTATGCATATGACAACTCCACAGTTCACACGATGGGTCTGATGGCATTGTCCAGTCTCTTCTTGAATACTGCAGACTTGGGGCCATCACTACCTCCCTGAGGAGCCCATTCTGGTGCTCCACCACCCTCTGGGTGAAGAACCTTTTCCTAATGTCCAACCTAAACCTCCCCGGCACATATTCCTGCCATTCTCTTGGGTTCTGTCATTGGTCACCAAAGAGTAGAGATGGGAGCCTACCCTTCCTCCTCCCCTTGTGAGGAAGCTGTAGACTATGATGAGGTCTCCTCTTAGTCTCCTCTTCCCCAGGCTGAACAAACCAAATGACTTCAGCTGCTCTTCATATGGCTTCCTCTTCAAACCCTTCACCAACTTGGTAGTCCTCTTCTGGATGCTCTCTAGTAGCTTTATCTTTTTTTTCATACTGTGGTACCCAGAACTGCACACAGTGCTGCAGGTGGGGCCGCAGCAGTGCAGAGCAGAGCAGGACAATCACCTCCCTCACCTGGCTGGCAATGCTGTGCTTGATGCTCCCCAGGACCCTTCTTGGCTGCCAAGGCACACTGTTGGCTCATGTTCAACTTGCCATTGAGCAGAAACCCCAGATCCCTCTCCACAGAGCTGCTTTCCAGCCTCTCGTCCCCCAGAATCTATGTACAGACAGGGCTGCCATGTCCCAGGTGCAAAATTTGGCACGTACCCTTGTTGAACTTCATGTGGTTGGTGATTGCTCAGTTTTCCAATTTATCCAGATTCCTCTGCAGGGCCTCTCTGCCCTTGAGAGTGTCAACAGCTCCTCCCCATTTTATGTCATCGGTGTACTTACTAAGTATTCCCTCAAGTCCTGAGTCTAAGTCATTTATGAAGACACTGAATAGTGCTGGCCCTAAGACAGATCCCTGCAGAACCCACTAGTGACTGGTCACCAGCCCGGTATAAGCCCATTTACTAGAACCCTTTGAGCCCGGCCCATCATCCAATTGCTCACCCACTGCATTGTGTGTTTATCCAGTTGTATGCTGGACACCTTGTGTCCAGGAGGATACTGTGAGAGACAGTACCAAAGGCTTTACTGATATCCAAAAAGATCACATAGACAGGCCTCTCTTGTCATGAACTAGATTTCACATGGCTCAGCTTTATTTATTTGATTTCATGAAAATTATCAAAGCATTCTTTTAGGCAGATTATAAAAACATTTGCTTTCAATGTAATTCTCTTAAAGTGCCTTTACTATGGCCCATGGAGTTGTAACAATGAATACCAACATGTCTTGCAGGCACATCATAAATACATACATATCCTAGACAATTACATGATCAAAAGTCAATTACCTAAATGCACGAGGAGGCATTGAATTTTTGAGAGACTAATGATAAAGAGTAGGTGTTCTTACTTTTTTAAAACAGGTCATTCACTTCAAAAACACATTTTAGGGACCCAAATTCGAACACCTCTGACCTACTTCCTAAATAAGAAACCTGGATGGGTGACTAACTGCCCTTGACTACCTGACAGGATTAGGCTCTATTTTCCACTGAAAGCAGACTCTTCTCTTGCCTACAACGAAATAAAAGTTAAATGATGTGTTTGTTCAGGACAGATTACAAATCAGCTGAAGCACCTGCATATTATCACAAATGCAAATGTGAGGCATTGCAAAGAACTTCACAAGGTAACAGATCAGAAGCCACCTGAGGAATCACTACACAAGGCACCATAATACTGTCAAGCACAGTGAAACACTAACGTGCGGCATCAAGGGCTGTGTTGTAACTGGAAGATCATAAAATAGGAGATACCTAAATGATTTTTTAAAGTCACCATAGGCAGGATCTAGCTAGTACATTGCAATACTTCAGTCTTAAAAAGCTCTCTCTAAAGAAACACAAAGTCATTTTTCAGAAGATTCTAAGTTTTAAATATTAAATGTTTTTCTCAGTCGTTTTTCATGTGTCAACTAATATTGCTGTTGTTTTCATTCAGAATGAAAGCAAGGTTTAAAATGTCAGAATTTTCAGTCAAAGAGTTATTTCAAATTTTAGTAAGAGCCAGTATGAGATAAAAATAACTGTACATACTGAATTTATGTACTCTTACTGAGCTGAGGGCACAAATTAAAATTGGGTCTTTTGGATTTGGTTTTATTAGCTTGAACTCTTTTTTAATACATACGTTCTGTGACGTTGAGGACATAAAATAGAGAGAACCATGCAGCTTGTTCTGAAGAAAGAAAACCAGTTTGGATCTGAATATGTTCTTTGGGAATATTTTTGTGCTGTTACAGAAAACTGAGAGAGATTGTGTGTCAATAATGTGATTCTCATGACAATGTAAAATAACCATTTATGTAATGATTTTTCTTTATTATTACTTTGAGCCATGATGATTGATTCTAATGTTGCCACCACATCAGTTTTGCTTCATCATCATGTTGCCCTTCTCCAATCTTATTTTCTTGACATGTTATTGCAAATGGAAATGCACCAGTCTCTTCCTTGTTATACTTCAACCTATTTATTTCAAGTTTTGGTTTTGTGCCTTTTTTTTTTATTTTTTTTTTTTTTTTTTTTTTTTTTTTTTTTTTTTAGTCAGATATATATTATTTCATCTTTCTGTGCACCTAGCTGGGTGGTTTCTTTTTTTTTGTTATAGTTGCACGTTCGAAAAGAATACACAACAGAATCATTTTTCATTATCTGCTACAACACAGAAAGAAACATGCATAGTTCTTCCTTCAGCTACCATATTTGGCAATTTTTTCCTAATTTAATGGACAACACAGGTTCTCAGCATAATCTTCTTTGTATGTTGTCAGTTAATGACAAGGTGGTCCTACTATTACTACTAATTCATGATCTCACTGACACACAGTCAGAGTTTTCTCAAAGTAAATGTCAGTGTAACAAAGCAATACCACAAGACAGTAGCATCCCAGTACGCCGCAAAAGCCATGTGAAACACAAGGATTCATTAAAAGAAAATTCTGATATGAAATTCAAGATTACTTTGAAAGCATGGAGAATTAGTGTCTCTATTTTCATTTTGTTACTGTAACTTATTTACCTGCTGGTCTGTCTTTAATATCACAGTGAGAATTGCAAGCAGCTCTTTCATAAGGCAAGGTAACATGAAGAACATTTACTCCACTACATAGTCTCTCCTTCAGAATAAAAAAATTGAAGCACTATCTCATCTGTGATAGATTTCCAGTCCCTTTCCAAAAGCAAGATAGGTCACACATTCCCAGAAACTGGCCTGTAAAATCATTTCTTCCTGGTAGGCACACACACAGCCTTGGAAAGGCACACGACCAGTGTTCTCCAGAAGCATGGAACATTTTTACAACTGCGAATAAGATAAAAGTTTAAGATCCATCTGGAAAAGCACATTTGGAAGCCAAATATTTCCCTTCTAAGTTGCTTAACTTATGAATAATTTTAAATTAAAAACCCAGCCTGCAGAAAACAGAAAGCAATTACACATCTGAACATGTTTTCAAACACCTTACATAAAGTTAAGAGGCTAAAATAACATAACTCTCAGGGGCAGAAAAATCTTTTCAGCACTTTTGCTTTGTTTTACCAGCCATGACCAACAACACTGCTACCTAATTTTAATGCTGGAGGCAGGACTGAATCTCTCATTTAGATACAGTATGGTTCATTGTTGAAAACCTGAAAATTCAGGTATTAATCTAACCCAGTGAGATCCAGCCCTCCTAGACTAAGCCATCTCATAAGCCAATGTATGAAGAACCATATTTTGCTTTGGTGTTTTAGTCTTGTTCTTTCTTAGAACTGGACCTTGAACTGACTTCAGTTCTTTACAATAATGACCAATCTACTGAAATTCACAGCACCGTACTTATATAAAACCCAGTCATCCAAAAAGCACTGAAATGTGTATTCAGAAGCTGTAACGAGATTTTTTTTTTTCCCAGAAGGAAAGCAAGACAGGCATATCTCTTCAACAGTATATTAGCTCCTTAACAATAAAAGCTTCTCCTTTTCAAGGCTCCCTGAGATTTCATATAGAAATTTAGAGAAGACATAACATTACAGAATAGCTCTTATTAGCTGTTGTGTATTTCCAGTTCACTTCCCCTTGTACACCTTTCTTATCTTGTCTTTCCACTTTCTTCTTTTAGAAGGATATTAGAAAGGCAACTAGACCTTTTCTGCAGAAGAGGAAAAATACAGCCTACGTATAAGCAAAATTACCTTTAATTAGATTGCATGTCAAGGTTTTTCCTGAAGCACCACTAAGTGTTTAAGATTTTAATGTTCTGGGCCTATGAGACTTATTTGACATGAAGAGTTAAGGGGCAAGTGACAATATTATTCATTATTAGGTCAGGAATGTCAAATAAGAAAATTATTTCAGAGTTGCAAATGATTACTCAATTACTATAAATTCTGCCATTTACTTTTAATATTTTAAAATATCTGGAGTTTCTATCTTTGGGGCTTTATTATTAACAACTCAGACCTTTGAGCTTTGTTTGCTGTACAGCAATAGAGAGGCTGCTTTGTGACTTCATGGTTATAACAAAATTCATACCATTCAGAGTGTTTTAAAAAAGAAGGGAAGCAGGAGGGCATTGTTTCAGTTATTGATTTGTCTAGGTTGCTGACTGAAGATCAGGTAGGAGGGCAAAGAGTTTCTGAAGGTGAGTCATAATGATGAGGTAAGTACCTTTGAGAAGGGAGATTTTTTCCTCTTTTTTTTTTTTACTTCTTTGAAAACAGTAAGCCTAGTAAGAATAAAGACAGGTCCACAGCCTGTTGAAGTTTCTTGACATCCCTGGTTTCCTGAAACAAGTTGTTTCTTCTGTTCCTTTCCACATGACGTGGGAGACAGCCTTGAAAGCCTCTGAGAGAATCCGTATTGATTTCCTCTTAAGGATGGATTAGAAGAATGTGAGCCTTGAGGAAAACAGCTGCCCTTTTTCTGTAGTGTACTTTAAAAAAAAAATAAAAATCCATTGTGTTTCTACAAGTTTATTCCAGCATCATTGAGTAATAGCTTCAAAATACTTCTCAACACTTAAAACTGTGAATGAGACAGGAGACTCCCCTTCGTCATGCCGCTCGTCTTTGTTTACCAGTACAGATCTATCCCGATGTTAATGCTGACGTTAACAAATGCTGAAACATCTACACCCTGCATGTCATGGATTACTTTTTCAATAGCTGAAGGAACTACCAATACCACTTTAAGGGTATACTTGTATACTTCCCTATTCAAAGTAGGTGAGTCTTGTTCTACTGTTGCTTGAGTTTCACCTTACTAAACATTTCATGTCATGTTCTATATGTAGGGGTTCAGAAATCCTCATTGTGAAAACACTGATTGTGTTATTTTATTAAGTACCTGGACCATTCATTGACTAAAATTGAGATATTTCTCTGGTTTTAATTATCGTTGATGAAATAACGTCATATTAATAGCATCTATCTGCTGTATGATAATTGCCATTTTTCTCAATATAGTCCCTAGTGATATCCTATCTAGGTAAGAAGTTGAGATAGAAATGCAATTTAGTGGTTAAACATCTGGTTTGAAATAACTGAGCTCCCTGGAAACACAGATTTCAAACCATTGCAAAGCAGCCTCAGATCTTAGGCTTTCAAAACAGCCAAAGGAAATACCATACAATTTACTCTGTAGGGATAATTAGACTAGTATGTAAAAATGAAATTACTAAAGATCTAGTGATAGTATGTGTAGGAGAAATATTAAACACTCCTGTGGTCCACACTGATGATTGTACTTTGGTCATGCTAACAACTGCATGCAGCACAGGTATGAATAAATTCAACAGAACGATAGGCACCAAGTTATTAGTACATCTTAGGCCTACTTTCCTGAAGGATTCTGTGGAAAAAATTGAAACCAGGGAGCCGTCAGGATCAACTAGTCACGACACAAGACTAAACAGATTCAGAGATGGACTATCAGAAGTAAATGTCTACAATCATGCTCTTAAACATCTGAAGCTTTTTCACCTAATGGAGGTCACATCATGAGTACCACTCTAGAGCTCAAACTCTAGAGTGATCCTGGAAGCCAATTCCTACCTGTATCTTTATTCTTACATTTTTTTCATAACAAATATCTTTGTTTCCTCCACTAGAAATGAATCTAGCGAATTCCCACTTTCACATGGAACTTAGTTCAATTTCCAACATTTTCCAGGTTTTTTTTCCTGTTGTTGTTTGGGTTTTTTTGGCATGGTTTTGTTTGTTTGTTTGGGGGGGTTTTTTGTTTGGTTTTCTTTTTTTTTTTGTTTGTTTGTTTGGTTGGTTGGTTTTTGTTTGTTTGTTTGTTTTTGTCTCCCTACTCTCATACATTCAACTCACATGCAAATCGACCTAAAATGCACCTAACAGTGAGAAGTGCTAGTACCAGCCTATCTACAGACTACAGACTATAGCACTAGCTCCTTTCCTTCTCTCACCTACAGGAGTTCCCAGTCCTGTAGACAAGCTCAGTGTCTATTTCAGTTTTCAAATGCACAGAGGAAAATCTGGAAAAGAGGTCCTAGTGTGATTCAGGAAAACGAAGCAGGTCATCCACTAGCCAAAAACCTCTCTCTGCATTGACACTAAAGAACACTAAAGACACCGCAACATCCTTTTTTTTTTTTTTCCTGATTTGGGAGTTCGTTTGATATTGGAATATAAGCTTCCAAATACCTAGGCACAGGGTCTGTGCCATGTTAAAACACTATCAGAGCTCTAGAGATTTAATTTGCTATACTTATACTTGGCAATAACAAATCATGCATACCCGAAATTACTCTTCTGATTGTATCGGGAGATACCATGCTTCACTTTCTTTATTGTATGTTGGTGTGTGGGAATGCAAATATGACTGTGTCTAAAGGTGGCTCTGTATTTTAAAGAATGGTCAAGTAATCCATGGACAAAGTTATTAGGTCAGTAAAAAAGTTTGAAATATTTTTCTGAGATCATTGCTACATAAATGCATTTCTGTGAATAACATTTTTATTGTAGAGCACTGACATACCTACCCAAAGTCTTCAGTGCATTTACACAGCATGTATCAATATTTCTTTCTTCTAGTACAGTGAAACTGTAGTGGTTTACACACCACTGCAATTATCAGTTGCTATGGCAAAAACATAGTCTTAATCCATAAATCAAGAAATTTTAAAACCTGTGAAACATTGTGCAATAAGACTTAGACAGTATTAAACATTAAATTAGATAAGCACCTGTTTGAAAATGAGGTTCTTTTAATAAACAGAAAGAAAGCAAAGAAATACAAAATTGTCTTGCATTTGCTGTCATCATGTAAAGTCCAAAATAGTACCCGTTTCCAACAGTAGCTCCCTTGAACCTATATAGTGCACGGCCTTATTTGTTGAAGTTGTGTTAAAAGGCTATAAACAACAGAAAATAAACAGGGGTATGATTGCTTCTGTCTGAATAAAAGTCAAACAGTAAGGTAATTAAAAAATGGGAAAATAATTTATTTAATAATAAATGTATTAATATATTTCTAAATCAGGCAGATAGAGTATTAGTATATTGTTAGTCTTGGATACAAACGTATCTCTGTGGACCACTGACATAACTAAGACTTTATCAAGGAACACGTAAATCTGAGTGAAGTATGCTGAATATTCTGTTCTAAACACTGTTGCTGCAACCTTACCAAAAAACCCCAAAACTTAGTTTTTTTAACAAATACAGTGACACTACTATCTGATTACATTATTAACTAAAAAATCCTCAGTCTCATTTTTGAAACATTAACTGTGTAATATGCAGAGCTTTATAGTGGGGCTCTTCTTAGATGAATAGCACCCAAGTTTTGAAAACTGAGTAAATTAAACTCTTTAAGTGCAAAGGAAGAGTAATCTGGCCAAAAAATACACAACTACTGTTCTTCCAGTATGTATCTAAAATGTACAACCAGGTGTTTTCAAAAATTAGTGTGAGAGATCGCCCACATGTAATTTCAGCAGGTAATCTTCAGCAGGTAGCATTAGGCTACACATAGTCAATACAGAGACAGGCACCTCCAGAAAGCAATTGGTCTGACCTTTCTCAGACATCTCTGGAGATGCCTGTTTATACTTGTGATCACGAATAGAACCACAGTGACTGCCATCAACTAACACAAGTACCATCAAGGAAAGAGAGGCAAATTCCATCTTAACGTACTTTCAATTCATTGTACAGTCTGTGCAAATTCCATGTCATTTATGTTACACTTAAATATCAATATTATTTGATTTGGTGATTCTGTTCTACGTCAGTTAAATTGTACCAAATTAGAACTTAGGGCAATTTCCTAGGACAGAATTCCATCCTGTATGTCATTTACATGTCCTTAGATTGTTAAATGAAAAAGAGCCCAAGCATTTTATTCTCCGTAGAAACTCTAAAATTCCATGAAGACCCTTATGAGTATCTTTAATAACTTATTTTCTCGAATAGCTTCAATATTGAATCAACATCATATAGTGCTGAGAGAGAAATAGTATATTCAGACCCAGAACTCTCTGAATACTTTATTCAAAATTGCCACTTCTATAAACATAACTTTTATAAATAAAAAATACTGGAAGGCTTGGTACAGAGACTAACAGAAAAACACAAGGCAGAGGTAGGTTTATACACATTCAGAATTACACTGAAGGTTCTACTTGCACAAAAACAAAAGCATTTTAAATGGTTATATACTAAAACAAATGCATTTTTTTAATATACTTTGAAAAGCAGAATAATAACACCGTTTGACAAAGACAAATGCAGAGTCCTACACTGAGGACAGAATAACTCCATGCAACACTTAGACCTGTGCGGAACAAGTTGAATACGAATCGCCAGTGTGCCCTTGCTGTAGAGGTGGTCCAACACCTCCTGGGCTGTGTTAGCAACAGTACAGTCAACAGCTGAGGATAGTGATTATTCTCTTCTATTCTGCACTTTAGAAACCAAATTTGGGCTCCACAGTACAAGACATACATAGACATAAAGTAAAAATGCTGCAAAGAGCCACCAAAATGGTCAGGGGTGCAGTGCAAGATGTACAAAGAGAGGCTGAGAGAATTAGTTCTGCTGAGTTTTAAGAAGAAAATACTAAAGGAAGATATTACCACTGTCTTCAGCTATCTAATCAGAGAGTCTACAGAAGGCAGAGCCAGACTCTTCTGGAGGATGGAAGAAAACAGACACTGAAAAAGAGAAAATTCCAGGTAGATATTATGAAACATTTTTTCCATCATGACATTTGTTGAATATTGAAGCAAGTTGCCTGGAGAGTTTGCAGAATCTGCATCCCTGAGAACCACTAAAAACTCAGCATGACAATGACTTGATAAACAACATTTTGAGGCCATGTTTTGGGGAGGTCCTTGGCCTATGTGATCCACAGTAGCCCTTTCCAACCAAAATTAACCTACAGTTCTGTGAAGGATTAATAATACAGTAGCCACATAATTCCTTTCATTTCCAGTGGAACAGTACATATTCACTTTCTGCAGAATTACAGAAGAGCTTCACTAAAAACCTGAAAGCTTTTTTCGATTATAACTTATTCTATTTATTTTTGTTGAATACACATAAATTCTATGGTAACTTGTAAAAGATCAATGAACTACACAAAGTAAACATTACACATTGAAAACAACAAAAAAAATTTCAACTATCAAGCCAATTTTTTTCCCCGTAAGTTGTACTCTGTACAAGTGCTACATGCACAAGCCTAATGGCACTTCAGCAACAGAGCCGGGGCTTTTGCTCTCTACCTTTATTCCAGAAAGGAAGCATGTAAAGAAAGCCTTTGGCAGAGAGACTCTGAAAATTCAGAGATCCAAATACAAATGCTAAACTATTTGTTATGGTGGCATTTATTTTTTCTTTTTTAAGAGGCAATGCTATTATTCCATGACATGCAATTCTTTACCTATGAATCAAGACAGCTGATGACCTTTTATTTTACTACAGTACATTGTATGAGACAAAACAGAGAGAAGATTTCAAGTAACCTTCTTCCTTTGCAGTCATGTAATAAAATCACTGTTGCAGAGCTTGGAGCACGGACTTTCCAGGCAGAAGTAGCATTGCAAACCATGACATTTACATTACAGCAGCACATTGAAAGGAGAACATTTTATCAGACTGACAGGTCATCTCAGCTCAAGGTTATAATCTGGGCCCAGCCTAATGTTTGTTCATATTTGCCAGTCCAAAATCTTGAGACATCTACAAACTTGCATCTTGCCCCGCAGGAATTTCTGTTAACTAGTGGTTAGTTTCTTTTGGCCTGCTGAAATACATAAATTAAATGCAAGAACAGTGTTGTTAGTAGACTTTTAGAAGACCTAAATCCCTCTTGAAAGACTGAACTTAAACAGCAGTATTATGGTATATGGATGACTGAAATGCTTTCTTCAGTCTCCTAAATTTACAATAAATGTAGAAGATATACCAATTTTTCATTTCTACTTTCTTCATTTTTGCTTATTCCGGGTCACTCACAAGTGCCTCTTTTTACCTGACAGCATAAGTAACCCCAAAAATATGTTTTCATACTGTTAATAAAAGTGATTGTTAAATCTTTAAGATATTATGGGGCTCCTTGATATTTCCTTATTTCTGCAGAAGGCAATGAAAGAAATAATCCTTTTTTCTGCAATGTAAAAGACTCTTCTCCATAAGTCTACCGGACCTTTATAAAAATTCATGTGTTGATAGTCACTTATCCAGAAAATAGAGTACTACTCTAGCCAGTAGAACAGGAAAATCTAATTTATCACTAATTATATACAAACATAAAAAGGTAAAAATTATGCTTTTTAAAGCAATTATGTAAAAACACTACAGAAAAGAGCAAGTGGAGATGGCAAGAAAAGTACGGGAAAAGCATAGCTCATCACGTTTAAACAGATGGGGAGACAGAAGGCCAAAGTCAAGTGATCTGCTGAAGGTCACCCCGTTAGCTGGTAACGAGACCTCACAACAGTCACTCAACATGCAGGAGTATTCAGAACTAGGGAAAAGTCTCCTGCAGGCCTTCTCACTTGGGCTACACCCTGCTCCTGCAGCCTCAGTCAGCATACCGGAGATGAAATTAAGAATACATTTCACATGGAGAATTCCTTCCTTCCTAACCTTTATGCAAGGTTAACACAGTGTGTAAATTCCATCATGCTCCATTTCAAAGCTACACTACTGCTACCACATATTACAGTGGAAAAGGTTGCAGTTCTTAAAAAATAATTTCATAGTGTACGCAATCTATCCTTCAATTACAACTACCCTCTTTACATTCACTTCCACTTTGGCTGAACTGTACTGTTACATAAAGCAGGAGCCAAACTGAAGAAAACAGCTTCTTGCCCTTAGTTTCTGATAAACTCATTTAACTTACAGGCAACACTCACCCAATAAAAATACACTGATTTCAGTAATAATTGTTAACAATAATAATTGGTAATAATAATATAATAATAATAGGTAATAATATGGAAACCTATATAAACACAGAAGAACACTATTTCTGCAGCAATAAGCTATCATGTATGATATCCAGCCACTGAAAGCAACATGAGCAAGAGACTCCTTACCATAAAAAGTGGGGAAATTTATTAAAAAAAATATACTGGGTATTAATAACTTTAAATGGGAAGATAATTACCCATTTCTAAAGGAATATGTTTGTATTAAAGGTAGGAAAGGCTAAAGATGAGGATGACTCAATTAGCAGGCGTTGATAGCTTTCATTTTCCCAGGTAAACAAAATACACAAAATACAAAGCAGGTGAATAGAAGTGAAGGTGTAGCTGATTAGGCTGTTTCTTATGTACTACTTCACAACTAATGTACATTGTAAATGTAAATGTACACAACACATTTCTCAACTACTATTTATTATCTTAGACAGTGTTTTAGTTACACCAAGTAAAATCCTAAAGCCGCCATTAATGAAAATTTTCATTAATTACAATGGCAGTTTTCCCAGGAAAAGACAAATTAAAAATTTTATATGGCTCTTAGGATCTGACAGATCTTTTTCTTTTTAGAATATTCATAATTGGCCTAATGTTTTTCTTCCCTGCTCCTCTCCCCATTATGTTCTAATTGCTTGTAATTAAACAAAATGTCTCTGTGTTTGCTATTTCTTAATTTGTTCTCCATGAAATTAATAAGAACTTATTTTTAAGGAGGGCACATTTCAGAAAAGGATTTAAAGCAGATGGAGAAGACAGCAGGAGAGCAACACCAATAGGCAGCAGGTGAACAACACAGTAGGAGACATTTTATTTCCTTGATTTTTGTTTCTTACTACTGAAGAAGAGAAAATATGAGAATATGATGTGTAAAGTCAACATATTATTCCTTAATATGTCATTTATTTAGTTCTGGCTACTCTTACCATCCCCAGAAGAGCCAGTTTTAAATGGCTTGCCTCACAACCACTGCCACTCGATTGGCTAATATCTCTATTGCTGCCCACTGCATGGTTACTTGTTGGCTTTGATACTTGCTGGTTTTCTGGTTGGCTGGTTCTGTATCCTCCTACTATCCTCACAGCACTCGCTGCAAGTGGGTGTTCGTATATCACTTAACTGTGACTTTCAAGTCTTACACAATGATCCTTAGAAAATCATATTCTATATGCACTGCCTGCTGGATTCCTGTTTTTTTTACAGACTGGTTGTCGGAACAGGCTGTTTTGATGATATATTATCTGGCTTACCTTACTGTAATGTTGCTCCTTTCCTGTTTCTACATGTAAAGTCCCAATTCCAAAGTCAGTCACAAAGCATTTTGGTTGCTCTCAAAGAGAAACTTCAGTATGTTGTCTGTTTTCTCTCTCTCTTTAGCTACGTCTGTTACTATCCATAATCCACACACTATAAAAACTCTCAAAGAAACGTTTTTTTCCAAACCTGCTGTTCAAAATCAGCAGTGGAGATTTACATACATGGAAGCTGAATTAAAGCCTACACCACAGCAAGCAGTGGCATTTTCAGATACTGGGAACCAATGCTTGACTTGCTGTGGAGATATTTTCTAGGACTAAAGGTTTAAAGTGTTTTATACCTCAAAGTATCCAAGGAATTTGTGATGTTATTTGAAAAAAAAAAAAAAGTAAAAATTCCTGTCGCTTTGAAGAATTCTGCCAAACTCCTCTCTGCATTTTTAGCTAGCTAATACATCAAAAGCATGTCCTTTGGTGAATGAGCTTTCACATACATGCCAATTGTCCTGACCTGCTGCTCCAATAACACACAGAATATCAACGATAAACAAGAATTGGTCAAACTTTCTTATACTCTGACCACTGTGCGTGCATATCTTAAAACCGTTACAATCCCATTCACCAGTCTTAAAATGTAAAATTAAGCAAATTAAATTTTTTATCTTATATATTTATATAATTTAGATTTATATGTTTATCCTGTATGTTCAGGATTTAGCCTTCTATTTAAGTTAGTCTATAGCCACTAAATGCCAAAACACGGAGATAGCTGTAAGAAGAGAGTCACAATAATCTGTAAGCTGATCGTTGTTGACAAAGTTTTATCTACACTTTTTTCAAAACCCTGGCTTTCTTCAGTTTGATTCCTGGTTTATCCATTTATCTCTCATCTGCTCTTAATTATACTACGAAAGCTTTTGAAAATATGTTCTCATATTACTTGTCATCTTCTTAAAAACAGCAAATCGAAAATACTTCTCCTGTATGTGCTGCTGTAGCTGTTAATCAAATGTTGTAAGAAACACAAACTTTAGCAGTCCTCATAAAAGTTTCATCTATGCTCAGACATTCACCAGGCACTAGAACAGGGACCCTTGGGATGCAACCTAAGTATAACAACTAAATTAAAAAGATTAGTATTATGTCATAGAGGGTTACTAAGTTTATGACACCTTAACGGTTTTCTGCCTGCAGGCATTATCAATAACAGTAATCTAACTGCCACCGCTAATTCAAAGAGGCTGGAATTATGTCATATCAAATCCTCAGTTTACGACATCAACATAAGAGCTGTATGGGGATTGAAATAACAATTTAAGAAAAGCTGAAAAAGAGGCACAGGAACTCTTACAATCAGCTTGAACATGTGCCAGCAGTTCACTAGGCTTCCCAATAGTCTGACACACAGTGGCCACTCCATTTTCTAAACAGTGAACCAAAAGGTTAATTTTCAAAAGACCTGCATTCCCCATAGCAATGGTAAAAATCATGCTTTGACTTGAACAGGCACTTTGAACAAACAGCCACCACTGAATTTAAAAGTAGGATGAGACCTATCTGTGCTTCTAAGTGGAATAAAGCCTATATATGCCTGTTCAGAGTTTCATCCTATAACCAACAGGAGCTGGATATCGTTTTCCGCACTTTAGGGATCTACAGTTCTCAGTTAAACGCATATATATGCCTTTTCTAAGGATGCAAGTGAAAGCTCAAATCCTTTACAGTAGACATGCCCAGGAAACATGTCCAAACCACTGCAGGAAAGTGCTACTCAACCTGAAGCCCCACTGATAGTTCCGCCAGGCAAATAATATTTGTGCTGAATAAGATCAAATTACCATTTAATTGAGCTTTTGTGAAATCAGTTTAAAAAGCAACCTGATGTTTCTCCAACCTCTCCTTTTCCAATAACACATATCTCAAACTGTGGGGAATAAACGAGGCCTCAGAACTAGGCACTGTTTCTCATGAGAGTGTTAGCAGAATAGGCAGAGCTACTACACAGTGGGAACTGTGTACTGCCATGTCAGTTACAATACCTCCTTGCATAACCTATACACAAGAGTACACAAAAGACAATCAGAAAGTCACTGTGATGGCTTTGTGTTACTGTGATCCAAACTATGAGAAAATGTCTCAATTGCTTTTTAGCCCCTCCTCTTGCACCAATATAGCACAAAAGCAGAAATGCTTCATCTAGCTTGTGGGGAAGGGGAATTGTGGTAATTAGGAGTAAGAACATCTTTTTCCTTGTCACTCAACACTAAAATACTTATTTTAAGATACTAACTCTACAGTACTTAACTATAAATTACTTGCACATTTCTGAAAACCATAACACAAACAATCCTCATCTTCAGCTGAAAAGAGAAGGCTCAGTCAGTGGAAGCGAACAGCTGCACAAGTGCTTTACAGTCCTTGCTGCAAATAGGCAGGAAAACTAACACAAATCCTAGGGAGGAGAGAAAGTATTTTTGTAAAGAGAAAGGAGGAGCTGAATAAGGCACAAGACTTCCAGGAGGCCTAGATGCTATGTCGCTACCTCCTAGCAATAGCTGAGTGTCTGGAGGTACCTGCAAACAGGTAGCTCAGATAAGACTCAGTAGAGCTGCAGTGATTTAGGATTACTACCTGATGAGATTTCTGTGACATAGTGTAGATGCTACATAGTGCTTCATATTTGTGCCTATCTTATTAAAACTGGGAAAAATAAATTAACAAATCTCCCATTTTAAGCCTTGTTGTAAGATAGGTCTCCATAAATATCCCATCATTTTACTGACGTGAAAGAGTTTCAGAGTGCTAAAATGAGCTTTGAAGAGCAGAACAGAGTTTCAGTTCAAAGGAACCCACAGCAATATTACATCAGACAGAACAGAGATGTTTGTATTCAGTAGCTGAAATCAAACAGCAGCATCCTTCCCTCTCTCACACTCCGGGGCTAAGAGAAATAGTTGAAAAAATTTTCTTACCTACAAGTCTTACTCACATTTCTCACAGATTTAAGAGAAAAATGTGTTGCTGCTGCCTCTACAGCTTTTGACCAAAAAACTATGTCAGATTTAGCTTTGGAAGTATGTGTAATCACATATAGTCATTTGGCAACTGAGCCTATACCACAGCCATTACACCACTATCAGGATCCAAGACAGATGAATTAGAGCTAGCTGGAGCGACAGGTGGCACCACCACCTTCTGTCTATAAATGCAGTCAGCCAGTGAAAATCAAGATCAAATCATCTCCTTGACACTCATTTGCAGACATACCCATCTTACTACTATAAATGTTTCTCATTAAAAATATTAAAGAGACCATTGAATAGCTAATAGCCAAAATTGTATTTGCAAACTGCTTACTTTAAACTCTACATTATTATAGGAATGTGATGATGTCCTATGCCATTGCCGCAGTTAATTGGTTGATATCTGACACTTTAAAAAACAGTTTAAAAGAGCTCTATCAGCAAAAATTTCAAAACGACCATTTAGGTTAATGTAATGAAAGTTCTAGAATTTTGCCTTTCACACAAATACATCTACCAGCTGTACCAGGTTTTTTTTTTTTGTTCTTTTTTGGTTGGTGGTTTGTGGTTTTTTGTTTGTTTGTTTGTTTTTGTTTTTTAATATCTTTTAGACTTCAAATGTTTACTGAAAAAACAAGCTGGAAAAAAGTCTGAACATATGCAGGACTAAATTTAAAGCAAACCCACAACTCCCTCTTTTCTTCCGCTACTAAAAGGTTTATCAGAGTAAATATCCCTTTTTTTTTGCATAATAATGACCCAAAAATTTAAAAATAATTAGCGACACAACTTTATAAATAGAAATCAGCAGCATACAACTAATATAGAAAAAAAAATTTTGCAAACTCTGCATCATTCTGAATGTAATTCTTTCTAATATACACTTGTAACCTAGGAAGAAAGAGAAACTATTATAGCACAGAAGATTAACTGCTAGAATTTAAATATACTTCATAAAAGACACTATACCAAAGCCCCTGAAAAAAAAAAAACTCCAAAATACAATTATCCTGAACTCACTTCAACAAACTGAGAGCTCTAAAGACATTAGAGATAATACATAGATACAACTATACTATGATGAAGTATAAGTGGATAAATGTAATCTCAAAATGCCACTAACAATCAGCCAAATCTAAGATCTCTGAACATTTCCAAAAATCCTGTGCTAATATTCCATTTTATTTGTTATCAAATAAGGCTGTTGTTTTACACGGTTTGCTCTAAAAAAATAAAAATCTATATGGTAAAGAAATTACATTTCATATAAATGAATGTAAGTGAATATAAGAGACGTTTCTCTCTGCAGCTTTGGTGGCCTCCTATTGTTAAGAGTGTGAATATTCAGGACTTTGTTCAGTTACTTTTGGTAACTTTGACAAGTGTTAAATTAGCAGCTTTTAGATGCCAGCTAGTACTTCGAGAGACGACTGATACTGAGACTTACTTGGACATGTAATTTCTAATGAAAGAAGGTCCAGTAAAGCCAGATCTGCTAAGACCCATTCTATAGTCAATACCCAAATACATTTTTCTTTTTTTAAGCACTGTTGTGCAACATTAGTCAGACCAAGATCATACAGAGTGATTAAAAATGCCTCGGCTTTGTCTATACTACATCTTAGAAAAACATTACTACCAGAACAGCACTACTAGGAATTTCTGGTTTAAACAACCCTAGTTCAGGCTTGAATCATTTATCAACCTCTCTCTTGAGAAGTCCAGTACTGTGCTTGCATATATACTCACAGTAATAAATGTGATTTTATGGTTCCCCATTCCACTCCATCCGTATTTTCAGTCATTCTCTCAAGATGTACTTCATTTTTTTTTGCCACCAAAAGGTGTTCTGCTCTCCTAGCATCCAGCCACAATCCCTAGAGATCTTGCAAAACAATAATTACATTGAACCTCACATTGTGTCATGGTTCCTAAGTATTTTACTATCTTCTAATGCATTAATAGTTAAGGGCATGTTACCAAGTCATGTTAATGCAGTGTTAACATAGATGGCCTGAACAAGCTTTAAATTATCTGCATAAGATACTAGTAATCTACTCAAAACAGTACAAATGTCAGTGCCAGAGCTGACAAAGCGGAAATCCCCCCACCCCGTGCTCACTGAGTGCAGCCAGGCCTGGGTGGTGGCTGGGGCTGGACCTTCCACAGACCCTCACCTCAGCTGTGGCTGTGCTACCATCTCCTCCTGCGTGGGGAAATAACCAGATTCTCAAATTACTGGTTCCCAAACAAAGTTTTATCATGACAGAGGTTTTCATACCCAACATGGCACAGATATCTACATGTCACAGTGACTGCGTGTAAGCCCCAGTGACTACACTTGATAATCAGCCTAACTTGATGCTTATAAGCATTTGTGCAAATAAATTTGACTGTCTTTACTGGGTGTATTCCAAGATCCTTGTTTTCCATGTGAAGTACTTCTCTGTGTGTCCACAAAAATCCACCAGGCCTTCTATAAAACATACTTTTCAGTTAATTCATCTTCCTTCCTTTTTAAGAAACATATGCTTAGAAGATTTAATATTTCTTTTCAGCATTTATATAGGAAAGTATTTGTAAACATCTATAAGTACTCTGCAACTAACAAAAAGTACTAGATGGCATGCCAGAGAAGTATAACTTGAATGAATATATTATTCAACACAAACTCCATCTTCACCTATTCAAGTGGCTTTAAAAAAAAAAAAAAAAAAGACAAACATGTATCAGTGTGATATTAAGGCTGAAATTTTGCACGCATCAAGTCAGGAAGCTGCATGTTACAGTTTCCATAGCAACCACAATTCAATCTCCTTTTGGATTTGCGGTAATTTTTAGCAATGTATTTGATATAATTGTCATGTGGGTACCACTTCACTTGAAAAAAATGGTGTAATAGCACATTTGATTATCTTTACACGTAGGGAACAGCTCTGCAGTCCCTACTAGCACAAAAGTCACACAGGTGTCCTTTATGCTCATGTCAGTTCATCTTCTGCACATGTTGGTACTTTGGGGGGGTGCAGGTGGCTGTAGGTGACATGCACAAAATTTAAAATGCTTCAAAAACACCTGAATTACTGAAGCTCACCCTAGAGAACACTTCGATTGATTTTTCTGAAGACGCCTACTCATAACTGCATACCCACATCATTACAGCTTGCACATTTATTCTTTTGTAATTATTTCATCAAAATCTAGGTGAGAATACAATTCTCTTGAAGAGAATTCTCAAGGAATTTTCTTACATTAAAACAGCATTATTTCTTAATCAAAGCAGCATGCAAACTATTTTTACTAAACAAAGCCAAGGTTCTGATAACTTTATAACATTTTTTTTCTTTCCAAGGAAGAAGCACAAGGTTCAGCAGTACATGAGACAATATCTTCTCTCACTCTCTATTATAAATGTCAAGTGCTGTTTTTCAAAACTCAGTGACTTCGCTGTTTTGTCACTTACTAAATATCCATAGATAGATATATAAAAATAGTCCAAAGTACAAGTCACATTTTAATATGGAATATTTTTATTGCTTCTGAATTCAGAAGTTCATAATTTGTGCCCGTTTTACTCAAAAGTGGCCAATAAACATGAACTAAAATGTATAATGTGAGAATGTTACAAGTAATTCATCCTGATTTGGAAAGCACTATGTCAGGCTTCAGTTTGGAGTAAAACATGATGACTGAATCATAAATTTTTAAAAGTGATCTGTATGATAAAAGAAACATGGTATTGCAATAAAGTAGCACAATGACTTATTTTAAAATAACTTTTGACCATCCTTAAATATATTATATAACAAGATATCAGACAGACTACTGTAGCCCCCAAAATATGGTATTGGCATTACTAGTAACAGGCAAAAAGATCTGCATTAACTGAATAATGGAGGTCTCAGGACACTTCAGACTGTCTCAGTTTCTTTTGGTTTAGTTTGCTTCAGCTTTAACAGCTAATTACACAATGATCAGCTGGCTACTGCCTAATTTCCTTTTAGCTTTAGTGTAACCATGTGGTATAATGACTACAAACATTATAAATGTGATATATTTCTTTAGCTAATAATAAGCACTATTAACAATAGTCACTCTGTGTAGAATGACCTGTGGGCCTAGAATTATAGAGTCGTATATTGGAATATAAGCACAGGATGACAGCAGAGGCCTTGAAGGTACAGGCACAGGTTGAATCTAGGGACCCAGTAGCTTTAAACATATAATCAATCAGCAATTACTGGTTGCTAAAGTAAATGCACACTGCGAACTAATAAAACAAATTTTGGGGGGTAACAACAAAGAACAAATATTCAACACATATAAGAAGAGCTGTGGGCCAATGAAGCAAGAAATAGTAAATGCATGATGTTAGTAAAAGTATTAAAATAATCTAAAGTTACTCAAGAGCAAAGAGGAGGAAACCTCTACTATCAACATCATTCTCCTCCTGGTGAAGAACCTGGGATGCAAAATGTTACTATATAATAGGACTTGTACTTTGGGTTATTTTTATATATCCAGATAGAATAAGTGATAAAGCAGTAAAGTTACTGAGTTTTGAAAACCAGCACTTCTGGTTTATAATAACCAGTGAGAGACGATTGTGTCTTGTGCACTGCTGAACCTTTTGCTCCCTTTCTTAGAAAGAAAAAACTTTGTTTTTCATCAGGATCTTTTGGTAATAGAGTGATCATTATGACTGTAAGTGTTAGCCTGATTATAACTGGAGCAATAATTTCAATGAGACTAAGAATCCCAGGTTCCAAATAAGAGGCACAATTCCTTTGCCCACATTACCTGCACAGAGTGATGCAATGCTATTGGACCAATATCAAATATTTGACTCTCTTCACTATCTTTTCATACACAAGATTAACAGACTTAAAAAAACAAAAAGGCAGATTACCATTTATTCCTCCATTTAGATGTCTAGAGTAGATCACAAATCAGAATCACAGAGACCAGTATTTCCACTTATATTTTAGACTTCTTTTCTACCACCATTAAAATCTCAGGTTCAGTCTCCATATGTTAAAGGTTGAAATGTAGTATTTCCTTTATTCCTGGTCTGCCAACAGGGTATCCCACAACCAGTGTGGAATTGCACAAAAGTATCAAACTTGGAATATACTTCAGATTATTGTTATTGCACTAGATTGTCATTTATAGATTTGCTGGATCTGAAGTCTGATTTAGTAAGACTAATAATAAAAGGATTCAAATTATTTTCTACATCTGTTTATAAGAATGGATCCCAAGAGGCTCCCATGTTTCTAAACCTAAACCATATTTATTCTGCTAACACAACAGGTTGAACGACATTGATTTTTCTGGCCTCTGAATGTTTCAATTCTGTAGTCACCTGAAAGATCAATGTGCAAAAGTTGTATGCTTAAAAAGGAAGAATTATACGCACAACTGAGAAGAGTAAAAGGACCATTTCATTTCATGATGTGTTAAATATTTTTCATTTAGAGTTTTATTGGTTTACAAATAAGTCGACATATTCTAGAAGAAGCTAATGATTTCTGGAAGAATGTAGGCAAAATTCATGCAGAATCAGCTTTCAAGAGGAGGATAAAAATAATATTGCACCTGATTAAAAGCATGTTCAGATTCCTCTGGCAATCTCATTATCAAAACCAGCAGTGCTGCAGAAAAACATGAAGTAAAATATATGCTTCCAGATTGAAAAGATAAAGGAGATAAGGAAGAAAAATTTTAGAAGTAGACACAAGAAGAGGAAGCCTATGACCTTGGCTCTTTTCTTTCTACTGCAAGCCCATGGCAAATCTTAAGAGAACATCCATAGACTCATAATTTGCTGTGCTTTCAGCATTAGCAAGAGCAGAACCTGCATGGCAGATAGGATAGACAAGAACTCACTTTGGATGTGGAGCACACTTCAAACATTTCAGAGCTGTTGTTCATCTCTACCAAAAGGCACAATGCACTAGCTCAGAGGAATGCTGTTAAGCATTCATCACTGTTTCAGAGGCACAACTTAATCTTTCATCAGGGTACTTCATGCACATGAAGCACCTGCTAGTGTTTGCCCGCTCCAAGATAGAAATAATCTTAGGCTACATCAAAATAATTGAGTGTAAGTGCTGTATATAACAACCTTAGCTCTGATTTTAAGAGTTGTTCAGCCAAAGGATTTGGTCAAGATATACTGTTCCAGGTGGGTATATAAGATGATTCTGCCTTACATCTCAACCCTAAAGAGCAGATGTATGCATTTGGATTCAAATCCAGAAAGCACTCCCAAATTCCACAGTTTAACAGGCAGCCTTACTATAGCAAATGTTTCTGTCTGAAATAAAGCAGGAAAACTTTCCCTTGCAGAAAACTGCATAAGATTTTTCAAATTACTTTGGCAGGCTGCATCTTAGAAACATCCAATGATAACAGGAAGAAAAAACTGGTTTTGTGGACTTTGTAAGTAAAGCAAGCCATGATTTCTCCCATCAAGTTCTCAGGAACTTGAAATTGTAGACTAATGAAAAACAAACAAACAAAACCAAAAAACAACCCACACACAAACTAACAAAACTAAACCAAAAACACAACAGAGAAACATAACAGTGCTGTTTTGCATTTGTTTGAAAGTGTTCCTGGCAGCATACAGACAGAGCTCATGAACATCAGCACACTTCTATTTTCCACATAACACCAGCACTTACAAGGAGAAATTAAAAGAGTGACTGGTCCTTCAGGGCAAGCCTACTGCATGAATATTGTAAATTCTGCAACAGTCACTTTTAAAGATATTCAGACACTGGAATACCAATAAGGAATAAAAGCTTACTCAGTGTGATCACTACACTCAAAAGAAACACAGAACAGGGGTAACTCTAAGGACTACTCAGTATTAAAGACACAGACAACTGATTAGAGTTTTTCCTAGCTAAAAAAAACCCAAACCTATTTCAAGTTATGATTGCTGTTCTACCTAGAGGTGCCAATGGGTAAGGTGCTTATTAGCTGCAGTTTTCTCTTCCCATTGTTTTATTAAACAGGGTATTTGATCTGCACTTTTCTGCAAGCATTTCCTGCAGGATTTGTCGCACCCAGTTCAGACATTAAAGATGAGCCATACAATCTCTATTTAAATTAAAGCACATCAACTGGCTAAATCATCCAACACTGAAAATCTTACCTGGTATAAACTTTAAATCTACTTACCAGAAGTTCAGTTTAACAATTTATCTTTACAGTAGACCAGAGAAATTACATGACTAATATTACAATATTTTTCCAAGGAATTATTAAGGCATTGCGTAAGAAACCATCATATGTATTTTTAAGTCTGCTCATATTCTAGCTTTAAGCCTTCAAGGCAAGTCGTGTCTGCAACTATTAGATCTAAGGCAAAGTCTGGGGAAACCTAATTTTCAGCTTTTATTTTTTTCCACACATAAAAATCACAGTCTCTATCATTTTAACTAAGTGATTTCCATTTACCCACACTGTAGCCAAGTTTAGGCTTCTTGTTATTCAGACAGTATATTAGGAGTCACCTAATCAGTTTATCACAGGAAGTAAAGCAAATGCCATATTCCCGTTTCCTCATCTACCTCCCTCTCCTACAATTCATTACATGTCACATAGCCCTTTTTAAAGCCTGGTTTAGTAAGGCACCTTTCCACTAGGTAATGCTGAGTATTATTACACTTAGCATTATGCAGCATGAACAGCATAGTATCCTGCCTGCAAAAATATCATACAAGGCAGACTGGAGCCATAAGAAGTCAGCATGTTAAAGAACACCAATTTTATAGCTATGACTTTCATTCCCTCTTCCCTCTCCCCCTTATGCAGCTTCCTTTTCTGAGGAATGGTTGCTGAAATTTCTTAAGAAAAAAAAAATATTTTGAGAAGGGCTATGCAAGTGTATTTTCAGTTTAATGTTTTATCAAATTTTAAAAAAATCTTTAAAAATATTTGGAAAAAAAAAATCACATATCTGTTTGAATTTTTTCTTCACAAATTCAGACATTTAAAAAAATATTTATTTAAGCACAAATATCTTCCCAATGCCTCTCCCAAATAAACAGGTATGACATTACAACATATTGCTGAAGAAGTAGTGGAAAGCTGAAATAACTCTACTCCAAAAGCAGGACAGATTATGAAGCCTCTTAGGCTCTTCTCATAGGAAAAGGTCAACAAAAGAAGAGCATAAATCACAACCCGAGGATTATTTCTGCCCATTATAATTTTTTACATTTGCAAAGGGGAATCTTAACTCAGTGCCACCTCTCGCACATCCTACTTCAAGGCTGCCATACTAAACATTAGAAACACATGTTTCCCACTGCCAAGAATCTTACAAAACCTTTTTCAGATGCGGTCCTGAAACGCAGGTTGCACTGAACTATGCATTTAAGCAGTATGTACAAATATTAGGCATTACAGAACTGGTGCCCATGTAAGAACTGCAGCCAGCCATGACCTTATCCTCAGAGAGTCAGAGGGCACCTGGTTCTACCAATGCCAAGCCCCCTTTTTGTTCAGGATAGCAAGTATTATATTAAATATGATGCAAAAAGTGCTTCATTCCAGAATTCTAATGTATATCATTTCCCAGCCCTACGTTTTTGAAACATGTTATGCCTCTGTTCAGTATTATCAGTTTACTTCTGCTGGTTCTGACACACCCTACTTCAAGGAAAACATGCAGGATTTCTCTTATTTCAGTATGTCTTATACTTTCTAAAACAGCTACTACAGCAGATTAACAGTACTCCTGTTTTCACTAAACACTGTCAATTCAGAATAATTGCTTTGTGTATGGTAGTATCAGAATGGTACAAAGCTTGGGGAAATCATTAACTTAATGAAGAAGCAGCTTCTCTTCATTTTATCCTTCAGTGCCCATAAAAAGACTGATTCTACAGGTGATGAATGTGTTTATAAGTAAAATCATGTAAGGAAATCTTCTCCACTAAGGTATTTTTTTTGCACATTTCATCCCTAATTTTATTGCCAAAGATGTACAAATGCCTCTGACACTGTATCAAGTAAGTGCTGCTTCTCTGGAGAGGATGAAGAGAGAAGACAGAAACAAAACCAAAAAATAACCCAGTAATAAAACTTATACAGACTATTTTATTTCTTTTGTGGAGTTGTGCACTGTGCAAGAACTGCCATCACTGGTTTTGAAGGAATTATTGCAATTTTACTTCTCTCAAAGAATGTGAGTAATATTACTATACATTCAGTTGTACACCTTCGTACTACCTTATTTAACCAACGAATTTCTAGGCAGAAAGACATTTCATTACGTTCCATTACAGCTGGCTAATTAGAATCCAAAGTTCGTGTATGTAACATTTCTTCTGAGTCAATGGGGAAGTCTTACCTTCACATATTCTTTAAATTAATCACACAGGTTTCTGAAGTCATAAGGCTTTCAGCCACGCTCAGCAACAAAATCAGTGGCATACAAGCTGCCAGTGCTACTTCTTTAAAATAAATCTGCGCTGAAGAAGTCCTGTGTAGTGCAATGCCTGTATTTTCTTTCCCACTGTGAAAAGTGGCCTTGTCTTGGTGATATGCTACAGAAGAAGCGTTTGGAAAACGACTGATGTTTTACCTCTCACCCATCACCACCCTCAAGTCACCCAACTCATTTTTCAGCATTCCACCCCAAAGATCCCAACGGGTAAAGCAACAAACACCGAAGCCGCCGGGTATTTTAGCCTGATTGCGAGCAGCAGCTTACGACGACGGCGGTTTTCTGAGCAGCACCTTCACTTCTCATCTGGCACCATCTACCGCCCAAGGCGGGCACGGGCAGGGGCCGGCGCCGCAGCGGGTCCCGCCGCCGGGGAGCGGGCACCGAGCGCCGCGGAGCAGCGCAGCAGCGGGAACAACGCCTTCCCCCGCCTGCTCGCCTCCTCTCTGAAACACTGACATTCAGACTGAGGGATTAACGCTGCAAGAGGATCCTAACTCTTACCTTGTTCCAAAAAGAAGGATTTTGCCCCAGCTTGCTTACAACGACAAAACACTTGTTTCCCCAGCAGACTTCTCTATTCGGACTTGACGTTGCTGTCAGCTTTGATTAAGGACTGTGGTTGAATAATACTGTATGAGCTACAGAAATGCCACCCAGAGATAGTAAAATATTTCCTATGCAGTTTCACAAAATAGAAAATAAATGAGGCAGGAATGAAAAAGTTGATAGTAAGTTCAGTTTAGCTGCTGGCAAGTGAGGAAACACAGGTGACATGAATAAGTACCAAGGTAGGCAATAGCACAGCTGTCACCAAACACAGGGAAGATTGCTTCCAGAATTAACAAATAAACAAACAAAAAACCCAAACAACCAAACAAAAACCAAACCAACAAACAAAAAAACCCACACCCCCCAAAAAACCTCACCCCACAAACAATAACAAAAAACGTCCACATCATCCATGACTGAGGTATGGATCTACCTCCTAAGAAATGACAGAATCACTATGTTATGATCATGTTGCTCATTTAGCTGTGCTAAATGCAATCATCTAACACCAGCATTTACAGCAAATATGAAAAATTGATATTTAGAGAATCGATATGTGGAGGTCATTACTACTTTGCAGTACTGGAACACTGATGTCTACCATATCGATTAATATTCTGCAGAGAAATCATTATCAAATTACAAAGATGCATATTATGTAATAAAACCTCCTCCAAACACCTTGTTGTCTTCATCACAACAACTAAGCAAATTATATATGTATGTGCTACATACTCCCTATACTTAAATATATTATGCGGTTACACATGTCCTTCAGTTTTCACTGAATTCTAAGTAGATAATAGATCATATCAGTTTATTTCCTCAAGTGCTGTGAAGTTTTTAGTGAAAAAAATTACTCAATACTAAGCAAAGCAAATGTCTTTTATTTAAAGTGTGTTGACATTCACATGTATTATAGAAATTAAGACAGTGAAAGACAACAGCTGCAATTCTTTCCCAGTGAGTTCCAGTGGTGGTTTACACATGCAGGCCCATCACTAATGTCTTGAGAAAGTTTTCTTCACATCTAATTGGTTCAAGCACTAAAACTCAGGAACAAAGGACCACATATCAGAGAAACTTCAGAAAACCTGAGCCAGAGCGCCTAAAACCAGCAAGTTAAACTGGTAAAAAAAAAAAATCAGTTGGGTCAAAAGTGGCATATTACGTGACATGTTTTGCTGCCAAACTCCTCTCTACCCTTTTAACATGGAAAACTACAAAATTAAGAAGAAACTATAGTAATAAAAATAATTCTTCTGAAAAATACAAAGAATGACAGGGTATCTGAAATATCTGAAACTTTTAAAAATTACTCTAACAGCCTGCTTCTAAAAAGTAACTATGAATTTTTTCCTATTACTAGTAATAATAATAAAAAGAAAAATCTTCAAAATAACCTAGAAAATGCTCAAAACCATGGTTTGCTGACAGTAGCATAGTAATGCAGACAGAATATATTTGAACAAATTAGAAAACCAAAATACAAAAACTGAGGTGACAGTTGACAAACCAAAGTTAAATGTGCACAACAAAAAGCAACTTTCCCAGGGATATTGAATAATAGTAACACACAAAGTAATTACAGTCATTGTGTAAAAATTTCAACATCTAAAAATGAAGGAAATTACTAATAAATATGTTTAATATGAAAATGTGAGCATTCTTATGAAAGTTACTGGCATTAAACCAGGATTTCATTTAAATAATGAAACCTTTTACAATACTGAAGAATTAAATATCCTATCTCAACTGCATATGTTAAGCCACATAAGAACTGGTCTGATTACCAAGTAATAAACTAAATCAGAAGGTTAGATAGGCTCCACAACTGAATCTTTGGTCATGAGTTGAACTTTGAGAGTATCTGATAAAGAAAAGGTCCAAATGAAAAATACAGTCAAACTATAAATTGAACATATTGGGATACTCAAAAGTACGCACTAATATTCTATTGATTTTCAGTGCGAATCATAAAACAGAGGTGCGAAATTGATGCAAATGCAACACACAAAAAAGCAAACTTTCTAAATGCATTTCAATGAAGGATGGATTTAATGAACAGCAATTAGGAGCACCTTCCATGAAAAAATTGCACAGGGAAGCACCTGCTTTTTGTCTTTACTCCCCATGAAAAGCATGTGTCTTTTGTTGTTAGTTTTAATGCGGGTTGAAGCAGAAGAAAACTACATAAACTATGTAAAATCTACTAGTGCTTTTGTTCAGCCTTGAGATCAGTTATTCACCAGTCTTGGTTGAAATTAAGTTATGAATCAGCATCTACTGAATTGTTTATTTGGGCAACTTGGGGGCAAACAGTTCTAAATCCTTAATCACGTTGCATCAGCATTCATAAATGAAATTTAGATGTTACTAGGGAGAATAGAGGGAAAGGAAAAGAATGGGAGATTCTAAGGTGAGAAAGAAATGCAATCACCTGCAACTTTCTTCTCACAACCTTTCTTGGAGATGGGCATGCTATGTTTCCACCTTGTGCTGTTGACAGTGAGGGTATGTCCAGGATGGCAAGAGGAAAGAGTGCAGTCCACATTATAGCTGTAGCGGATCATTTACAGGAAAGTTGTCTGGGGAAAGCCACCATAAGGATCCTGACTAAGGAATTAAGTGTTTCTTTCATGCAGCTCTGCAGCACAGCACCTCCAGGCTACCTGTACCAGAAACCAGCCATTGGAAAGCACATTTGTCAAGGGTCTCTACCCTTCACTTCTTTTAAGATAGGTGGAAGATACGTAGAGATACATTCTCAGGTGGAGATAGCAATAGCTGAATTACATTTGCTTTCTGAAGTATAAAATGGAGGATGGGGGCTCACTCTGTTTCCAAAAATCCTGGTGTGTGCTAAAATCATCATTACTTTGCTTGAAATATCTTTGTACACATCCCCTACATAACACTTGCTTCTAATACTAATGTATTGCTCTAGCTCAGGATGGAATCTACCGGTTTACCATCTGTCTAAGCAGAAGTGATCCACCTTTTAGAGATGATCCACCACTTGAAATATCCCCCTCACTCAGACTGATTTATTCCAGCATTACAGATCATTCAGAACTCTCTGTACTGCTAGATTTGACTACCCCCTCGTGCTGCAGCTTCTCATACTTCACAGCTGCCTTTGAATGTCATCCGTTAATTTCTCCCCTCATCCTCTGCAGAACTCTTCCTACTGCTGTTAATCAGGCCATTTTGTTTTCTAATTTTAAATCTGTTATAAAACCTTCTCTCTCCACCCCCAGTGCATATGGGCAGGTTTTCTTTACTGCAGAGCTCCCAGATACCAAAGTTAGACCATTATTTATCACTAACATTGTCTAATTCCTCCACCATTACTTGCATCGTGAAGTTTATCAAGAAAAGGAAACAAACCTCTGCTTTCGCTCCTCCACTACTTAAAACTGTTTAAAAGGAATCAAAATGTTTCCTTAAGGCATAAAGGAAATCAATGACTGAACTCATAAAGAAACTTGAACATCCAGTCCAAATAGCAGATTTGTAGATCTGCATGGGGCACCCAGCATCACAAATGCAATTTGCAGGGTTAGACATGTCTAAACTCTCAATGAGCCAGTGTGGGCAGTGGTGACAGCAGTAACCTGCAAAAAAACCTATCTCCTGTATTCTGGTGCTTCCCAAGTCACAGCTTGAAATATCTTCTTAAAGGTAGATGTCCGGGGTCTTTGTTTTGAAAACTGAAAGCACTCAAGGTCTGGTAGATTTCTAGGTATACTTTTAGTCCTGCAATTGCCTTTTTAATAGTCCTATGTAAGTGTCTATAGCTTTTGAAGGTCTAGGCTGAAGCCACTACTTTTCCAACAAATTTGGCAACACAGAGGTTCTCATAATTTGAATTTGGCCTAATGTCCCAGTCAAGGAAATATTGACATTATACTGAGAACAACTCAGCCTTGTACTATGCTCAGTTTCAAACACTGGCCATTTCTTATGCAATCAATGACCTTGATAAGACGATAGCCAGACTATATTTGAGCAGTGCTGACAGTACGGTAGCTTTATGAATTCATAACACTGCAGGTATTTCAACATGAGACAGGTTTTGATGGGTGGTCATCATGCCAGCCACATCTTTCTGAAAAGGAAGAAAGAAACTGGGTAATTAGGATTCCACCAATAACTCAATAAATCATTTTGGTGAATCAAAATGGAGAGGTACACAAGAAGACTTTCAAATGCAAAGTCTTTAGCCTTTGTAAACAGAAAGTGTTCACCAGTATAAGCAGCACTGCTGAAATAACATCATAAAGCAACAACACTAGTGGAAGTGAATTTAGTATAGGAGAAGACCATTACCATTTCCTGTCCATGTGGAGAATATGAGTTTAAGTCTTAATGTCTGTTGTATAATATGCTGAATATGGTGGCACAGATATTCAAATCAACCAGCTCCAGCTGCAAATAGGCACAAGGAAGACCAAAGGCCTGAGCCATTCTTTAAGAACCTCATGTAGTCAGAGCACAGAGCTTTCATCGTAAAAGAAAAGATGGAGTTTAAGCTAATGAAGATAATGCTCAGCAGAATGTTACTGAATGTGATAAGAGACTAGAGCATGTAGACAAGGGGACAATTACTCTGAGATGTTTACCACATAAACCAGCACTAATTCTGTCTAAAAAGAAAAATAAATCCTATTTTCCTGTTATTTAGAGCATATATTCTGAAATGTCACAAAATACAAATTAACAACCACTGGAAACAATGAAATAGAGAAAAACTGCAGAGGGTAGGAAATTCCTGCCCACTTAATCTATTAATAGCACATGAATGTTTAGAGCATTATGCCTGCAACAGGCTACAGTCTTTTTCCTTTTTCTACCTTGGTTTCAAAAATGCAGGCTAACAGAATATATGCTTTCTTAAAACTGTTTTAGAGACAGCTCAGGCATACAACAAAAATAGCGTACAGCAGCAATTTAATCTAAATTGCTCTTAGGAAAATACTACTAATTGTCCCTTTTGCACACTACCGATTTAACATCTTCAAAAAATATATCTTTGTTTTGGTTCATTCATCTTCCCCCGCTCACAATTAGCGGTTCCACACAGCATACAGATATATTCTTCTTTTCAGGCTTTCCCAATCTATTTCCAAGCAGCATATCTTAACAAAAAAAGAGATTTTGTGTGTTATCTATCTGGTCCCAAATAAGTGATGTGAAGGGACTCAGTGAAGATCCTACAGAATCTTAACTGTAAATCAAAATACAGTTCATTCAGCCATAGGATTCATTCCGCATTTTTGGCATCCACTCTACCCAAACCAGACTTTCCTACTGATTTAGGGAAATCTTCCTTACTATTCTGAACTGGATGGATTTTTCATTTAGATATTTAGCTTGCCAGTACACTAATATCCTAATACTAATTTTTATTCCAGGATCAAGCATTTCTCTCTGGAAGAGATGCTTATTATTTTTAAAATGGGTTTCTCTGCTCTCTATAGCTAATAAGAACTATTGCCCTCCAGTTGTACAAAAAGGCCAACCTTTAATCATGCATGGGTAGCAAAACCATTTGTTCCACTGTTAATCAGGTATATGTAAGGGGTTTTTATTTTCAGTTATTTCAACAAAATTAGAACACCATCAGATGGCACATACTGTACACACCAAATGCTTGTCTTTAGAAGAAATTATCTGTATGTGTTTTCATAAAAATAGCTGTTCCCTTTCGATGATTTTCTCCTGTGCATACATAAAGAAGTGAAAAGGTTATGAAATTTCTAATTTCTCTTGCAGATAATTCTATCAAAGGAGAAGAAAGGAGGATTTGCATCTTTTTTTATACCAGCTATGTAGCATATATTACAAATGTTCATTATGATATTAAGCACATGTACCTAAGCAAAGATAACAATATGCATTATGTGGTACAGGTTCAAAAGCGCCCTTATTCCAACAACCTTAAGACACATTAACTGTTCCTCACTTGTGATTTCAGGGTCCATTCAACATTTAAGTGACGGATAGCACTAATTTTCATTTGTAGGCTTTAGAGAGCTTGACTAGAGGACACAGTGAAATTCTTTTATCCTCTGTCAGCATTACAAAAGTGCTTACTTTTTACAACTCTGCCTCCCTTGTGCCACAGAAGTGATTATAACTATCAATATGCATCCCCCATGTCTTCAAATGAAAACTGAGGGAGTGGGAATGGTTTAAAGCAATGGCCACTGCCACTTCTTCCAGCAGAATTAGAGGAGAACATCATAGGCAGGTCAGTATGTTTTCTGAAAAAGGAAGCTTTGAGAGCACACATCACAAAAAAGCAGGACGTATTGATTCTCCCTGAATCATGTTAACACTCACAGCTCTCCTCTGTCCAAAATCTCTGCTCAAGCACAATTAAGCCTTAAATTAGCCATCTAATGATAAACAAATGATGATGGACACTGTGCAAAAATGAGATAAGTGCAAAAAAATACTCTTGTCAAGTTCTAATGTTGCCGTATCAGATGTTTTTTTCTACATCTTATGTGGATATCTAGTCATTTCTCCTACAATATAGTCAGTGTTGACATAGGCAGTGAGTTGCCAAAGGATAGAAATCACCAACATAAGGTAAGCTAGAAGAAGTGATTTCTAGGAAAAGCTTTCTGAAGAAGATAAGCTATCTCCAGCAAACTAAAGGAAGAAAGGAGTCCAAACCCAGTGCATAATGGGAAAGACATAAATTTACAAATGCCTTGTCAGTCAGGAGTGTTTTGAGCTATTACAGAGCACAAACAGGAAAACAAGTAAAAGGTGAAAACTAAAATGGAAACTGTATTAGAACTGTTTAAAAGCCTTTAGATATGGACTGAACTCAAAGGTGAAAATCTACACGGCTGGACACTCAAGTCTCCTAAAGAAGGAAATGAAACTGATGGAATAGCAGCAGGTGGTAATGATTTTTGCTGCTGTTTTGTATGTATTGATTAAAGTAGATTTGTCCTCCCTATGGGAATTTGCAGAGTCTGAAATGTCTAAAGGAAATTAAAAAGTAGTTGTACTTGCAGGCATTAAAACTAATTGGCTGCAACCCTGACATCTTTCATCCACAGTACCCATATGGTTTAAATAACCCAGAAGCTCTGTAAAAAAAATTAATGAAGAGACTTTATTTGGTAAAAATGTGACTTTTCCAAAGGAGATCTTAGGCAAGAAAAACAGAGAGCAGCAATGAAAACTCAGATTTACGACCACTTCATTTTAGTAGCTGCAAACTCCTCATCAATCACATTCTTCCAAATCAGCTTGTGCAGCATCTCAATAGAAAAAGTTAGAGCTCTAGGTTATGCTAAATTTATGTTGAAAATATTGTAAGTCTTGCATGATTAAATTCCCAGGAGGTATTTGGATATAAAATGTATAAACACACTTGGCAAGGACTGTGAGCTGCTACATGCAAGATGGGCATCTGTTGCAGGAGAAAGCCACACACAAAATAAGCACATTTAGTGCTACAATGGGGAACCTGTTACTTAGAAAGCCTGGTAAAAATTCTTTTCACTAGAAGAGATTTCAACAACAAGAAACATTTCTCATAATTTTTAAAGACCAATACACTGAAAGAGAGTCGATTCTCAAGAAAATACTACTACAAAGCGCGCTATTTGCTTAAGAAAAAAAACAGGAGTTTGCATTCATGAAATGCACAGGATACTGGTTTTTCTGTTCATGTAGAACAGTTTTAACATTTAGGTACTTTGTTTGCTGATAGCAAATGCCCATGCAGGCCTGCCAGATGAGGCAAAGGGACACATTCAGATGGTAAGTGAGGTTGCTATTGGTCCCAATCCTGCTTCAGGGTCTATTTCTGCATTTTATGCAATGATGTTTAATATAAGCTCCATAAGGAATGATGGCAGGAAGGATGAGACCAAGTATTTAGTGAGTGTCCTAACCATCAGACTGTACAATCTTGCTCCTTCTTGTCTCTTCTTTTGTCTACAGAAATGTCCAAGAAGCTGGGAAATCTAAGTTTGAACCACTTCAGGCTGTGGATGAAAATGCTTCTTACATCCCCCAGTTCTGTTTACACAAATATATTACACATAAGCCTGTGGGTAAGAGTGCTTTGTTTTAGAAAAAAAAGAGAATAGTTAAAAGTGCAGTTGTCTTTGAACACTAACTTGTGACTGTGCAGTAAGTTTCTCATGTTCTTAAATGGAACATGTGTTTTCTGGGTCTCAAATGGTCTTCCTACCACACTGCAGAACCAATTGGATGCTGTAGCTGTGCTGCAGCTCCTGAAAGACTTTAAAAGGTGAGGAACCTGTAGCTGTTCGACACCATGAAGACGAGGTGCTGGCAGAACAGTGAGCTTCAAGTTTGCATTTGTGAACTTAGACGCCATCATTTTTTTTTCGGTCTGGCCTACCAAGGCTGAAAAATACACTTTGGAAACACACAGAATTGCAACACACTAGTCACTGAATAGGAATTAAAGAAATATTTCAGGAGTTATAAAAAGGTAAGCATGACTTCAAAGGTTACTAAACTATAATTAAATACCAAGTTCAAGTTATTCATGTGGTTAAACAGCTTGAAGATGATGGTTTAATCCAGTGTGGTCTACATCATTAACTTCATAAATTCCAGATACTATACATTTCTCTTAGCTGTGTTTTTTAACACATATTTTCGAATTAATGCTTCCTTTGATTTGTTCAGTCAATCCACAAAGCAAGCAATCTGGCAGTTCCAAATATCTTGCTAAAGATAGTATAAGGCTGGGCTTTTTTTTTTTTTAATTAGTTACCTCAGCAGTCTTTTATACTATATAAATAGAATGCAATATATGTCTAGCATACAATGTCTTCCTGTAGGTTATCTGTAATTAAAAATAGTGATTAGATGATGCTGATGCACTTAAATCATTGTTTTTCAAGTAATGGATTCCTAGAGGTCTTCATGATCAGCAATAAAAAGACAAAAATACTCCTAATAGATCTGAAATTCTACTATAATAGGGGACTGAAAGCCACATTTTACAGATATGTGGTGCACAAAGAATCAGATAGATACCTGGCATGTTTTCGGCAGTGCCTAGATGCATAACTGCTGTAGTTTCCTGGAAACAGTTGTCGAAAATTCTTTGACGAGATGACAGGCTTAGCTGGTAAAAGTAACGGTGTAGATGTAATAAACATTTGCAAGGCTTAGCACTACATGACACTCAGAGTAAAATACTTGCACTATTTGATATCAGTAAGGCATGTGTTTAATGGACGCAGAACCAGCTAAGTGACAGGCTCCAAGAACTCAGACAACGGGGACGCAGCAGTCAGTGGAGGCATTTTGAACAGAAGTGATGCAGAGCCACGATTGCATCCTGACCAGCGGTGGCACTCCTGGTTCCTGGGTGGAGGTGACACTCTCCTCCACCACCCACTGTGGAACAAGAGCTGTGGGGTTCATTTTCCCAGGGCTTGTGGCAGTGGGCCTGCTCCCAGAAGGCCCATGTCCACCCTGAGCACAAGAGAGAAACATGCCTGAGAGTGGCTTTACCTCTGGTGGGGATGGTGTCTACTCTCTGCTTCACCTCTCTCACCTCTCAGGAGCTCACAGACTGAACATAGCCATCATACTCTCCCCTCAGTGACAGCGTAATATCACTGTCTTAATTTTACAGATGGAATGACAAGAAATGTGCTTATACTCACTGACTGCAGTCAGCAGAGTTGTTGAGGAGGGCATCCGAACTCCCAGTGCTGCAACCACAAAACCACTGCTCTTTTTACCACCACATAGACGGCTGGCTGGCTTCAAAAATAGTTAAGGTCATGTTTGCTGACATTGGTATTCATTCCAATTTTTTTTTTTAATTAATTAAGCCTTTTTTTTTTTCTCCTGAACAGCAGGCATATTTTACTTCATGTTCGCTGCAGAAAAGCCACATTTGCCTTTTCAGGCTTTCCATGAGGGGCTGCCAACGGCAGGCTGCTGCTGGAGATGCTGGAAGGGAGAACCTGCCATCCAGAGGCTGTACACAAGGAGGTGGCGTGGCAGGCACACATCCAGCTTTGCTGGCTGGTGTAACAGGACTCGCTCTCATCATCTTCCCCTCTCCCTCCCCTACTGTTTAAATATTGAAGTTCCTTCAGATGTGATTGGAAAAGGACTCTAAACCGGCTCAGGGTATGTAATGCACTGCTGCCATCAGCAGAAACACAGGGAAGGAGGTGACACATATCTGACATGTGCTCTGTGTGATACCAGAGGCAAAACTGCTGTCTTAAACCACTGGAGGGTCTCCCCAGGGACTCGGTAAAGCCAGTGTCTTAAGCACAATAATCCAGCAAGGGGATAATGTGTATTACTATCTGAAAAGATATCATTGACAGTCAGATGTTATTTTTACTTATCTACCACTTTTTGAAAATCAAACCTTATTTTGCTTCATCTGTCTCACTACTTGGCTCTCAGAAAATGCTAGTGGCATGTAAAATTAAAATGTTACCTTCAGATATTTATTAAATAGCGAATTATCAAAAATGCACCATTTGAACCTTAGAAGCAACAAAAAAGTTCATTTTACAGATCAGACATAGCTTTCCTGTGAAGACTCGATCTTCCACATTTACAATAATATATCACACTTAAAGCAGCAAATAATAATGACAAATTGAGATTGTATGTAACGTGAGTCCATACACATTACAAGTACATAAAGCAATAACAGCCAACGTGTGTGAGCCCATGAAGATGAGAAAAAATGAAGATTTGAGCAGTACAATGGCAATCTACAGACTAAGAGATGCAATAAAATACAACAGAGGAATTGTAGTGTGTGTACTTATTCTCAAAGTAATCAGATAAAGAAAATAAGTTTTGTGAATAAATCAGGTTTTTTAATAAAAAGCTCAAATTAAAATTACCACTTTTAATGGAATCTTATTTTTTGCCTTGTCATATTCTGCTGGTGACTAATTATTTCAGTGTTGTTAATACAGCGTTACAGATTCCTATTAGAAGTACATTATTTGCTGTTCATCAATTATTTGTCTCATGTTAAGAAGAAACAACTATCCAGTGAAGAAAAGATGGCCAGATACACGGCATAAGAAACAGTGAATTACTGAAGTAAAAATCTCACAGGCACTTTGTAGGCAATAAGCACAGAAAATTTCTATCCTAATCTGTTCATAAATACTTAAAAGCAGCCAACACAAACATGAATGGGAATGCTTTGTGATTATTTGTAAACCAAAGAGAGCCAACACTCCTATGGTGAAATCCTGGCACTGTTAAAAATCTCCAGCAATTTTGCCAGTTACATCAGCAGTTCAAGGGTTTCACCCCTGGAGCCTAATTTTTATTGATACAGTTTAGACAGCTGCAGGGAGTCGTGTTTCTTCTTTCATTAAGGCAGGTTCCCAGTGTCTTATGCTAATGGTTGATGCCACCATGCTCTCCAAGGGACTATTCATGAAGTCAAATACCATCTAATAAGTGAAAATGAAAGAATATGAACAGAAGTACTTATGATGTTCCTATCATCTCTGCCACATTTTTAAGGAATAATCTCTGCATCAAAAGGTCATTCAGAATGAGGAAATCCAAGGAAATGTCTCTGTTTTTTAGCCTGGCTTTGTGAAGAAGTTTATATAAAATTCTGCTGAAATCTGTCCACCCTTCTCTTCCCAGTAACTTTTTGGCCTACTGCATAAATTTAAGCAAATTTAGCAAACTGGTAGGAGAATCAAGGATATTAAGTTACAGCAAGTTTCATAAAAACAGGTAGAGACAGAGTAAGATGCTATTAATTCCTTCACTCACTGCCTTTGAGATGTCAAAGAGTGCATCTAAGTGACCACACTTGAAACATAAATCCAGACAAAACCAATCGTCATTAATATTGATTCTCACTGAAATGGATCATATTTATTAGCTGAGTTTTTTGTGAGCTAGGTAGGTAGATTCATTCTAAATGTTTTAGGCCATAATGTATTTCCTCTCAATCTAGATATTTATGAATACTGTACTCATTTATGCAAAAGAAAATGAGAAAGTCTCCTGTCTAGACACTGTGCTCCTGCATTATTAAAATTTATTTCTCAGTAAAGGCACATTCAGGGTTTCAAGGAAGTTAGCCATTAAAAAGACCAAGAGTTCTGTTGGTTTTACAATAAATAAATTGGATTAGCATTCATAACTTTCTTATCTGATTCTATTTCAGTTGTTAGAAAGAAAAGTTGCTAGCTCTTAACTTGGTTAAACACCTCTGAAATTCAACATTTCTATGACACTTCTTTTAGATGTTGAAGACATCAGGCCAGTTTGTGGTGGACACCAGCAGGCTGGGGAGCTACAACTCTGTGATGCCCTAAAAAATCAGTTCCTTTCTTGCCAAATCCACATATATATGGATAAAACTAAAGGTATTAAAAGGAAAAACATAGATTTGGGGAAAACAACGCAGCAATAAATCAAGCTAGCGTTTATGTGATACGAAAGCACAGCCCTGCATAACAGTAGGCATGAGACCATTACTTTGATTTTCTTGCCCAGCTGTGAACAAATGAAAACAGAAGAACAGCCATGCTGGGTCAGAACAAGAGCTCAGCATCCTGACTCCCATCAGTGGCTGTAAGCAGATGCCTATGGGAGGGTGAGAACTTCTTATTCTGCTTTGTTCTCTGTTCTTCACCTAATAACTGCTAGCTTTTTATTTGCTTTCTTAAGACTACAGGCTAAGCTATCTGTCATAATTTTAAGGTTTGCTCCAGAATGGAAGTGCTCAAAGACGATCACTTCATAAGTTGGCTGCCCTTTGTTTTTCTTCCCAGTATCTATCACTTTATGTTTATCTACACTGAAAGATATTTCTCCAGGTTGTACCTTTCCAATACATGTGACTCAGCCTTTTTCCAGAACTCAGTACTATCCTAGCATGCACGCAGACAGATTGTCATACATCTTTTATCATAAAATGATGCCTGTGCACGTAGAAGTACCTTGATGTTGTCTCAGTACAATTTCTAACTGCCACAACCTCTAATCATAAACCCACTGATGAACCAACCCCTCTCACCATGGTGCTACCACTGGCTGCTTTTCGTAGCTGCAGTATTGCCTCTAATCATGATGCTGTTGCCTCTAGCTAGCAAGTCACCCCTGTACTGCTACCCCTCACTGTGCTGTTCCCACTCATCACAGTATCACTTCTATGACCATTTAATTTTGTTCTAATGTATTATCATCTATTGATTTCAGCTCTGCATAGGTTCATTAAAAAGAGCCTTTACTAAAATTCACTCACTTATGTTACTGTCCTTCGTGACTTCAACAAAGATCCAACATCATTTTATCTCTTGCCATTGTGGTAGACCCAGTTGTGATGCTCCCTCAGCTCTCATGATTTCCACTCTCTGAGCAATGACTAAAGGGGAATCATCTAAGCAGCTAATTGTGTTTTATTAGTGATTCATCATGCAGCTTCACTGAAGAGCCTCCATCTCTCACAAATATTATCAGCTATCATTATACCTTGGATATCAGTCACATGGAGGCCCCTTCAGCAATAACTTCCTTCTTCCTAGAACACAAAAAGCCCCTCTTTCCTTGATAATGTCTACACTTCATTTTCTAGAAGACTAAAATAAGGACTTTGATGATACTAAATCATTCACTCAGGACAAACTGAACACAATATTGTTGTTCTTTACTTGTAGAGAAAGGATATAACATTTCATCATAAAGCATGCATCAATTTTAATCAATACAATTAAATGGCTGCACTGGCATACTTTGCTCTAGCTTTCTAAATGGGGTACGTTTATTTCCGTTTATCAAGAAATGTCAGCAGAAAACTCTTTCATCTCAGATCTGCCTTCTGACATCTCTGTGTCTAAAACTCTTCCTAAAAATATGTCCCAATGGTTGTACTTAGGAAGTATTTATAATCTACACAATTAACAAGCATAGATAAAGATTATGCATACTCTCTGCGATCAGGTAACAAAGATTATGTAACAAAGATTTGGTATATGTGCACATGTGTAAATGAATATACATACATGCATACTGTATTTTAGTAAATTACTGGCATGTGTTATTGTGCATCGCGAGTCATAAATCATGAATCCAATTCACAGTTTACCATTTCCCATTAAATTAGTGCTTTCCATATGGTATCTCCAACGCAAAGCCTACAACTTACTTACTGTGGTTAAAAAAAAAAGAAATCAAGAACACCCTGTTCTGGGGTTTAAAAAGATGTTTAAAATCAAATTATTCTACTATGTCTAATACCGTTTCAAGATTTAAGCAACTTCTTTTCTTTTTAGGCATTTTATTTTTAGTCTATATCTATTACAAGTTAGCATGTTATTTCTTTGTACTACTGACATAAAACAGAAGCAATTATCAAAAACTGGAGAGGAGTATTATAGTACAACATAATATTTACCCACAAAGAAACTACTAAATCAAACCACCTTTGTCCTTTTGTTATGACTTTATTACTACATGCCATGAATATTGTAACCAGTGCACATTTATTTGGATGTACACAGTGAAGACTTTTATTAACTTAAATGGGAAACTCATGTGTGAAATCTAGCCTCTAGTTACATACTTGAAACCAGCAGTCTACATAGCACATTTTTAGAAGTTGCATTGTAACTGGCTTACAGTCATATTTCTTCAAAAATAGTAATACTAAAAAATACAAACGTATTTTATACAAACTCAGGTTTATTTCTGAAAAAAATATATGAACACTTACAAAAATAATACTGCATTAGTTTACCATGTCATCAGGGTTATTTTTTTTTAATTTATAATCTGACCAAATTCCATCAAAGTATAGGTTTGAAATATCATTCCCATTTTCAATGAAGTAGGTTGAGAGCTTGCTAATGAAAGTAGGACTGGTTCTGAACATTTTTGATTAGTAAAATGGAGCATCCAAGACTTTCATAGTTCCCAAAAGCCCTTTATAGCTCTACCATGTCTGCAGCTGGCCTTCAACGTGTTTGTGGACTAAGCTGAATAAATGTTGTTCTTCATGTGTTCTCTTTTCTCTGCCTCTTTCATTTTTGTAACTGGACATCCAGCCAAAATGACCTGCATTGGCCATTTAGGGTGAGAGTTGTTTCAAATCTAACCACTTATCTGTGGTTCATGTAGTTCTTGTTTTATTACTTCACCACCCCTTCGGTCTTTGGTGCTGGCACTTTTCCTCTGCAAGTGACATTCACACTATATAATTGAGCTTTATTCATGGAACTGTGAAGCAGACGGAAAGTATTCCAAAATATGGAAAATTAAAAAAGAAAAAAAGACTAAAACCAAACAACTTTGCCGTGACATTTGCTGTGCTTTGTTTCTTGGTACTGTTCGGCTGGCAGAGGAGCACTGAATAAAATGTAAATCCATAAGTAATGAGTTATATCAGTCAGGGCTAATAATAGAGTAAGGAGTTACATAAATCAATATAGATAATAGAATCTATTTTTGAACAGTATGGTGATCTGTTTGCAAGACATATATATGTAATTCTTTTTATATTATCAGCCAATATTCAACTGGTGTTTGTCATTATCTTCAGTAGACTACAGAAAAATTGAGATAATGTATATAGTTAAACAAAAAGTGACAACCAGCCATTTTATGCTTTCTAGTTCTTAGTACTCCTTTCAGCAGCAATATCTTGGTAATTCTATGCTGACATTTGCCACAAAGACCCCTGAGAAATATTTCTGCTAGAGATCCAGTGCATTAAACTGGCTGATAATGAAGATTTACTCTAGCAAAGATAGGGAAAAAACACGCAGTTTCAATGGCCAGCAGTTCAAAATCACCATAGCCACTGAGCCTGGGAATCAAACTAGCAGCAGAACAACTTCCCTCCTTTGCATTGGTCCCTCAGATTTCCCTGTTTTGGGGCAATTACTCTTTTCCATCAATCCTGCTTGATATGTTAGTGTACAGAGAGCAAAATGGCATTCAATTTCTTTCTGATGCAGTGTGGCCTTGCAAAATCATTTCTGATTTTCTACTCACTGTCTCCTGAATGTCTCCTTTGACATTACTGTGTTTAGATTTTTCTTTCCTTCTGTCTATTTGTCTCATGTAAAAATGCATCTTCCCCATACGGTTTTTAGTGTTTTACTTCCACTTTCCCAATTTTCATGTCCCTGGCTCCCTTCAGATGATTTTTCAGTTTTCATTACACTATATGGTCTTTAAAAATAAAATTATTATTAACTGGTTTGATGATTTATTGATTTCTCTTCAATTTTAAATATAAATAAATTTACTAAAATGAAACCTTTATTATAACAACACATAACTTCTTCTCCTGGAGAGAACGCAGCAATAACATTATTTCTGTAATCACCAACACCTAAGGTAAGCTATTAAAATAGGAAAAAGGAAACTAGCTCGGAAAGAGGAAACGTAAGCATGAAGCAATTCTAAGCAAAGCAGCATTAAGTTGGAACAAACATCGAGAAATTGGAGTCGTAACACTGGTGATGATGCCTATATATTAAGGACACAAAAAATCCCGTTTCTATTGCATACATGTTCTAGAAGGATGTCTTTCCCACCAAGCTACACAATATTAATGGGTGAAAAAGGTAGTCTATCATTTATGTTAGTGTTAGTCCATTTTATGTATGTAATTCTTTCTTTTTTGAAGTCTCAAGAACATAAGAGCTGCTGTGCACTTCAGATCAAGGGTCCATTTGGCCAGTCTTCTGTCTCAGCAGTGTCTACAGACAAATATTTAGGAAAGAGTAATAAAAGACTAAGTGTATGGGCTTCTTTCCCTAATACTCTCCTGAACGCTGAGTTATTTTCAGGATCGGGGATTTCCTAAGTTAGATGCAATTTGTTCATTTAATAGCTGCCAGCAGAGCTCTCTTCTCAAGTATTCCTGACCTCTTTTGTGCAAGGCATGGGTTAGGTTTGTTTTGGTTGGTTGGTTTGGTTTTTTTTGCATTCCCACTCTCCTTTGCCAAGGAATTTGACAAGTTTACTACTTGTGTAGTTAAGAAATACTTGCTTTTGTCATTTGAACCTCTCATGCCCCCATGTCTAGGCAAACAAGTCTATGCATTTTCTAAAGAGCAAAACAGTTTCAAAAAGAAGAGCTGAGGAAACTGCATCTAAAGCAGGGGTGTCAGACTCATTTTCACCAGGGGCCACATCAGCCTCATTGTTGCCTTCAAATGGCTGAATGTAATTTTGGTACTGTATAAATGTAGGAGTAGTTACATGATCTAAAGTGTTTTGTTGATGAGGGCACCTATCTGAAAGGAATCACAGCTCAACTCTACTCATTTTCCATTTGAATGTAGAGTTTGAATCCTGTTATTAGATAGGATACCTTAATCAATAAGATATAGAATAGTATCAAGTTTCTTCACTCCCTTGTGAAAAACATTTAGTTAGTCACTAGCTCAGGAAGTGAAACTGAAAATGAATCTGCCATTGACTCTGTTATGCCAGTTCCTAATGCAAGCACCACAGGGTTTCTCTTTAAACAAAATCAAAACATTGTCAGGAGGATGCTGAAGAGCCTGGATTCCAGTGGTGATGTGCTACCCCTTGAAATCATGGACTTTAGCCTTCCTAACAGAAAAAAGAATCAAGCCTGACTATACTACATCTTTGATGCATGTTTATTTTCTGAGCTATTGGGCAGACCACTAAGCCAAGACTTTGTTTCATCTTAAAAGTAGGTTCTTCTATTAAAAATTCCATTTTAGATCAAAGGAAATGTTTCATGTTGACTAAAACATGCTTTACGATATTAGTAAGAATTTTTAAAAATAAATGCAATTCAAACAGAATTGATCCCTCTTTTATTTAAGTCTGGCTGCAGAGAAATATTATTATTCCCACAGCCCTGAGAACACAGTCATAATGAATACATCTGAACCCACGGTAGAAATTATCCAGATGAAGTAATTAGGTGAGGCTGTTATATATACTCCAGCTCAAATCAACTCTAATTCAGCATTAGTTAATAGACATATAAAAGAAAATAATATTGCAAGCCAGACTTACACTTCTAGAACAGCCAGCATAAAAATAAACAATGCAGGTGTCTATTAATAACTCTAATTATCTTATTCTGACTTACAAGCAGATTTTAAACTTTAGGAAAAAAAATAGTACTCTAATATGCATTAATGAAAATATTTTAAAACTAAATCCCTTCTGTGTAATTTTCACTTCTGTGAAGTAAAAAATAATTATCACACTAGTGCCACATGTTGTTTGTCCTAGTGCAATTACATAAAAATCAATATTCAACAGTATATATGATCTTACATCCAATGAGGCACCTGTATAAGAAACTTCTGTGGCCACTACTTTGAAGCTAGATATTACAACAGTGAAAGAATTCAGATAGTTGGAGACTAGAAAGATAAATATAAGAAGAATTAATGTAGTTTAAATGTCAGCAACAGCCACAGACAAATTATAACTGATGGTTTCCACTTAAATATGAGAAGAAGCTTCTTCACAGTGAGGGTGACGGAACACTGGAACAGGCTGCCCAGGGGGGTTCTCTGGAGACATTCAAAAGCCACCTGGACGCCTTCCTGTGTAACCTCATCTAGGTGTTCCTGCCCCAGCAGGGGAATTGGACTAAATGATCTTCCGAGGTCCCTTCGATTCCCTAACATTCTGTGATTCTGTGGTTTGCTTAATAAAATTAAAACAAAACAAAACACGACAACAACAACAACAAAAAAACCAAACACACACACACAAAAACCAAAAAAAATTTTAAAAGAACAAAAAACCCCACAAACAAACAAAAAACACAACAACAACAACAACCACCACCCCAAAACAAACAGAAAAAAACAGAAAAACAAAACAACCCCACTAAATTGTAATCAAAGTGCTATATAACATTTTGATGCTAGGAACCCTCAAAAGAAAGAAAGCAAGAAAAAAAATATGGAAGAGAGACAGAAAAGAGAAAAAGACAAGGAAAAATAGGAGGCGGGGGGGGAAGAAAAAAATAACATAAAAAAAGAAAATTAGCTGCAGTAATTTCTGTCATTCATAACTTGCCACAATTATCTACTCCGTACAATTGCTACTGTAATTTGAAATGCCTCCCTCCTGATCTAAACATCAGACTAATGTAATGGCTTGACTAAGAATCAGGAATGTAGATCTTGCCATTATGTCAGATTCACTTGGATTTTAGTGCAATATTCCCTCAGGAAGACCCATGATTTAATTAAATACATTGTGTTTCACTGTCCAGTACAGCACCTGCAGCATCACTTAGCGTGTGAATCTTGATTCCCTAGAGTGAATTGCAGCTGACCTTTTTGATTCCATTTAGCAATCACTTCGCAGTTAAAATTTGAGCTGTTTCCTATTTAGCTTTTTTGTGGCTCCAGTTCTTGAATTTTGATGTTTATCAAAGCAGTATTTCAAATTTGTAATGATTTCTCCCCTCAAAATACTGCTGTTACAACAAATACAAACAGCAGAAATCACAGTCACCTATGATTTAGAAGCTGATTAATTCCATGGAATAGAAATGCCTCTGAACAGAGCTATATGAAACAGCTTGCAGTTAAATTAAATCAATGTTCTCAAAGAAATTGTTACCAACCGTAGTGTATTATAACATAATCTTATATGATACAGTATTTTCTATTCTGAGCCTCATAATCAATAGGGCACTTTGTCCTAGTTCCTTTTTATGCACAGGAAATAAGTCAAGCAGTTGGAAAGAAGCCCTATCTAGGCAATATTCCAGACCATGAAAAGATGGCAATGTGGAGATGTTAAGATAGGTGCCTTTATGAAAATCATCACATTTTTAGTTACAAAGAGGTAATCATTCTATCACTTCTCATCATGGTAGAAGTGTGTGGCAACACTTCTGCACAAGACTGCTGCTGGACTTGGCACACTTACTGTTAAATGAACCAAAAATTGAAACATATTTACCTCCTTTTACTTTTGAGCATAATGAGTTGTTTCTGTTAGTTGATGATCTGTATATCAACAAGAAAATTTCCATAGCCCATATAGTTTATTTAAATTTAATTCCCAACTGACTACCATCACAAACACTTCTGATGGTAACAACATGCAATCAAATAACAAATAACAAATTAGGTGGTAAATTAATTGTGATTCTTCATTAAGACAGTTGTGCACAGTAATAGATCTAATAACAAAAAAGTATATAACCTTTATCTCTGTAAAACTGAGGATACCTCCAGAGCTTCCAAAGACCAGCTACTGCAGTGCTCTATAAGGACATATTTTCCTCCACCAAGCACTTTGGAGGAGCCTGAAAACAGGCTTGGGACTGTTCAGCTATTGGATTTTCATGTTTGGATTTCTGGACTGGAAACACTGAAGAATTCTCCTCCAGGCATACATACATCTACCACTCCTACATATATTCTGATCCTTTAGTCCTTGCTGAATTAGATATTTTAAATTCTTTATTACTAACACAGTTATTAAAAGAAAGGACAAAACCTTTAATTATGCTGAGAATAAAATTACCAAGGTCTGATTTACCACTACCTGTAGTAAACACATTACAGTTGACCAGCTGAAGAGGATTTATGAGCATGTTGCACCACTGGCCAATGTATGTCAGACTGGGTGCACAAAGAAACCTGACCTTTAATTTCTTAAAAAGCTTTTTCAAAATGAATCCTTTTCTAAGGGGACATCTCCAAATGCCAGAGTAGTTTTCCCAATGTGGGACTCAGGTTCAGGCTTTTATTCTGACACAACATATAAAAAAATCTAGGAAAAAAAATCAGAAAAAGAAAAAAAAAATATTAATCAGTCTCCATCAAAGATTAATCACCATAACCTATTTGTCCTTTACTGTCCAGTAAACTGGTTTTTTTTTTCCTTTGCTTCCTATAAAACACACAACATACTTAAAAGATGCAAAATAATAAAACAGTACAGTGTTTGAAGATATACATCTTCTCTGAGCTACTTCTGCCAAATTTCATGTTTTTAAGAGCTTACAAGTTCAGGAGGAACTGCAGAAATGCAATCTTATCTTTCTCCCTTTCATTTTGGCAGTTCATCACATGTCAAATCCTGTGGTCAGACACTAAATATAACAATGAGCTGCAGCAGTGGAGAAAGCAATAAAAACTTAGTGGGGCTGGCATGAATGGCATAATTTTTTTCAGTTTATGTAGCAGCCTGTTTTTAAACAGACACTGATACAATATAAGGATTGTCCAACAAGTCACCTTGCCTTTACAGGCTTCACCTAAGGCCCTATCTTTATCAATACTATTATAATTGTATTACAAATGTTATGTCCCACAGTGCTGGGATGGAAAAATATAAAAATGCGACAACGGCATAGCCTTTCAGTTCTTTATATCAACTAATAAGACAGCTCCATCAGATGGGAAGACAATTCATCATATTTAGAGTTACACAGGATGTGATGAGGGTTTTGTCTGCTCCTCACATGGAGAATTTAAGTGACCTGACTGACTGCTAGGCTAACATGAGTCTGAAAGTGTATGTAGTACCAAGGCTGGATCTCATCCATAAAGTCTTGGCAATCTGTCCCAACGAAATGCCAGCAATTAATTCAAATGTTTGTGTTAAAGTTGCTATTTAGTTGCTTAGAATCAGGAAGTTAGCTGCAAACAGGCATGATTGCTCTCAGTATATGCTCAAAACAGAGGTGACTGCTTAAGAGGTAGAATGATGCAGATAATTTAAGTATCAATTCAAACCTTCATACAGATATTGAGAAGAATTTTTTTTTTTAAGATGCTAGAATAATTGATGGATTTTAAAATAACTCTTTATATCCTTCTGCAGAACCAGGCTTCTTGTTTGTGCCTGAAAAGCACACTTAACTACCTTGAAATATAGGATTTTTAAAAGCTCTACCAGCTCCAGACAGAAATTCTGATTTGTAGATATAATGTCGGATTTACCCTTCAAACATTCTGAAGTTTGCATATTTCTGCCATCTACAGTGCAAGAAAAGTATCACTACTTATTATTAAGGGATAGTTCCTATTACAAAGCAGGCTCTAGAGAAGCTTATCACTGCAAACAAAAGTATGTGAACATACCCATCAGTGTATGTTCAGCTATGGCTACAAACTACCTTTCTGCTCGGCTTCACAAGCTCTTTTTCCTCAGTCAATACAATGCAACCTTAGATTAGTTTTCATGCATTTCTTTAAACAAATGTGTATAAATTCAAGACAAACAGTCATTTAAACATTGCTGGCTGACAATCAAACCCTCAGCAAACACACTTGCTGCATAACTACCTGGTGCCTTGGCTACCCCTTCTGTCCATCTGTCAGGATGGCACTCTGCCTACTCCAAAGTTGCTTGGACCTCTCTAGTAAGGCATGGGTGCCAGACAGCACCGACTTCTGGAGAGCAACCTTCTTCAACCCACACGTGCTGTCCCCTCTACAGGAGCTCCTGCCTCCATGCCAACAATGAAGTATTGGCACAACATCCTTCCTCACAATTGATCCCACCTGTTGATACTTACACAGTGAGAGAGAAGGAAAAAAAACAACAGGAAAGCAAGGCAGACAGGCATTTCTGGTTGCCAAGAAGGCAGGTGGGGTAGCAGCAGGTGTCTGATCAACTCAGGAAGATAACAGGGTGTCAAAGTGTTTCTAACGGGAAAGTGCGGTACTTCTTGCAGGACTCCATCCAAAGACAATCAACATATCCATCAATGACTTCAGGGGGCAGCCTTTTACACTGGTGATATGTTAGAGGGAAAATAAGTCAATAGTGTCACAAAAGCAATTCAAATACCAGCTAAATATTGGCAATAGGCTGCATCACCATCCTTTTTTCACCAATACAGCGACTGTCATATAAAGCATAAAAAGGATACTAGGAAGGTTTTAGATTTTACCCACGTGAGAAGGGCTTTTTAAAACCCAGATTAGAAAATGCTTGAGTGAAATCCTGATTCTGCTGAAATTGGCTAGGCCAAAATTTTAGCTTTTGTTCTGAGGGATGAATAGTTATGGAAGTAAATAAAATAAGCTTATAGAATATCAATATATGACCCACAGATGTCTTATTTTCAGCTCGGTAGAAACTAAAAAGGGAAAGGGAGTTCCTTTAGACTGAAAGGATCCTTGAAAAACAATGCCAATAGCAAAGTTCACATTCCTTACAGAGATATATGAAAACTACCATCCAAATATCTGTACAATTTGCAAGGCTGAAATGTCCGTTTGAGGTTAAAATTAGTAATGCATCTGTCTCTAAATAAATAAATGAATAAAAATCCTATCATTAATTATTATCTTTTCACCAGTATCTGGGACAGCTTCCCAACTGGCTGAAATTCTTTTATTTTTTCTCTTTCTTCATTAAGCCATCATGCTGTGTGGTCAGTCGTGGCTGGCTATTACATGTATGGTTGCTTTTCCTGATGGAATAATCTTAATCCCACAATTTCTTCCCCTTTGAAATGTATATGAATGAAAATGAAAATAAACATATTCTCTTCCAAAACTAGCGATGTGAATAAACATAAATCAGAATTACCTTTATGGCAAGGGTTTGGGACTTTCAAAGGAAATGCCATCCAAATGTAGAATTTACATCATAATGATACGTTTCAGTGCCTGATGCCAAGAATTAAATCCAGAACCTCTCTTAATTTCCTACGTAGGTTTATACATATCCAATGACAGTAAAATACTGACACAGTTCTGGAAGGCAAAACCTGTATCTAGGACTTCCCAAACCCACACAGGCAGCCTAAGGTGCAGATTTATAATGTTCCCTTTTCTTTTTTTGGATGATTTAACCTTTTAGGATACATGTACATGCTCAAATGCTCTCCAGATGCCACTTCAGACTATTAAATGCTTTATCTATCCTGGACACCATTCTCTCTAAATTTATCCTTCCCTTTTAATTTCATTTGGATTTGGGTGTTTAATTGCCTCAGACAAAAAATGCAACCGAGACTGAATGAACTCTCATTAAGTCACGATGTTTAATAATGCAGGCAGTGCCAACAAATAGGAATGTTATTTGTTTCATTACTCTTACTGCAAGGAATGCAAATATCCTGGCTCCCTCCATGGAGTTAGTGAGCAGCAAGATTTCTAGGGTGTGTTTTGAACACGTGAACATGGGTATCTGATGTAATTTTAGAACAGGATACCTGATTTACAGTTGCTGCTCCAGAAAGGTGTATCTGTCCGTGTCATGTCTTTCAGCCTGTGCAGATGTCTTGGTGCATCTGAAGGCACTAAAGTAGCACTCCACATGAACATCTAGTGATCGTCAATCACTCCTCATACATCTTCATCGCACACACATGAGGCTTAATTCAGTTTCTTTGCATTTGCATTTGAGTATAGCTGCAGTGGAGCCAGGGTACTCAGATGGGAAAATGAGAAACTACCCTTACAGTCAGCATCTCAGACCGTTGAGCTCCTGTTTATTTCTATAATGACAACACAATGCTGTGCCATTCATCTGGCCTTATGGCCACAGTTTTCACACAGTCATGTTTAAGACAATTCAAAGCTATGAAACAACTTTGGGAACAGCAGGACAACACATTGGGCAGAATTACAAATAAGGTCATAAAAATCAAATGTCGGGAATGCCAAATCCCATATATCATACAGTCTATAAATTAAGCTCAGCTCAAATGCTGTTCCTGCCCAGCCTATAACAATTTCAGCACTGGTAATGAATGTCCCAGGAATTTGTTGTAGAATTTGAACTTAAAATCATTGCCACTGAAACTGAAATCTTTGTGCATATTTTCCATTTCTTATCTTGAAGAAAGTCCAATCAAAAAAAAAAAAGTCCTGAGAGTTTAAAAAGTAATTGCTGTTGGAATAGGGATGAGAATAGGGGTGATGTTTTCTTATCCTGACAAATAATTATTACAAATAATTTATCACAGAAAAGCATATCTACACATTTGGTAAAATCGCACACCTAGCACTTTCTGATCTGATTTCCAATAATATACCCTCATTCTGTAAAGGGATGCATAGCTTCCCCTATATAAAAAGATATTTCAGAATTAATGGAAGACTGCCTGCAAAAATCCCAATTTTTAACTTATTTATGGATAGTCTGCTGGTTTGCATGTCCTTGGCAATGCAGAATACTAGGGCAGTATAGCTACCCTTTTGTGGGCATTAGCTATATTCAATGTTCTTTTTATTCTGGAATACTATTATTGTTACAGAATTTATAAAATTGCTGAGGTGTCTTTATAGGACTCCATTCCTCTTACTTGAATCCAAGAAGACATGTCGTGTTTGGGCCATTCTTCACCCAAAACAGAGCCTAAAGGAAGTTTTTGTAAGGCTTGCTAAAAAGATTTCTTTTTTGTTGCAAACTAAATTTCTTTTGAAACAAGACTTTTTTTTTTTTTTTTCCCATAAAATTGTCACTGTAATTTTGAAATTTCATTAAGAAGGCACCTAAAATACTGGATTTCTGAAAATATTATTTCAACCAAACCTGAAATATTTAAATCCCAGTTTAATCTCACTTGCCATGTTTTTCTGTGGGCCAGAGCTACCAATCACATTTTTTTTGTAATACATGGCACAGGGCAGATTACAGTTGGTTCAAGAAGCTGTTTATCAGAGATCCAGCAAAGAGACGTGGGTCTACAGGGAGTGTCATTATAAAGCCTGAAAGCATATGCCAAATAATTGCAAAATCCAAATATTTGTTTTCATGCGATTTATTGCAAATTTCATTTTTTAATAAGGAATTAACATTTTAATGAGGAAGAAGAGGACATCTGCTATGACTATCTCTTATTTCTGAGAATTCCATGGGATTTTTAGTGACATGTTGAAAATAAGGCCAGATCCTTAAATTGTATGTCATAGTTCCATATATTTCACGACAAAAGATTTCAGAGGAAGTATGTCACTTTACAGAATTTAAAGAGCTGGATCAGAGATTCAGATCAGCAACCACAGGAAATAGAAACAAATGTGTTCAAAATAGCTGTGTGGCAATCCCTCTAAAATTATGTTCTCGCCCCTTGAACTGAATTTGGGGATAACTAAACCAGGTTCCATTACATGCAGCTTTTAAAGCAAAAGAAGTTTATTCAGGAATAGCTCCTTGACATAACAAATTCCAGCTGAAAAGTAACTCCTGTAAGAAAGGTGAGATAGGTGAGGTGGAAACCGATGAGATCCTTGTGATTCTGAAGCTTCTGCATGAAGGGACAGAGATTTGTGCATGTCAGAGGGCTGATACTCATGTGTAAGTGTGCTGATTAAGCACTCCAGAAATGGGAATAATTATTGCATGGGTGGAGACATGTTGGGAAGCCTTCCACAGCAGAGTGGCAGCATGCTTCCTATAAAGGGAAATTAGAAACCTGATGGCCGTAAGGAAGAAAATAAATTATAATAGCAGACGAGCAGGGTGGACTTAATGAGCATGAGGGAGTACATTTCTAAAGTTATATAAATTAGATCCTAAGAATAGAAAAGTGACATGAAGTACCATGCTCCAAGAATGCAAGTCTGTGAGGATACTGTATAAATAGCATGTCTCCAACAGCCTGTAAGCCTGCAGAGGTACAGAATTCAAACCTGGAATAATAGAAAGGACCCGACTTGAATGGAATTGCACTTATAACTGTTTTGAGTTATGCCTGCATCATTCCTCCTAGGGAAATAGAAATACTGAAGGATATGAAATTACTGTATGTTTGCCTAAAAGTTTTCTCAGTTCCTCTTTAATTTCTCTCTCTGCTTCTTTCTTCTTAGCCCCTTTCATGCTCTTTTTGAATGCTTTCTCTCATATCCTGACCCTCCTTTTGTAAAAGGCAGAACCTGCTTGTTTTTTTTCTCTTTTTTGCTTTTCCACACACCTCATGCATGTTTTTTTCCTATTCTTCTCCTAGGCTAATTCTTCCTCACATCCTAAGTGCCTTGTCTTCTTGTTTCCTTCTTTCCCTTGTCTATCCTCCTTTTCTCAGATCTTTCTCTCTGAATACTCTCACACTTTTACTTTCCATTTTCAAATACTGCTTTGGGGAGATTTTTTTCTACTGACACACTTTTAAGTAGAGGAGAAACTGAATCATATCCCATGCCCCTTACTGCTCCCAGTCTTTCTCCAAAAGAGTAAGTGCTTACACCTTTGGTGATTTGGTAATGTGGAAGTAAGGTACTTTCTCTGATTTCATGCGTTCAATAGAGAAGTCTTGTTTCCAGCTACAGCACCATCCCTGCAGCACAGCAGTATCAGAGAGACCCTCTTCTGTCAGACCGGTTGGCGACAAGAGAAATGACATGCAAAACGTTCAGTAGGGGATAAGACAGCACGTAACACTTGGGCAATTCAGAAGGGGATTGAAACCAGGCAGTGCACTGGACAGGAAACGTCACGTAGCTTGTCCACTGGGCGGCTACCTTGAGGCAGACAACTGGGAAACAAAATGATAGGAATTGACTGTAAATCTGACACTGCCTCTGTCACTGCAGTCAGCTATCTCAGCTTATACAGAATATCTTCTATAAGATCTTCTCCTGAATGTATACTCCTATACCTACATTCATTTTTCCCACATACACAGAGGAAGGCATATGCTCCTTCATTTGAAACAAAGATAAATGACAAAAAAAGAGCTATAATAGACATCAGGTAGAACTTTGACATATTTTTTGAAAGTGGAGAAACCCAAGTTAACTTCTTCCTTAGCCTAGGGTAAATGAAACCAACATAATATAATTTCTTAGACTGATGCCTTATTCCATAATTCTCATGCTAAAGTGATCCTGTGGAAAGAAAGTATGCTTCAGTGAGACAGAATACAGCGTGAATTTGTAGTTTATTGCTATGAACAGTCACCTTTGGTGTTGGTAAAATCTGAAATTTTGCCTACTTTGGAAAATGTTTCTAGATTTTATCCAATGCCTGTTTCCTATCTCCCTGCTGCCATTTAAAGTTAAGGAAGTTTAACAAATCATGGATCTGTAAACAAAGGCTAAAGTATAACTACAATTATAAAAAGCAAATAATGGGCAAGGAAAGAGTGTTTAAACAGGCGCAACTACCACTGATGCCCAGACCCCAAATAATTTATCTTCATATTTAAACTAAGAAGGTAAGATCCCAGAGGATGAGATAGAATTTCCTCCAGGGAGAAGGAAGACTGAACTCTTAAAGGCTTTATCATTTCATTAGAGTAGATAATTAGGTAATTAGAATGATTAAAAGTTGAGAAAGCAACAGACTCAGACAAATTATAACCCACAATCCTAAAAGTAGCACAGGAAAAAGGAAAGTGTCTGAAGTTCTGCTGCTGATAATCCTTGAATAACAAAGGTTAACAGCAGAGGAGATGAGGTCAAACATTGTTCCTTATCTCCTATTCAAAGTACATTTCTTTAATCAGAACCTCCCAGGCTAACATAAGGAAGACGCTGTGGAAGGGAACATCACCCTTTCTGGAAAAGAGCCTGGAAACACTTCCTACAGACAGCAGCCTGATTTGTTCCAAACAGTGTATTTGTTCTTCAAAGCGTCTGAGAGCTGAGAGCAAGGAAAAGTGATGGAGCTGTATCTGGTACTTACGTGACCTCACCTAAGGGAGAAAGCTCTTTGAACCTCCCCAATTAGAAAGAGTTTCAGAACAGAGTTCTGGAAAATATTGATTTTTTTTTCCCCAATATGTATCTGAGGCATATTACTTGATTTAATATAATTTGGACCTTGATTTTACCTCTGTATTAAATGTCAGTAATGTATATTTTCATTCTGCATTTACAGTTGTGACTTCGTAGTTCCAGTTTCTACTAGTGCTTGGATACAAACCTGGAAGACTTCCTGGTTGTGAGGAGGAGATGGGAGATTTAGCAGACTTACAGTGCTTGACCAACCCAGCCACAGCCACCCTGACAGGACTACTCTAAAGAGAAGACAGGACTGCATTGCCTATGGATGTGCTGAATTAGCATGTTTTCTGACCAGTCTTCACCTACAAGCAGTCTGACCTGCAAGTGAAAGAGCTCTCCCCTGGCAAGACCGCAGGAGGGTGAGAGCAAAAAAAAAAAATCTCATATTCTCATTTAGAGTTGAATTCTTATTACAGCAGCACCCAAAGGCTCCCTTCATGAACAGAACTGACATTTATGAGCACCTCAAAATGTGCATTAAAATGCAGTCTCAGCTCTTATGAGTCATAGCCATTACATACATCTAAAGTATTGTTATGATTTTTACAATTGACATAATTCATGTGGATTCAGAGACGTATTTTGTGCTTTTTATAGAGCTAATTTTGCAATTTATAGCAAGCAATTTATGCCTTGCAAAGCAGCATCATGATATCAAAAAGGTATGTTCACAAGTGCATGTGTTCACATACATAAATCAGTTTGTAAATCATTTTTATTCCACTTTCACAGTCAAAACAAGATATAATGCTGGTTATGTGTTCCAGACTTTTCATGGGATCAGGTACTCATTGCTTGACTTACATAGACCTATATGTACAAGTGTACACACACAAAAGAAAGACATTTAGTTCCTTCTGGGTAAGACCATGGCTATAATTTATCAAACATTTTCAAAAGAAAGACAATGATCATAAAGAGAGTATAATTTCAAGTAGTCACCATAAAGAAATTCTTTGCATTTCTGAGAGTAGACGCAGCCAGCTGAGGTGGTATGGAGCTGACATACACTTCAGCAAGAATAAGCAGTCTATAGTTCTATAAAAAGATGTCTGAAAAATGTAAGTATTATCAAGGATCCCTGAAATAAGTCAGAATGAGCTGAAAAGTGCTCAAGAATGCAGCTGCTAATTTGATATTTGAGATGACTCTGATGTTCTAATGTTTTTACATTAAAACTTTTTTTCACATTTAGGATTTATATGGTAAGTCATGTTGGATGTTACTGTCTCACCACATTGGTTTCTTATCCCCCCCCTTCATTTTAAAACAGTCTTCTAAGGTTTTAATCTATAACTATCTTTTAGCATAAAGGTGCTGCTTATTTCTGATCTGTCATCTCTTTCTCAAGAAAAAGTAATGGACTACCTTTGTGTAAGAAATGGCTAAACTTACTACTTTGTTTTAAGCCTAGGTCTGAATCCCAGCTTCTGGCCTGATGAGCACTGCTATGAATTTCAGTAGAGTTGGGCAGGACAGAGTGGAGAGGAAAAGAAAGTTATGGACGAAACTTGGTGTTAAACACTGGATTTAATATTTAGTTGAAGCTGATCAATAGTTACTAGGAGCATTATTTTACTTCTAGATGTTGGAAACGACCAGGGGTTTTTTTGTTTAGGTTGTTTGCTTTTATTTGAAGAGAAGATATGTATTATAATTATTAGGATGTTATGCAAGAAATGCAAAATCAGATTAAATTTCCTTCTCTGATACTGATTTGTACTCTTGGGAAAAGGTGTAACTCTACCACTGAGGGGCTAATGACATCTTCAAAATTCTTCTGCCATGGCCTGCTTTTCCATTACTTAGTATAATCAGAGCTGCTGATCGATGCTGTTGCTCTCTCATGAAACGTGAGTTTATGTCTGGACAAAACTGGAGGATGTGGAGCAGAAGCTGTCCCACCCTTCACAGAAAGCTGTTCCATTGTAATGGGCTGGGTCAGAGCACACCTCATAATACTGACAGCTGGGAGCACTTTTATAGGCATCCTTGTGATTAGATCGTTCATCTAGATCTCTTTTCCTATATGTAACATATGTACATTACCATTTTCCTGTTTATTAAAAGTGACCAGGTTATACTGAAAAGTTAAATACTTAGAACCTATGGTCAATAAGTGGAAATAAGTGATACAGATAGGACATTTTATCTGTGCATGTGTCTGTAGCATCCATGTATCTAATGCCATGTACATCGCAAGAAAAGAGAAGACATTATCTTTCATCAGAGACTATGTGTAAGTAGCACTATTGATTTCATTTTTTTTTGTAATCTTAAGGAGCAGAAAAGATCAGATCACTTTCCAAAATCGTGATTTCTAATATCAGTGAAGACAAATTATTGGCATTTCCATCCTGGCTGACTGGAAAAGACAAATAACCCCTGCCCACCTAAAATTTCCACATTTGCTGAAAAGTGTGGAAAAGGAATCTTTTAGTAGAGTGGAATCTCTAAGTGGAGAAAAAAGATTTGATATAATTTATTGTGAACTTTCATGCACATATTCCTTTTCAGTTCCTGCATATAATCAGAGGCAGAAAGTGAAAGATGAAAAACTAGAAGTAAATTCCAGCTAATAAAAAAAGAGACTTTTTAGTTGACTTAGGAAGTTTCTTTGTCAGTTGCCTCTAGCGAAAGAGAATTATTATATTCCCAGTGAAACACTATTATCAGGTGGATTTTTAACACAAAGACTCCTCAAGCCCTGAAGGTAGACAGTCTATAAAATTTGAAATCTTAAGAAATACTAGGTGAGGAGATAGCTATTATTTTCATTTCTTTTCTTCAAGAGGAAAGGAGAAAAATCTAGGTAAATCAGATATTTTAAACTTCTATGTCTGACATTTCTCATAACAACAGACACTCATTTTCATATTTCCACATTCAGACTCTTATGATAACATAGCTTTGAAAAACAGAAAGCTGTACAGTTATCCATGTCCCCTTGCCCAGTCTTATTCTTTAAACAAAAGTCCTAAGCCTACATTTTCTTCAAAAATCACTTTTACTCACTTGTGGAATGCACTGAGAGACTACGTGACTAAGATTTGCAGCATTTTTTTTTTTAACTTTATGAGCTGGTCCTGTCATCATTCTTCACAGAACACTTTCCTTCTATCTTTGAAGTTCTGTATTTGAAGAGCTTGGGAGATGAGACCATTCAATCTAGGAGAAAGGCTTTTTTCACTATCTCTCCCCAGTGTCATGGAAGTTGTTAAGTGAGAAATAATCCTAAAAGATGTTTATGCTATATTTAACTACTTCATTCAGAAAGCAATGCAGCTGTATTAGCCAGTATACTTACCTTTCCAAGTGTATTGGTGTGGAAATGGGCTATTTCACATTTAATAATTAAAAGTATTTTGTGAAGAACCCCACTCAGCACAGAAAAATTATAATAATAGAATTGTCCATTTTCCAATTCTGAACTAAAATTGATATGGAAAGAGTTGGAAATGTAACATTGCTACAGAACTTCAGAGCAAAACTAAGGTTTTATGTTGATTTCTGTAAAATGACTGGCAGATTCTCAAGCAGAGATTTCAAATTCCAGATATTTGCTTTGTGATCTATTCTACTTCCAAGCCTTCTTAGATAAGATCTGCTAACCTATCCCATACAAAGTTAAGTGCAAAGCGAAACAAAGGAAAATTAATCTAACCTTTAAGTTCTTGTTAGTCACAAGTAAAAGTAAAGGCAAAATAAAGACACTGCTATACTCTATACTCTACCTGTAGTACTGATTCATCAGTTTTTCTTACATACTTAGTCAGTATAGCTGGTAATACAGGAAGCTATTCATTAAGAATAATTTGTGTGCAACATAGATGGCACCACATCTCTCACTGCTCTATGGAGACTCCTGGGAAGAAGAATATTAAAGTCTCCACCCCCTGATAATGAAAAAGGAGCAAGGTATACGGCTGTAGATCCCCATGCAAATCAGAACAATTTCTTCCATATTATACTTGTGGATAGTGTGATTTTTTTCTTCACCAGAGGACACCATGAGCAGGACCATTAAGACTTGTAGATACAAAGAATGTTGTGTGTCAGGGATTAACCTGGTTACAGCTGCAGTTAAGACCTTTATGTTTCCTGTTTTGCCTATGGCGTATATGTAGGGGTTGAGTTTACAGGAAAACATGTACTAGTAATGATATAAACTTTCTTTCATGTGAAGATGCTGCATGTATGCCTATAAACTATAAGACAACATAGAAAAATATTTTTATATCCTCTTGACGGCTGAGAGGCAGTCTGGGTAGCACAGGAAGCATTTTGTGTTTTATAATAATTGCATTCCTAAAGATTATAGATTTTGCAAGTTGTCAGGACTATGAAATTCTGTAGTCTGTCCTTCTATGTATCGTTACTGTACTTCATTCTACTATTTTTTTTCTTAATAAATCAAATAATATTAATTCAGCTATTACTTAAGATCTTGGGTTTTCTAAATCTTATTTTTCATAAAGACACTATTTTAATCTGAAATACAGGAAATAGGGACTCAAATAATTCTCTATGTAGCTTGTTCCTATGATTAATCACCATAGAGGTAAAAATGTAGCCCTAATTTTGAATTTTGTGTGTGTGTGTGTGTTTCAGCTTTCAGACATTGGTTCTCATTATGCCTTTCTCTTTTAGACTAAAGAGCCATTTAGCATGGCATACAACATCACCAGTTCTTTATGATAATATATAGGCAAATGGGCAAAGGTTGTTAAGTCTGCCACATGGACATTTTCTTCAGAAAAGTTTTGTTGCTGTTTTCTATTACATTCTACTATTTTTATATTATCTCTTTTTAAATGAATATCCAAAGTGTATTTATTATTCCAGTGTTGTTCCTCTTCAATACCAATTGACTTCCCAATTCCAATTTGTTACCCCTGAGTAAACCAACCTTGCAGTTGTGGTCAATGGTACTTGTATACTGGAAGGTCATTTGTCCTTGCACCAGATTTTAAACACTGTTTTTCAGTTAACTGTCAATACATCCAGAATTAGCATAAGCTTTGAGATGGATCTTACTAGACCTTTTCGTACAGTGAACTTCCCAAGGAAGATCAAAATACTTTTAAACTGAAAAATGACAGGCTTTAAAAGAACATAAACTAGGATCACTAGCTTTTTTAAGCAAAGGAAATTCAAAGTAGAAAAACCATAAAGGAAGTTTATAAACATCTCTCCTGCCCTGCTCCTTTGCAGACTGGTCCTGGCATTCAGGCTTGGTTTTAGTCAACTCACTGACCTTCCAAATTGCACCTGACTCATCTCACTCCCCTATGGTTGCAGGATATTTCTTTCATCATCTCAGAGACCTGGTATCTGCTCTCTGAACCGCACCAAAGCTTCTGAGTTTTTCTTTGAGCTGCAGTCTCTCACCTCCAGGCAGTCTCCCTGGCACCTCTTGAACCCTACAGGTTTCTTTCCCTGATTGTGCTCAGTAGCTCCCTAAAGAAAGAAACAATCCCCACTCTGGCTCTACCCAGTCTTAGTAAGGCACACAAAAGAACTGGAATCAGACACACAAAATAACTAGTGACTGTCAGCTCTCCTTTCAGTAACTACAGTTTTCTTTTATTGTTCCTGTTGGGTAATTTTACATTTGGCTGACTTAGAACACCTTCTGTTTTGATTAGATCAAGTTTACTAAGTCACCTTCTTAGATGTCTCCTAGGAGGCTGAACAACTGGATATTGCTTTCCAGAGTGATGTGCTTAGCTCAGCTGAGCCAGAACAGCATTGCTCCAATGAGAACTTGCTCCAATATTAAGGCTGAAATATTATAATATCAGCATCAGGTTTTATAAGTTGGTCTAGTAAGCCTCTGCATAGGCACTTATGGTTTAAGGAAATGCAGAAGTTAATGTAAACAAGATTTAGCTGCCTGCAGTCTAAAAAGTTGACAAATGTGCCTAGCGTATGTTTAGCAAACATTAAGGTGACAGTCTACCCATCTGACTGGTATACTCCTTATATTTTTTAACATAGTCTAGTTAACAAGTACATTTTTATCTGTGCCAAAGAAGACGTTGTCCATCTTCCTCTGTTGTATTTTGGAGGTAATTTTTGTAAGATATGCTAAATGAATGCAGTGTCACTGAAAGGTAAACTGCTTTGAAAAGCAAGTCAATACCACATTCAAAACAAGGAGAGAATTCACCTTAGCAGCTATAATGCATGACTTCAGCAAACGCAGTATGAGGAGCCCTATCGACAGGAAAAGCACACTGACAATGTTATGAAATACCAGAGCTGGAATAAACAAAAACAAGTCTCAGCAACCAGTTCACTCTCAAAACGTTCAGACAAAAGAAAACAAAGCAATAACACTTCATTAGTATAACTAACCAATAAATATTGAACAAAATTGAAAAACAGATACATCCACACCCTATGTTCTAAATAACGTACGAGCATATGAAAAGTCATTTGTTGTAATGCAAGAAACCCATTTATAGCAAACCAACTGGCCATTAACATTTATTATTGTCACATTAATCCAACAATGTAATTTATAACAGTGTTAAAATGCATCCTGAGAATTTTTATTTTTTCAAAAACTGCTGCTTTGTGAAGATTTATTTTGAAGTTAATTTTGTCATTCAATAAGCAGACTCAGTTATGCTTTAGGAAGTCAGTAAGCATCAAAACTCTGTCGAAGGGTTGCAGGGAGTCTGCTGTTTTATCTTACTGACTGAATGCCTGCTATGCAGAACAGAAAGGAGAGGATAATGAATTTATATTTGTAATCTTTCCACTTTCCTGAAAAATATAAAAATTATTTTCTACAGTTGAGTCATTTCAGAAGCTATAAGCCGATAAATGCTACTTGTGGTTTCATTTAGATTAGGATACTATAAGTTTGCATAACTACAGGTTAGATTTGAATACAGGATTATCTTAATGTTTCAGAATTTATAAGCATGGTAAGATTTAAGTAGCATTTATTCAAACACTTCAGTTAACCACTTTTGATTATGGGGACAGACCTTTCTCAAACCCTTTTTGCTAAATTATAGTGAGGTTTAATGTATGAAGTTATATTTACATTAAGAATTTTTGTAGTGGACCAGCTCCCACCTTTTAGTTTACCTCTCATTGGATTAGCTATGTTAGAAGAAATGGTATAGAACATTTTGTTGTTGTTTCTGTTTTGGTTTGCTTTTTAACAATAAGGAATCTCCCTCTGCTCTGAGAAGAGGTTAGCCAGTATCTCTGCCAGGGAAATACCTAATGCTACAGGAGTAGCAGGAATTAAATTAGCAACTGTAAAATGAGAGCAGGATCAGTACTGGAGGTACTCAGATTTTTTTTCAGTACAGACCTGTACTAAATGTTTTAATTGGTGACTAAAAACAATTGCTCTTTGCTAATTGTAGGTAGTGACTACAGAATGACTGAAAATCTGTTTCCTCATCTTGTCCCAGTGAAGCTGCAGATTCTGGCCTGTTGTATTAATAGTCCACCTACCTCTAAAGCTGTTTAATAGCTGAGAAGCTGACACTGAATGACACCACTTGTCTGTAATATGCATAGTGTTCAAATGACTTTTGAATAGCGTACGGGTAAGATTTATCAGATAATTCGAATGGGAAATTTGGTGCAAATCCATTACAGCATAGGCAGCCTGACCATGTCAGGAAGCAGCCTGTAGAAGAAAATGTCCTATTTTAGGAATGATTAAGGTACAATGAGTATGTTGTTATACATCCGCAAAAGGAAAGAGGAGATGCAACACAAGCACGTTCCAAAAAGTACCAAGGGCCAGAGTCCAACTGAACATGAACATAATGTACGTAGACATATGTTAACATTTAGAAATGTATCTATGCTACTGTTCCTTCAGCAGTGTTCTAGTCACCATATAGTACATTCATCTGTTCACTTCATGCTAAATAAAGACAAATTAATCATGCTTTAATAAAAATGATACATCTTAATGAAGTTCATTAGTTTTGAGCCATTCAAAATATGTAAATTTTGTTACATAGAGCTGTTGTGCTAAGTTAAGAATTCCAACAACAATGCAGACATTTAGAATTCTTGCCATTTTGAAAAAAGAAAAATCAGTCTTTTCTCATGCAGTATGCAAAGTTACATAATATTGACAATATTAATATACTGAGGATTGTATATATGTATTGTATTGTATATATGTAATGATACGTAACAATGTATATATGTAACAATATACTACTGTTAAAGCCTGATCATGTTTCACATTGATTTTAAAACCTGTTGCCTGCATTTCACACTTCTAGAAATCCCACTGGATGATTTCCTGAAGGTATTTAGATCCAGGAGGATGCAAGCAGACTAGGATTTTTCATGTTCCTTCTGGGTTCCAAAGGGAACACCCAAGGTAGTTGGGAACACCCATATCTAATCAACATTTGTCTTACTACAGGTACCCCAAACCTCTGAAAATATAACCCTTGACACACAGAGAATTCAAGAGTGTTTTTGATGCAGAAATCTCTCTGCTATTTATCTCATTAAGATCAATCTTCATTAAAATGCAAATATAAATTAAAAAGTAGTTAGATATAACCCAATTTTAAATAGCTCTATTCATGGTGTATGGTGTCTTTCAGAGGTCTAACAACTTACTTATCTAATTATGGTGGCAGTACTTTGTCAGCTTGACAACTTACCCTTTTGTTTTAGCTACTTGCAGTAGCTATTACAGTAAGGATTTTCTTTTAACTGCTACATGAGAGTATGTTAACAAAGCAAGTAGCTGATGACTCAGCTTGTGAGCACAATTTTGACACCAAAAAACTGGAAGCTGGCCTGCCCCTTTCTTTGCACAGGTACCTGAGGGAAGTTGATAGGCAATACTAGACATGGCAATTAGCTTACCCAGCATGAAACTCAATAGAAGTGGGTGCTGAAGAAAAATTTGACTAAAAAGATTTTTCCTTTCTCCCTCCCCTGCCACAGCAGCTCAAAGGTGGTACCTAGCTAGGAGCAGTAGAAAGCCTCTCCTATTTTATTTACCTATTCTACAAGATTGCACTGATTTATATCATCATCACTGTTGCTTTTCAAAGCCCTTGGCTAATAAAGTTGTGAAAGAAGTAAGCTCCTTGTATGCTGGACTGTGCTGCACCATCTGTCCTATGCTATCAGCTAACACAGCTGTGGAAGAGTCACTTCAAAATACTTCCAGATTACATTGTTCTGAACATCATTTCTAGGAAACATAATAAACAGCAAAATTGTATTCTCATTCGAGGAGTCTAAATATCTGTTGCTAGCCAAGCCCTTTCCATCTGTTGAAGTGTCAGAACCTTTACTGTCTTTGAGGAAAAAAATACTGCTACATAGACATGTTTATTTATAGATATATTACCTTAATTTCTCACATGGCAGATAACACTTCATTAACAGGCCTTCAGATTCTTTTATCTCGTTTTATATTTTTGCACTGAACTTTCTAAACTGCTACCTGCCTGTGTCATAGTTAGTCACTTTACATCTCACGGTTGGGTTTTTTTTTCCTTTCTGTGATTTTAGGTATGAAGAAGACTCATGCTTGTCAACATTGCTGAGATACGTATTTTCCTTGGAGATAATCAGTACGGCTTAGCTACCTTTACCAACATCACTATTTTGCTCTTTAGTTGTTCAGGTTTTCCTTATATCATCTATCTGACTTCTGCAACTGATCACAAAAATAGCTATAAAAGAAATTAGCAAACTGCAAAATACCCTTCATGTAACTGTTACTAGTAGGTGCTACCCAAAATTGTAAATGACTATAAATCTTCCACAGCACTATTGATACAAGCAATAAAATAAAAATAGAGGAATATGACTTAACCACATTCTTGCAGAGAATGTAGATGAAGAAACTGATGAATAAGGCTAACATCTTTGCTTTAAATGGCCACTGTTTTGCTGCTTCCATCCACAGATGTCTGGCCTGAGACAGCTAAGCTTTGTTTTCAGGCTTTGATATTTTACTGATGAAAAGGTGCCTGTGCCTCTGGAAGTCAGGACACCAAAATCTTGGATAGGTCATCCAAAATCTGACATGTAAATCTCGGTGCTGTAAATCTCGATATGCAGTCCAAGGGGCCTCCATAGACAAGAAGTCTAAGATTGGATGGAGAATGCTGTCCTAGTCTCCTCAGTCCCTGTTCTGCTTTCTATAAATGCAAGATCAGGTAGTCCTTGACTCATTTTGAAGCTAAGCTTATTACTAATAAGAAGATGAAGTCTATCTCTCGTCTCAGCATGTGATACTCAGTCTTGATCAGAGATATCACATGCTGGGACCTGCGGCAAGTTTTGCTGATTATTCCTCTGTATTAAGAGGAGGACAGCTGTAATATACTTCACTTTATTCATATCGCTCAGGCTCCTAAGAAATTGCCAATTCAACCCACAGCTGGGCAAAGATCTGGCATTCTGACAATACCCCAGCAGAAATACATAGGCATGCTGATACCACCCACAAATGAGAAGGTACATTTACAACCTTCCTTTGAATATGTAACCGCTGGGAAAAAAAAAGAGAAAGATCAAAAGTAAAGCTGCAGTATCAATATGCAGATCTTTAGTGTAACACTAAACTCTATTGAAAAGTAGATTCATAATCAAAAGCAAGTGGCAAAAGTCAAAGGAAGTGATAGACACAGCTTTTGAGGTCTGCAGGTGTGGAAATGAGCAACCTCCAAGAGTCACTAGAGTTTGGTTAGTAAGGATTTATGTGTTTGATTCTGAAAGATGCTTAAAAAAGGACAGTGAAGAGAAGGGGCTATCCTGCATGATAGTTTACGATTTCTGCGTATAAATTTACTACAGCAAACAACACCACTGCTACTGATAGAAAGTGAGAGGAAGTGATTTAAGGCAAAAGCAAAAGTTTTACAGAAGCATCATTTGTGTTGCTGTGTATATGCTTATATTGTAGTGTTGCGTACGCTTTTGTTTACCATTTGCTATGTGTATTTGTATGCTTTCTAGTCAGAAGCAAATAAACAGGTTTTCTGGCAGTGACAAGCTCTATCATAGGGTAACTGATGTGCCTGTTTATAAAACAAAAGAAGTCTCCCACTGGAAAGTAGGTCTCTGAGTTGAATTTCGCTGGGTTATGTTTCTAAATTACTTGACCTGCTGCAAGCGAGCATATGATGCCTACAGATTGAAGCATTCACCTTAACTATTTATAGGCTACAGAATATTGCAAAGCTTAATGGTATCAAAGTTCAGTGTACTTGCTTGCTCCACTCTGAGGAAAAATGCATTTCTCAATTGTGAAACAATGTCAGATATCTCCAACTTACGCCCTCCTATAATTCAAGCCCTGAATATCAATTTAATAATGTTTCAGTACGGTAATGAATTTTGCAATTCATATAGAAATATTGACATTCACACAAATACTAAGTGAATTGTGTGTGTGTGCTCATATTTAAATGACAAGCTTGCTCATCTTGCTGTGTCTTTCAGACATTGGACATTTACACTAGATTTGATCTGTATGGTCAAAATCAGTTTGCAGATCCTAGTCGCTAGAAATTGGACTCATATTGACAAAACAATCGTATGTGCAGACTTGCCACTTGATATTAGATAAGAAACTCAGTCTAGAGATGAAGATGTCTCCAAACAATTGAATAAATACCAATCTCAAACAGTGATTAGGAATTTACTTCCTTTATACACCTAGCCATCTAAAACAGTATGGTACAAATCAATATACACTTTGAATTGGTACTAATTACATTTGAATTAATTTACACACTTATTTAACGTCTTTTTTAAAATAAATTACTTGAACTGACTTTAGGCCACTCGTCCAAAGGTCCCTAATAGTTTTCAGAAAAACAACACAATGATTTCTGATTTCAAATGTCTTACTTTCGGATGTACAATCTGAGGCAGTTTGAAGTTGCTCCTCACCTGTCAGAAAGTCCTAAGCAAGGTTTAAGTATTTGGGATATTTCAGAGAGCTTAACACAATGTGGCTCAGAACACAAGCATTCACAACGTCGGAAAATCTTGCCCTTAGGGCCCACATCAACTTTCAGCTGATAAACAGTGGCACACTTTACAGAATGGAAAGGCTGCACAAAGTAATCTACTTAAAAACTATTTTTCAGCTTTTTAGATCATCATGTATTACACAAACATTGAATACAATTGAATATTACTTTGAATATGTTAATATTATTGAAAATGAATATTGAATGTTGAATATTACTGCCAGACCTGACATATGCTCAGCAATACATAAAAACCTAAATATTTGAGGGTATGAGAAACAAAAACCTGGCTAAATTCCTATCACCTGTTCCTAACATTCCTGTCAGTGAAACTAAAAGGAAGAAGAGTTTGACCATCTATTTTAGTGAAGTTAGGATTATCTCACCTCAGAGCAATAACAATAATACAGTAAAAGACAATCTGTTGACTTTGATAACACATAAATGAACTAACTAGTCCTTTAGATGCATAGAATTTTATTTCAAATAAACAATCCATTCCCCATTCTTAATTTTTACAGTGCTCAATACAATAAGAAAAAAATAGAGTGATGTAAATTAGGAAAATTATATTAGGAGCAAAAAATCTAATTACCTAGCTAAATTGTATACACCCAGTCAGACTTCAGTTGTTTGCCAAGACCATTATTGGTAGTGAAATTACCACGTGTATTTGTGCAGCTGTAGTAGATGCACCTTGATGAAGTCTAGAAAACTACACTAATGAGCCTTGCAGTGAATTATTAAGACAGGTTGGAAGGTGATTTAGTAATTTGCTCATAAAGAACTCCTCATGCTAGCTGTTTTACACTTCACAAGTGTGTTCCAAATCATGTACAGCAAGACACTTCTTAGAAATGAGGTTCACATTTCAAAAACTACTGATCTTTACCTGAGTAACTGAGTCAAGAAAACATATTTTGACTTTCGTCTTCTCTTGTCCCATTCACACAGGTAAAGTAGGCACCTCACAAATACTGAAGGAGTCACTCACATACCTATGACACTTTCTTACTTATATCTAATTAAGCAGGAGTATTACAAATTCAACATCATTTGCATTATATCCACAACTGTGCCCTTCTATGAACTTCTGCAATCCTCCTATTCTAGATGTTTGCATAAGACATTGCTTAACTTTAGAGACATTGATTAGCAGCACTGAAACAAAGATAACTTATTACTAGATCAGAGAAATGTGGGTTAAAATTTCCTGTGTTAAATTTTAGTGAAACTACTTCCTTTCTGCTACAGATTGGCAATAAGTCACAATATTACTAATTTTCTAGTTTTAATTGTATGTGTGTGTTATTATTAAAGATAATTATATGATAGTTTAAAACACCTATGGTTCTATTCAATAATTGTTTTGTCATCCTATTTCTAACAGCATATTTCTGAGACATTCTTTATCTAAACTTTTCTGCAATAAAGGATAATAAAATTGAGAAAAAGATGAATACATTAGAGGCTATTTCAGCTGAGTATAGCCTGGCACTTGTGCATACAGAAAAGCAGCAAGTAGCTCAGGTAAGAACAGTTATATCATGGGTACCTACCATAAAAAAAGCCATACTACTTCTTTGACAAGAACAGTTCCATTTTGCTTTCCAGTGCCCCTCTGGCCATTTCAGGAATAACAATGATAGACTTGGGTAGGAGTATTCACAGTTATCTCAGCTGGATACATATTTATCAGAGGATTGCATGGGGAAAGCAAATAATAATGCCCAAGCTAGGTTTGTTTTTTAAAAAGAACACCCTATGCTTCTATGGAAAAAAGTGATGGAGGAAATACGTTGTGAAAGATTCATGGTAGAGCAATTACACCATCCTGTACCAGAATACACTTTTTCTCAGTAATAGAAGAAATACAAATAAGATATTAGGAACAGCCAATGAAAATAGTCTTTATAGAAAATCTCCTAGATTTACATGGTTCTGGATAAACACAAAATAACCTTTCCTCCTTTCTAGAGATAGTTATATAAAACTAGATATAAAAACATGAAGCTGGTGGCTGGTCTTTGGAAGCCAGTCCCTGAAAGCGGCATACACATTAGGTACTGTACTGAGACATGCTGAGAATTTCGAAGGGTTACAGAGAGAGGAGAGGGAGCTGATTTGCTGCCTCTTGAGAGAAGCAGGCCATTCCTTCATTTTGCTGAAATCATTAGTCACACAGAGCCTCATTCCTGAGTGGGATCCACAGCTATAATTAGTGTTCACACTCTCATTTGCATTCTTGCTATAAAAGTTAATATTCAATGTATCAAATAGCCCATATGGTTTCACTTTTAATATTAAAAGCACTGCTGTTCATAATACATATGCAGAAGGCTTTATTACACATATTAATGTCTCATACCATGTATCTTTTGTGTTAGGATAATGAAATATGACTTATTCATGCAGTTATGAATATTTTTTTAATAGTCTGATTATAAATGTGTTTAATCTACACAATTTTAGTACATCCTGAATCATCATTAGTCAGAAATATACCTTTTTTTCCCCTTTGCACAATCTAGCCTCACATTTTCTTGCAAGTCTCCTGTACTGTCATTGCAAGTGATGCCAAAAATATTTGTAACTGTTGAGTTGCAGCAAAAGCACGAAGACTATGTCTGACAACGGATCTCTTCTCCATGATCTCTATGGCTGATCAGTTGCTAAACAAACAGGATTCAGAACCTTGGTACTAGAAAATGTCATGTAAAATGAAACCTGTTGTTGTTAAAGAGCTTGGTGTACAACCCCACACATATTTTGAGCTCTACTTCCATATAGCCAAAGCTAAATCAGTCAGACAGGAAGTGGTAGGAGATCCTTTCGAAACCAATCTTTCTGTAAGTACCCATTAAAGGAACCTAAAATTGCAGTTAGCATAACTCCCATGGAAACACCTGTGACATCCGTATTAATAGCAAATTAATTCTTTATGATCGGTGCTATTACAATGAATACTAACTCAATGCCTTATGATCAATGGTGCTAAAAAGAATATCAAATAAAATCACAATGAAGCAATTATTCAATTAAAGAGCTACTTCCAAAAAGTCCACCTAACATAAACCCTAGCACAATAACAACAGTTAGGGCAACAATTATTACATGTATTATAAGTGCAGAAAAATCAACAGCAGCCTGGTAATGTATTCAGAACAATGAACAACAACAACAACAACAAAAAAGACATTATCATCTCTTATTTAAGAGATGCTATAAACCTTGATCATCATTACTACGTGCTTTTCATTCTGGCAGTCTTAGATTTTCTGCATCATTGTTCTATATAAAAGTGTCAAAATCATCTCCCTCCCTTGGTTCAAATGTAATTGTCAGAGTGATTGAAGGGTTTGTACAAGAGAAGCATACAAGACAATCAGATAGCACTGTGCACTTAATGGGAGTGTTTGTTAAGTTACTATCTCTACCATTTCTACTGGCCCTGCAAGCTGGAGGGCTAGCTTATAGATATTAATGTACTCAAAAGACTGTAATTCACTTCTTGGCAAGGCTAGTATGGTCAGGAATTACAAATACAGTAATTAGCAATGAGTGTACAGATCTTCACGATGTAGATCAGTGTCATGCTCCTCTAGGCTGTTGTTTCTTTGGCTGGAGGGAGGAAACTGTGAGGAAAGCATCAATGATTTTTCTTCATAGAAGAAAGGCTGTGCTGCAGAAAACTTGAATCAGTGGGGTGACACTGTTGTCTTTCCAGTATAAGGTAGTGTAGCAACTGGTGCCAAGAATTAGAACGTGGAGAAAGAAAAAAAAAGAAAAAGAAGCCTGATTTTTTGAAAATATTTTAAAATGTATTCCTTGTAAAATCATATGATAGCTTGTTGTGCTTTAGAAGCTGCCATCTTACACTTTCTCTTAGGCTTTTTATTCCTCTGCTGTGTGTCATGCCATAGGAGTGTGATATCCCACGGCAAGGCTTCCACGAGGCTGCGTGGAAGCAACCCACACTCGTGCAGTGTGCCCACACAAATCTACCTATCTGCATTTAAATAACTTCAGCAAAGAAAGCAAATACAAAAAGTTAAGTTACTGCATGTGCAATAATGATACGTTCCTCTTCTTAATAATACTGTTACTAAATATGGATGGCACTTAGAACAAGATAAGAGGGTAAGTACAATGCCCTGATCATCATGCAACCTGAGAAGTGAGTACTTGATTTCAAGTTACAGTAAGTTAACAAATCACTCCCACATCAGCCAAGTTATCACTACCGAGTGTGTACTCTCAGAGAGTCTTAGCTGATCTGTATTGATTTATGACTTTAGCTCACATTTGGGGTGAGCTAAAGTTATTCAGCTGCCTCAGCTTAACTAATGGGCAGTTTTTTAGAGTGCTATGACCATTCACATTGCAAAACCATACTACCAAATTTAATTTACAAACTAGAAAGTTTCTATTAAAAATTTAAAGATAGCCTTAGCAATTTACATTCCTAGAATGCTTATACTCAAAACTAAGATAATGCAGAAGAGAATGTAGATCTCATAAAAACCCTTAACTCAGCCTGATGTATATCAAGCACACAACTGTTAATACATGATGTTAATTCACTGAGATTAACTGACCTGATTATTCTCCATTACACCCATTAATTTGCAATATTAACACCCATTAAAATGGTGGTAAGAAGTCAGTATTTTGATTTAGTAAATACATATGCTGATGTTGTATAAAAACAGATTAAATAAAAACACAGATTGGTAAAAGAAATAGTATTTAGTAAATGAAGCATCAAAAGAAAGAAAACTTTTAAAGACTGAGTAAAAGTTATTAGAGTACCAAAAGAGTAATTCCACAAAGGGACTTAATCACTAACACGAGGGCAAAAGATTATTCTGCTACAATCTCACCTCTAGGAACCATGTTTTCCACATGAGAGTACTCCAGGTACATACTTATCTGCTTCTGGACAAATTCAAAAGTATTAGTACTGACCATCTCAAAGCCTAATAAACAAGAATATAGAAAGAAGGTCTTTCTCCATTTATGTTACATGAAAGATCTGATCTGATCTGATTAGTGTTGTTAGAGCATTTCAACAGATCAGATTGTGCAAAAGTAAAGGCAGTTTCTCCCTTTATTACATAGTTTACCTAGGTATTGCTGGTGTTGAACCACTACTCAGCCAGGACATCAGCCCTCTGACAGAAGTATTCAAATTCACATCGCTAAATCTTAGCAGTATCCTAAACACAAAGTCTGTTCTTTGCCTCTCCTTTTGAAGTTCTCTAATTCTGTACAGCATACATAAAGAGTTCTCTGTTGGTAAGAAGCATGACATACGAATGTATGGCACAGAGAAGTCTATGGGGCTGGACAGAATCCACTCAAAGGTACTGAGGGAGCTAGCAGAAGTGCTCCCGAAGCCACTTTCCACCATTTTTCAGCAGTCCTGGCTGATCAGGGAGGTCTCAGTTGACTGGTGATTAGCAAATGTGATATCCATCTACATGAAGGGCTAGAAGGAGGATCTGTGCAATTACAGGCCTGTCAGTCTGACCTCAGTGCTGGGGAAGGTTATGGAGCAGCTTGGGTGCCATGACATGACATGTATGGGACAACCATGTGATAAGGCCCAGTCTGCATGGCTTTATGAAAGGCAAGTCGTGCTTGAATAACCCGATCTCCTTCTGTAACAAGATGACGCACTTAGTGGGTGAGGGAAAGGCTGCGGATGTTGTCGATCTAGACTTTAGTAAAGCCTAGAACAGTTCCCACGTCATTCTCCTGGAGAAACTGGCTGCTCATGGCTTAGACAGCCATACTCTTCACTGTGCAAAAAACTGTCTGGATAGCAGGGCCCAAGGGGTTGTGGTGAGCGGAGTCAAATCCAGTTGGTGGCCACAACTGGTGCTCCCCCGGGCCCAGTATTGGGGCCAGTTCTCTTTTATCAACCATCTGGACAAGAAGATTGAGTGCACCCTCAGTAAGATCACAGACAACAAGAAGTTGGGCTGGAGTGTTGATCTGCTTGAGGGTAGGAAGGGTCTACGGAGGGATCTGGACCAGATGGATTGATGGGTGGAGGCCAGTTGTATGAAATTCAACAGTGCCAAGTTCTGGGTGCTGCATTTGGGTCACAACAACCCCAGGCAGTGCTACAGGCTCGGGGAAGAGTGGCTGGAAAGCTGCCTGGCAGAGAGGGATCTGAGGCTGTTGATTGACAGCCATCTGAATATCAGCCAGCAGTGTGCCCAGGTGGCCAAAAGTGCCAACAGCATCCTGGCTTGTTTCAGGAATAGTGTGGCGAGCAGGACTAGGGGAATGATCATCCCCCCATACTCAACACTGGTGAGGCTTCACCTCAAATCCTGTGTCCAGTTTTGGGCCCCTCACTACAAGAGAGACACTGAGGTGCTGGAGTGAGTTCAGAGAAGGGCAACAAAGCTGGTGAGGGGTCTGGAGCACAAGTCTTATGAGGAGCAGCTGAGGGAACTGGGGCTGTTTAGCCTGGAGAAAAGGAGGCTGAGGGGAGACCTTATTGCTGTCTACAATTACCTGAAAGGAGGTTGTAGCATTGAGGGTGTTGGTCTCTTCTCCCAAGAAGCAAGTGATAGGATGAGAGGAAATGGCCTCAAGTTGCATCATGGCCCGTTTAGATTGGATATTAGGAAAAGTTTCTTTATGGAAAGGGTTGTGAAGCATTGGAAGAGGCTGCCCAGGGAAGCGGTGGAGTCACCATCCCTAGAGGAATTCAAAAGACATGTAGATGTGGTGCTTAAGGACGTGGTGTAGTGGTGGACTTGGCAGTATTAGGTTAATGGTTGGATTTGATGATCTTAAACATCTCCTCTAACCTAAACAATTCTATGATTCTATGATTCTACAATCCGGTAATCTGGACATTTATTCAGGAATGGGAAAATATACGAATCAGTCCTTCTGCCAAGATTTTTCTATTTTTGTTTAGAGCTATAATTGTTTGATAAAATAATAAAGGTCCTTACCACAAGAGTTCTCAAACTTCCTGCTTCTAGTTGTGCCTTGCTGACCCAAGGTATCCTGAATTATTTTCTGCACAGTGGAAATGTTTAGGCAAGAAGCACAACCCACGTGTCTAAGTTAATGGTTAGAACAACCTCCAAGTGAGCAAGTGGATAAGAAGTATATATATGAATCTCCTGTTGTGGCAAAAAAGAATTACATTTGAAGTAGGCTGCAACTATTCAGCATCGTAGAAAGGCCATGGTACCATTACCTCCTCTTCTGGCACCAGTCCTTTGAAAAGTGACCTTGACGGCTTTTCTGTAAAGAAAACATTTAGGCACCCTGATTCACGAGAAGTTTCTGTAGCCAACTTGTAAAAAAGGATGTGTGATCCTCTGTGATCTGAAGGACCAAAATATCCTCCGATTGCCATCTGTTGGATGCTGACCATTCAGTCTGCTGTTGTTTGAGTCTCTGTCCTCAGCATCTCACACAAGTGTAGGGACTTTGGTGCCTGGAGAGAATCTTTTGATTCTACTCATTGTAGCAGCTGCATCCTTTAATGGGACTTACTATCAATGTCCAAATCACTTCGAAAATAAGATTTTGATTCCTAAGCCACCCAGATGGATTATCATTTATAACCATTAAATCCTACCTTTTAAATTTTACTTCACAGTCCTCTGAGCTCCACAGGAGAGTGTTGGTGTTCTCTGTAGAGAGCAGTCAAAAGGTTTTTGCTTTGTTATCCAGTAAGTGAACTTCTAAATGTGTAAGAAAAAGTAACAACTTGTATAATCATACTTTTCCCTCTGGAACCTCACCTTTTGTACTTTCCGATTGTTTGGTATCTGTCCCAGTGTGTCAAATAATATCCAGTGGAATCCTGTTATCCTAATAAAATAAATCACTGAAAATACGGTAGTAGTAGTAACTTCTGAAAGCAAACAATAGCTCCACTTCAAGCTTTTAGGGTGGGGGTTTTAATTTTCAAACTAAAAAGCTGCATATTTTATATTAATACAATGTATTTGAAACTGTTGGAATTGTTTCCAACAATAGGAACTGTTGAGACAATTCGGAGATCATTTAAGTCATTTCTAAAATCATACACTGTGTATGGAGTAGGACATGCAAAACACACAGTAAATCTTTGTTGGTGATCAATCATATTTTGAAAATTATGGAAATGCTGACAGTCAGAATGACTGTAAGATTTTATTTCCTTCTGGACCCTAGACAAATCTGTGGTGATATCTTTGCTTTTATGAGTTGCAAAAGCTTTAAAACTTTGCTAGATAGTATGAATTAATAAAGGTACTAGGGTTTTAAAAGTTTTTCAGCAGCTTATTTCTGAAAGAATTTTAACTCAGAAAAACAAGGAAGTCTGTCACATAAAAAATATCTCTCTTCACTTGAAATATGCTTTAAAATTTATGCTGTCTTGCCACAGTAAACAATTTATCAACTTTCTTTTTTAAGTAAATATGGTTTGGGAGCATGACCTGAAAATCATTTGCCTGTTTTTTATATAAATAGCTAAGACAGATCTCTAAAACTGTGTGTTTTAAGCAGCAAATGATTAATAAGCTGTCTACCACAGGTGATACTCTCAAGACATTTATAAAGAAAAAAAAAATGTTTTCTTGACTTCAATGTTAACAGAATAAATACAGAGAAAAAAAACGGTAAATAGAAAATAGTATGCCTTTTCCCTACTCAGTTATAACACCCTGCACCAAGTAAATGTACTCATTTTCTTCTTTTCAAGAAACAGCTTTTGCTGTCAGTGTTCCATAAAAACTGTTCTGCAAGATGTTATCCCGGATTTCTTTTTGGTTCAGAAAAAGACTACCCATTATCTAATCCAAGAATGTAAAACGCACTTCTTCATGCTTGACAAAGATCATTCCAGAAACTCTAGCTGTATCTATAGTAAAGTCAAAAGCAAAGTGGGCTTACTAGGCCCTTGTCATTGACAGCAGTCACACCTGCAGGCCTCCCTCTGACTCTGCATCTCAGAGAAGGAGGAAAGGAGCCAGCCTCCCTGCTGCTGGCCTCCCCACCAACCTCCCTGCCCGCCAGCCCCTCCACCAGCATCCCGGGCCGCCGGCCTCCCCTCTGGGTTCAGTGTGCTGCCTGGCCATGGCTGGCAGCACTGCCTTTGCCCACCTTACAGCCACCAGGCCCTTGCCCTGCACTCCTGAACCAGCAATGTAGCACCTTCCTTGCTGAAAACAAGCTTAGGGCTTAACTGGAACAGAAGCCTCCAAATCAGTACCCTGAAAACTATTTCTGCCTCAGTGTGGAAGCACCTAAATTCTATGATGCTTGAGTTTCTTCCAAAGACTTCCACATACAAAGTCTAAAAAAGTCCCAATGGGATGTTTTGGAGCCCCAAACTTTCCACAAAACCCTACCAGATGACTAGGATACCATTATTATCTCCCAATATTTCACGTCAGTCTTGAATTGCTTTCGTTTAAGTCAAAGAAGCCCTAAAGGAAGGCTGTGGTCCCTGTCCCTATGTTTATGTTCAGGATTGACATGACAGAAGACTGACACAGAAAATGCCCTTGACCCAAGTTCCTGGGAGTGCCTTGCCTTCAGACTGCATCTCCACCCACACACAGTGAATTCCTCAAGTGACTACAAATCCTATGGTAAATGAGTTGGTTCAAAACCATTACCAAACTCGGGTCACCAATGTTTTGATTGACTTATGTTCCTGTTGCAAAGTTCACTCCAAGTAAAACTTGCTTGGACTGGAAGATCAGGAGTATTTTACATGAGCCTGAACCATATAAAGAATAACACAAACATTTAGGAGTAGGTTCTACAGTTACCACCAGACAGGAGACTATGCTATCTGAGCAAAGAATGGCCAACCTTGGACTGAGCTTTTCATGCAGTTTGGTGTATGGGCATATTGACTGAATATATACTACAAAGAGGTGCTAACATTGCCTGTCTCTGTTTCGGCTGGCAAAGACGCATTACCAGAGGCAGTTTCTTTCTGGTCTGTTCCCTCTGTCCTGAGACATTCAGGTACTGAAGCAACGAGAGTGCTGTATCAGTAACTTTATTGCACTGAAGACTGTGAAAGACAGATAAGAATCTTCATGTTATTATATTTTAAAATTAAAATGACAATGGTCTTCTCATTTAGGAAGTGAAAAGGGTAGGTAGGAAAACGGAATATAGAAATAAAGAAAGATTTCCTTCTATTTAAGATCCTGTTCCAAGATGCCTACATTTTCCCCAACCAGAAGTAAAAACTTCTGGTTCCTGTTTTTTGGGACCAGATATTTGGAAGTTAGGCACCAGGTCTCCTACTGTTGTAGCAGCAAAGTCCCTTTTTGGATATAGCCTTAGCTATAAGAGTGAATATATGAATGAAGGTATGAAAGAAGAGATTGAATATATGAACTTCAAAGCTCTGAGTCATAGAGAAAAGAAACTTTCCATAACTAGGGGGAAATACTGATCTTCCGATAATATTTTTTCTCTCCTAGCAGACCTCAGAGCAGAAGAAAGTCATGAAGAATGAAGTCCATCTTAATTAAAAAATAGCCATTTCAGTCATTTTTTGTTAATTTTGTTTACCTCATTTTTCTCGCATAAAAGCAAATGTCTACTGGATGTATGTCTATTAATTATTTTCCCTTTACAATTAATATATATTTTTTTACTCTAGAATTCAAATACTAAGGAATGAATATCAAGATTCATTAAGAATTTAATCTAATCTTTATTAGATTTAAGTAGATGTCTGTGGAATCAGTGACTTAGGTTAAGACCTGAATAAACGCAGAATAAGAATTTTCTATTTCTAAGCTTATATATATGTATAAAAAAGATAATCACATAGGCTTTCTACCCCATGTCAAACAAAACCCTTATACCTATAAAGGAATAATGTAACTCATTATAAAATGTTGTCTTGGGACTCATAAAATATGAATCCTAGATCACAACTCAGGCACAGACCTTCTTTGGATAAATTACTGTGTCCTTTGTGTCTTTTTTTTCCCCTTGTCTGTGTAGTTAGGTTGTTTTATTATAGGCTACTTGGCACAAGAAGGTGCTACCTTCCATTAGCATGCCTAACACAATAGGACCTTAATTTTGACTAGAATCCCTGCACCCTACTATAATAGAAACATCATATATTTTCCTGGTTTACAGTAAAAAAATCCTGAGGTTTTTTTAACATTCTTCACTGTTCAGCTATTGGGACCCTATATCCTTTGTTTTCCTACAATGAATCCCAACACAAAAATAATATTTTCCCTGAACAATATGGTAGACCATGTCCTATAGATGCTTTTACTATGGTTTTGTGTACACTAACTATATTCTTCATTTTCTTTGATATATTTTCTGTCTTCTAAAACATCTTTACATCTTGTTGACCTTTTAAAATACTGCTTTGCTCTGGGCTAATGGCTTCAATTTATTTCCTCAATAATTCCCAATTTGTTTTCTTGCTTAGTATATAGGATGAATGCTTTATTTAGATGAGTATTTTCTATCTTGGTTTTGTGCTCCTATATTAATTATCCTACATTTTCCTAGTTTGCTAGACAAGTTACATAGATGACACAATACCTTTTGAATATGATCACATTGCTTCACACTTCTTGCTATGCTTTTATATCCCACATAAGCTACAAATTCTGCCCCCATTACATACATTCCATTATACATAATCACAAACAACAGAGGGCCTAACACTGACTCTTCAGAAACTCTGTCCAGATATTCTCTTTGTGGCTTACACTTAAACTAGTTTTCCATCCCACAGTTTCTTTGCCTTCATGATGATTTCTCTCAGCCATTAATCTCAGATGTGGTGCCTTGTCAAATGCTTACAAGCACACTACACCATTGAATTTCCCTTATCTACAGTGGCAGTAATATCTTCAAAGAACTCCAGCAGGTTAGTTAAGCATGACCTCCCCTGCCTGAATCTATGCTGGTTATCCTTAATCAAACTGATTTTCAAGCTGTTCTTTCACACTTCCTTATGGTAGTTTAATTTTCCCCACAACCCTTGTTAAATTCACTGATGTATAGTTTCCTGGACTGTCTTTAATCTTTTTTGAAGAAAGAAAATTTGCTTGTTTTTTTTCAATCTGCAAAAATAATTCCTAGACAGATCTGGTTTAAATTTTATCAGTAAAGAGCCTTTTGTCCCTCCAGGTTCCTTGCAAGCTATTTGAAAGTATGTTTTCAAAACTGGTTTTAATGAGAAAAACAAACATCACAAAAAGTGCGTACTTCATGCTGTTTCTTTTGTGGTTGCTGTGGGTTTTTGTTTGTGTGTATATGTGTTATTTTACCACAGGTAATAAAATGGAACAAAGTATTGTCGTCAATAGAAAGTGGTAAAATTCAAAATATTTTGATTGCTTTGCATTTATTGGGTTGGAAAGGAGCTTTCCAGGCTGCTCTAATCTGTAGCACGGTGGGATAGCTATCAAAAGCTGTTCCAAATGCATTCTTCCACTTACAGGGAGCCAAAATGCAATGTGTCATCCTGAGGGAAATGGACTTAGTGATAAATTTACACATCTGTGACCTCCAGTCTCAATTACCGTGACTCCCTGTGCCTTGAGGTGAAAACCCATGTAATGTTGCAGCTGATAAGCAAGGCAATACACTGCCAGCACATCACTCCGGTGTTTCAGAAATCCCTGGTTGAAGGTCATGGACTTGAGCTGCAGAACTTCAATGTGTTAGGGTGAAGTATTTCAGACAGGACATCTTCCTGGGTGGCAGCAACTTGCCATGAATGCTGCACTCATAAACAAAGGGAATGTTGTTTACATTATTAGATAAATGGGCAAAACTTGAAGAACAGTGAAAGGTAACTATGGGACTATCTCACAATATATTCAAATGACTGCAATTCTCTCTCCCTCAGACACATGCACACACATGTATTTATACTATATCCATTATTATGGTAACTGGGCACCTTAAGACTAATACATGCAAATACAAATGGGAGTGTTACACCCAGACCTAAATTTTTTAATCTCTCTAATATCAATGGTGATGTCAGCCGAGATAGGTCAGATACCTTGTTAGTTAAGCGGTGCTGCAAAGTTTGTACTAGAATAAAAAAATATTTTGCCTAGGTCTTAAATAGATATGTACCACAGGACAAAGCAAACAATCCCCCTAATAAAAGCATGCCTCTCTTTGTAAGATTTCTCCTTAGATTTAATTTGAAGGACATAATATCATAATTGTCAAGTCCTTAATGATAAAAGTTAATGATTGGTTCCTAAAACAAGCTGAAAATAGGTACTGCAGCAGCTATCTTTTAGGTGCTTCCTGGCAAATAAACTGCAGAGCAGTATTCCAGGTGGACTACTTACAGCTCCACTTTTCATAGAATAATTGAATATTCACTGAGGAAGACAGAAACCCAACTGGGAGTACAACTCTGACGTGGCAAGTAATGCCCTCTGTGTATGAGGGGACCAGTAGGAGTCCAGTTACTGTTCCAGCAGCTTTTTATGTATTTTATATTGAGTTTCTTTAAGCAAGGTTTGGAACCCAAACCTTCTACTTCCAAAGGAAACTTTAACAGGAAACCTTCATGGCACCAACAGGGGAGAGCCTAGGGCTGTCACAGTACATGCCAAAAAAAAAAAGGATGAGACAGGCTTTAGCTTTCTCAGGGAAGAGGAAGCTGAATGTAGTTTTTTCACAGTCTAGCTAAGTGGTCCAACTGTTAATTACTCTGTCTACTGTGGGAAAATAAGAGGGCACCAGTTCCAGCCCAAGGAATGTCTTATGTAAGGCCAAAGTTCCCAGGCACACTTAAAGGAACCCAAGCACTTTTATTCGTCTGGTAGAGCATCTACATTGAAGATTACGACAGTTCAACAACAGTCCTATTCAAATTGGCAGTATGCAAACCATTCTGAGTATGCCCAGAAATGTAATTTTAGGCTCAAAATAAATTTTCTAATGAAACATAGGCATGTGTAACTTTGAGTATTCCTGTGGTTAAAGTAGCCATTGAGTGGTAATTCAGTAACCTTAGTACTAGATGTAAATATCTTCACAATAAAGGGAGAACTTGATGCTTAAATTCTTCTATGTATTTATCTACTGCTGAGTGTCCTCAACATCCATGAAATTAATTAGGAGCTGAAGAGTTCAGCACATCTCAGATCTAGCTCTTGAATTAATAAGTTATATTGTATTGCATTAGAATAATCAGCAGGTTTTTATCTTCGGCAATTTTCAGGTACATACGCTATACTAACGAAAAACTATTCTAAGTAGAGAGAAGAAAACACAGATATTGAAGGATTACACCAGCAACATAAAAGTAAGAAATGTTATAGTTATCAAAGCAATGTCTTTAAATGATTTTATCTGAAGAAACATTATTTGACTAATTCAAACAACTAAATGTACACACTATTTGATCCTTCTATGAAAGTGGTTGGCATTTTTTCTCATGATCAAGTAATGGTTAAAAAAGGAAAGCCTAATATATAAACACAAGGCTATGCAAATTTTTATGTCATCCCAAACCAAGACCGAAGTATTGCTATCTAAAATGAGCAATTACTTTTTTAATTAAACACAGTATTTATTTGTGAACTTGAACTGGTTTTGGATCATGATCTTTAGCTGTTCGGACATTTTTTCACTTTAATAAATGTTTGATTTCATAGAATCATAGAATGTCCTGAGTTGGAAGGGACCCACAAGGATCATCAAGTCCAACTCCTATCTCTGCATATGACAACTCCACAGTTCACACCATGTGTCTGAGGGTGTTGTCCAGTCTCTTCCTGAATATTTCCAGGTTTGGAGCTGTGACTACTTCCCTGGGGAGCCTGTTCCAGTGTCCACCACCCTCTGGGGGAAGAACCTTTTCCTAATGTCCAACTTAAACTTCCCCTGGCACATCTTCCTGACATTCCCTCAGGTTCTGTCATTGGTCGCCAAGGAGGAGAGTTCAGTGCCTGCCCTTCCTCTCCCCCTTGTGAGGAAGCTGTGGCCATCACAAGGTCTCCTCTTAGTCTCCTCTTCTCCAGGCTGAACAAACCCAGTGACTTTAGCCGCTCCTCACATGGCTCCCTCTCCAAACCCTTCACCAACTTCTCAGCCCTCTTCTGGACACTCACTGGCAGCTTTATATCTTTTTTACACTGTGGTTACCAGAACTGAACACAGTGCTCCAGGTGGGGCCACACCAGTGCAGAGCAGAGCAGGACAATCACCTCCCTCACCTGGCTGGCAATGCTGTGCTTGATGCACCCCAGGACATGGTTGGCCCTCTTGGCTGCCAGGGCACACTGTTGGCTCATGTTCAAGTTGGCATCAACCAGAACCCCCAGATGCCTCTCCTCAGAGCTGCTTTCCAGCATCTCGCCGCCCTGTCTGTATGTACAGACAGGGCTGCCATGTCCCAGGTGCAAAATCTGGCACTTGCCCTTGTTGAACTTTACGCAGAGAACTGATTGCCCAGTTCTCCAATTTGTCCAGATCCCTCTGCAGGGCCTCTCTGCCCTCAAGAGTGTCAATAGCTCCTCCCAATTTTGTGTCATCAGCAAACTTACTAAGTATTCCCTCAAGTCCTGAGTTTAAGTCATTTATGAAGACATTGAAGAGCTCTGGCCCTAAGATGGATCCCTGCAGAACCTCACTAGTGACTGGTCACCAGCCCGATATAACCCCATTTACTAGAACCTTTTGAGCCCAGCCCATCAGCCAATTGTTCACCCACTTCATTGTCTGTTTATCCAGCTGTATGCTGGACATCTTGTCCAGGAAAATACTGTGAGAGACAGTACCAAAGGCTTTACTGAAATCCAAAAAGATTACATCAACAGGCTTCCCTTGGTCAACTAGGTGGTCAACTTGCTTGAAAAATATTAAAAATTTTGTTATCCCATTAAAACAGTCCTACTTGAAGAACTAAATCTTTCCCATACCTCACTGGAATTTTAGATTGCAGTATGTCACATATATCTTGTTTGGATATAGTCCTTTTCCAGTCATCTGAAACTCGTGTTCTTGTCAGTTCTCAAAAGCTAAGCAATGATTTTGTTTGTGCAAGACAGGAGTAATTAATGCCTTCCTTTCCCGAACAGAGTCTATCAAGAAATATTCTGAAATTTCTCTTTTATGGAAATGAAATAGAGCCTTTCAGAACAAAGGAGCAAGAACAGTCATAGGAGACTTGGTAACACTAAAGAGATTCTGTTTTCTTCCATCCCATGCTATTCTTGTTCCTAACAGTCAGCTATGCTTTTGTTAATTATTTATTTGCATAGTTTGGGGGTTTTTGTATGAAGCTGATAGGCTTTTCTACAGAGGTAGAGTTAAGGGGAAGGGCAGAATGTGTACAACCCATTCAGAGCCAGCTTAAATGCATGTAGGAAGCCTGCTGTCTTAGGGAACAAGAGAAACAATATTTTACAGACTGTGACAAATTTTCTAACTTTTCTAACATCCTAACATTCTAAAACCAGACACATGGATTTGAGCTCATGGAATATTTTGCTTGTTTTAAGGTTTGAGATAAGCCTCTCTCTCAGGGCAGAATTTTAAATGTTTAGGGTTTTTCTGTTTGTGGGGTTTGTTTGTTGTTGTTATTGGTTGTTGTTGTTTTCAGTTTGCTCTATATCTGTGTCTTTGGACGGGGGAAACTGGTTGATTTAGAAGGATGACACGGTTTCAGCATTTTCAGTATAATGGAACTCTTCCCAAACCTTTTCTAACAATAATTCTTGCAGTGTTTCCCCAATCTCCATAGAAACCAAATCCTTCACCAGATCCCATCATGAAAGTTAGTCACAACCTTCATGAGTTTTCACCAGACTTTTTGCCTGTTGTCCCAGGAAAGAGAACACCACCAAGATATGACTTGTGACCAGTGATACATTGGACCACAGAGGTGCAAACAGCATATATGCAAGATGAAGCTAAAATACTGTAGATGTTATATTATTAATGAGCTACTAACACACTCCATGGAAGTCTGGTTTGCTGTATTTATTTCTTACCAGGGCCTAATTTTCTAAGCATTTTCTCTGTTGTCCTTCCAGAATCTCTCATAGGACAAAATGTTGAACATCACTGTCATTCAGGTGGTCACCATGTACAGTCTTTACTGTTTACTGGAAAGCAAACAATCAAAATATTAATGAGAATAAAAATTATGTAATGAGATACTGAGACAGAAGGAAGTGGCTGTTTATAATAAAATACAGACTATTTTTTATTCTTTTAAGTACATCAGCAACCCTGATCCAGCAGCCCAGCATCATTACAAATTATGAGAAATGCATTTGGGAATCATACATTAGTATTACATGAAGTTAGTCAATAAATATCCATGTGGAATTTTTAGGTGTACATGGGGAAAGTGTATAATTTACAGATTCACATCCCCCCTTCCTATTTATCAGATGCAAAGTTCTGTGCAGGCTGAAGTATTTCCGAAGAGCTAGAAGTACTCAGGGAAATTAGGAGGTAGAAGCTTCAAAACAAGCAAAATGCAGTGCTTTTTCACACAGCAGGAGTTAAATTGTAAAACAAACTGACAAAAAATAAGTTGGGCAGTCTGAACTACGAATAGGCTCAAGAACAGATTCATGAAGGTTAAATTTGTTGGCGGATATTGAACATAGATGCAACCTTTGGCTAAGAGTTCCCTAAACTGGCCAGAGGCTGCTAAAATATAAGGCTCTCTATATCTTGTTTCCTGCAATTTTTTTGGTGCATTTGCTAATGGCTGCTGTCAGAGAGAGGATACTTTGGTCTGATTTGATGTGATGCTTCTTGCATTTTTAAATATGTGAAGACTGAAACTTAACCAAATTCATGGGACTTGCACAAAATCTGAGCACAGCCTATGTCCCTGACTTAGCACTTCAAGTCTCAAGCATACTCTGTGCCCATCTTCAGCCTTTGTACTGGTTGCTCTCAGTGCAGGAATCATCGCAGATTAGACCCTGGGTGCTTTCCTCCATGGAAATGTTAAACAGCCACTTTGGAGCACAACAAAGAAGGTGTCTTACACTCCTTCAGCAGAGGAAGAAATTATATAGCATGACTGGAACAAGAAAGATAAGGTCTGCAAAAGGAAAATTTTAAAGCAGCAGTAAGGGGAAAGTGTTTAATGTTGCAGATCTGATGGTGCCAGCTCTGCCAGTCCTGTGAGATATAAACCACTATTTTCAGCAGGTCAGCATTTAGCCTGTCCATCAGCTCAGCAACTAAACTGCCATGCTCATGAGGGCACCGGTTGTTACTTATCAGACCACATCAGACCTGCACAGTAGTGGCATCAGGGCTTCCACTTAGGGCACTTGCCAGCAGACATTTCAAGACATTTTGAGTTGTATTACCAGTTCTGCTCAGTATGACTAGACCAGTATGCCTGTGTTACTGGAGACAATAAGGGAAGGTGATTATGCATCGCTCTTTCGTAAGACAAATACCGGTAATGGAGATCAGAAAAAAAATTAAATTATTGATGGATGTGAGCAAACTAATCTGGGCTATGTCCTCTGTAAAATACAGGGCAGCATGAAGCTGCTATGGGCTAAGTTTCAGAAGATAAGGGTTTTTTGCTTGATTCTGGTCATGCAGGAAATAACATTCCCCAGACTTGAGTTTCCTGCCGCAATGTTATCCATGTTGTCCATTTCATTTTATCTGTGTTCGTATAATCCTTTTTATGATGGATCCCTATACTCTAGGATTTACTATAAAGGAAATTAAAAGATCACACTATACACGTGTCACTGCCTAATGAACTTTCATTTAAAGAATAAATATAATAACAGACAAAATATCCCAGAAAATAATCGAGTGAAAGAGGGCAAATTACAAGAGAAAGGATTTAAAAAAATCATAGAATGATAGAATCATTTAGGTTGGAAGAGACCCTCAGGATCATCAAGTCCAACCATTAACCTAACACTGGCTCTAAACCATATGCCTGAGAACCTCATCTATATGTCTTTTAAACACCTCCAGGGATGGTGACTCCACCACTTCCCTGGGCAGCCTGTTCCAATGCTTCACAACCCTTTCCATAAAGAAACTTTTCCTAATATCTAATCTAAACCTCTTCTGGTGCAACCTGAGGCAATTTCCTTTCATCCTATCACTTGCTACAGAAGAGATCAACACCCTCCATGCTACAACCTCCTTTCAGGTATTTGTAGACAGCGATAAGGTCTCCCCTGAGCCTCCTTTTCTCCAGACTACACAACCCCAGTTCCCTCAGCTGCTCCTCATAAGACTTGTGCTCCAGACCCTCAATGTCTTTCTTGAAGTGAGGGGCCCAGACTGAAACCCCCATTACATGCTGTCATGCTCTTCCATATATAGCTTCTTTTTTTGAGATAGCTTATCTTCCTCAGCGGTACTACTGGAGAGTGTGTCAATGAAATATAAGAATGAATTCCATCAGCTGTCTATGCTGTCCTCTGTGCTGAATGCCCATCCCTCATCTGACACAGTCTGTCACCACAATAGCTTATTTTGTCACAGTGGGCAGTACATTATCTTTCTAGCATCAAAGAGTAGTTTCTTTTTTTAATTGATTTTTTTTCCCCCAGGGGATTTGATCCTCATGCACATCACTCTTTTGGAATAGTACCTAGACAACAGCAGTGTGACTGAGTAAGTCTGAAAAGCACACTGCTGTTGAGACAGTTGCACAAAATGCTTCTGCTTTACAAAACTGTACCCGAATGTAGCAATGCTATGTGACAAACCACATTCATAACATTTCTACATATCTATCCATCCTGTAACTATGGTCTGCAGAGCGATGCACAATAATATAAAAATATATATCCTACAGTGGTAAAACTGGGTAGATACCTCTTTTCCACCAGAGCCTGCCTCATCCCCTACAAATGGCCTGTTTCTTCATAAGAAAAATAGAGCCCCAAGGAACCACAATTAGTTAGCATCAATGTAGGATAAATGTAAAAATGATGAATACTCACGGAGGAAGTAATGTGGAGGTGGAACTGATTGTTTTTAATTCTGGGCCAGGACAACAGCCTCCATTATCCAATACAGCAAGTAGTCTATGAGTTGGCTTCACTCCAAATTCTGATTTGCTGCTGCTTTTAACGTTTGCTTTGTTATCACAAACATTTTCTTCCAGAGTACATCAGTTTCAGAGGTGTTTTTTTTATACACAGAATCACTTAGGTTCAACAGATTTAGAGAAAAACAAACCACAACTTCCCTTGAGGAATCTCTCCTTCTTAAAAAAAATAATACAAGTCTAGATTTGGAAACTTCAGTTAATTCAGATACTACCTGTGAAATAACAGTAGTAAATGCTGTACATTGTTGTCTATCCATTATCTTTATAGCACTATATTACATTCAGATTTTGATGGTTCTCAAGTGTAAAAGTAAGTACAGTACAAATCCTTGATGTTCAAAAGTGCTGAGATCTGCAGTTTTCTCTTAAGTCAATGGGAACTGCAGATATTTGGTACTCCTGAAAATAAAGTAAAAATACAAATCTAGGCTCTTGACAATAAACAGCACATTCTGCCTCTTCCTAGTGTCCTTGAACTTTGCCCTAGAACTTGTTTTGCAGGTAAAATGAGCTCAGACAGATGCCATTATTGTTCTGTATGTACATGTTTTTTCTAATAAATGGATCTCCTCTTCCATCAGATATTTTGGAAAATAAAGGTTGTTTTTCATGTTGAATGCTTATGACCTGATGTATCATAAGAGTATTCCATCTACAAGTCTGTTTCTTTATCTAATATTCATATAAGTGCCACTTTACCTTAACACTGTGTGTGGATACACTGAGATGCATTACCAGTAAAGTGGACTTAGGTAGTCAGTAAAGAAATAAGACAAATAAACATTTCTCTACAACATGAAATCTTGAGGACCCATCCTATAGTCCTTACTCAGTTAACTCCCACTCTGAAGGCAAGTGGGTAGAAAGGCTTGCAAAAAACAACCATGCTTGTAGAGGTTGAAATTATTGTGGTCCAAACTAGCTTGACAATGAAATGGCTACTGCTCCAAAGAAGATGCATGAGGTTAACTGAAAGGAGACTCCAGCTCAGTCACCTTATCCGATATACAGAAATTATAGATCTGGGCTTACCATTTCTAGCAACAGGAACTCAGATGTATGGACACAACAAGAATCAACACTAAAAAAAAATAAAAATCAATTAAGTGTCTGTTTAAAGAGAACTAATAATTTGAGTATGTGTGAAAAAAAGGAAAACTGAATTCACCTTGACAAAACAACTTCTCAATTTTCCTTCTAATATGATATGACTCATCTCAAATCTATTGCAAAGCAGTAAACAAACTGCACCAACTCAGTAGCCATCATCTGCCAGGAACATTTTAAAAAGAAAACCATTACTGAGCTACTTTTCTTGTCTTCTATACAGAGAAACTTATTTTCCCAGCAGAAACAGCACTTCACATTAACTTCTTTTCTTTTACCTTGTTTGCCTAACTGCTAACAGCAACCTAAGAAATACCTCTTTAAGCCAGTAATTTATTTCTTAATAATTAAATTGAAGTAGTTTGGACTGGTTTTAGGTAATTTCTAAACAATCCATTTCATTTAAAACAAATCAAAAGAGGGAAGTTCAGTTTGGTTAGTAATAACATTTTATACAGGAAATATCCTGGATAGTAATTTAAATATGTGGACAACAGCCTTTTGATTTTATTCTTTATTCATTGAACTAATTTTGTAATTGGAACTGTAACAAAAGTAAAATGATTAGTCCTTCTTTGTTCTATAATCCTTCTGTAATCTAATTTCCTCAAAATAGCTGCAAGATAAAATATTGTCATGAAGATCAAAATGGCAGCTATAAGCTGGCATCTCCACTCTTCATTACCCATTATTGTTTTTCTGGTTTTTATTAACACATAGTTAATAAAGGAAATCTAAATCACTTGATAATGCATCTGAAGTCAGCTTCTCTTCTGGTGTGAATCACCAGAGATCCATGAAGAGGGTTTCATGGTAAGTTTTTGCAATAGTTCTTGTTTGTAGATTTTAAAATCTTTTGGGTCAGGCCTCTCACTGTGTTAAATGATACTAAATTGAAAAAAGAGAGCAACTTTAATTTCCAAAATATTCCCTGATTCATTGCTTTAAAGAAATTACTTTGGAGCTTCTCAAGAGTTGACAGGAAAAATCTAAATTGTCATGGCAACATGAGTTGAAGAAATCCTTCTTTGCTGTTTGCATAGATCATCTCCATGCTATCAGTCTGTTTACTAAATGTTGCTAGAGAAAGCAATTAAAGGTTAATCTCTCTTCAGAACCAAGCAAATTATATAGCTAGTGAAAGCCCATGGAATGAGATACACTTTAGATAGGTCAAAAAATTTGAGGCATCGTGTATCTTCAATGTAAACGACATTTCTGTCATCGTTTGTAAAACATTTCATATTAATAATAACTAAGAGTTTGGATTTTATTTATTATTATTATTAGATTCGTTCCAGCAGCCTTGTTTGTATGCAAGTTCTCTAAGTTATATGTGGCTATAACAAAGGTCAGATTCAAAGTCCATTAAGGTTAATGGGATTTTTTTTTCCCTGTGAGTTCTCCAGCCTCTGGATCAGGTCCTAAGTGGTGAGAATCTGACATACAGCAACCTAGACTATTCAGTTGACTACTAGAGTCTATGTCCAACACACTTAGTTCTGCATAGCAGAATTCTTTTCCTCTACAAACTGGCAGATTTGTTTCAAGTTAACCATTCAAGTAAAATTTCAGCATTTTCATTTATGTTAATTAAATACCATGATAAAGTCTCCCCTATATAGATTTATTGGGAAAGCAAGAACGAAATGGCTTAGTATAGCACACGATCAAAACGCTACCATTGCTGCCACTGTTGACCTTGTAAAATCTATTAACACTACATTCTTCAGTGTTAAAGACACCGCAAACAATGGGTCAAAGTATGCACTGGGGATATTTACATGCTAAGATAAAGAAAATCAATTTCATTTCTCAAGAGAGGTGTCTACAAATGCAGAGAGTCACCGACTGTGATATTAGCAGTTGGTTGATTGTACTGAGGTTGTAAAAGTGAATTATAAAACAGCTTTTCCTAAAAAAAATGCTTGGTATGACTCAATCTATGTATTATAAGAAATAGCAGCGGGATACCAATAGAGAATCTGGCTGCTGGGGCAAAACTAAAATAGTGTACTTAGTCACTTGGAAGCAGTCAAATTCTGCATTGATATCCCACAGACATTAGAGAGAACAGTGTGATTTGTCATGACCATTTGTTTCACAACCAGAAGCATGTAAAATTAGTCTAAAAATAAGTTAAACACTTTGCTGCTTTGTTTTATTTTATTTTATTTTATTTTATTTTATTTTATTTTATTTTATTTTATCAAAATGGCCTTTTCAAAAACTTCACTGTTGTGCAAGAAGCATCACTCTCTTCTTTTTTTCTTAACCACACAGTCACGTGTTTTTTTCTAAGGTTCAAGGCAAGGCAGGTTCCATGAGCTCATAGGTACTCACTCTAGCTATATTGAGCTGCTTGCTTCCCAGCATCAGCTGCTTCCCAGCATCAGCTGCTTCCCGACAAAATCACTTCCCTGTTCCTTGGACTTTGAGCTGTGTTGCACACCAGCAGTCTGATGTGGGTCCCAAGCTACAGCTCTATCCATTGCACCACGAGTCCAAACTGAACCCTGATGCACTCATGTAAGGCAAGTTCAAGCTCAAGCACGATGCCCAAAGCCAAGCCTAAGGTCTCATTCATGTATTTTGGATACACTAAGCAAAGTGAGGCAAGCTCCCACATCCATTTCAGCAGCAGGTATTGCATGCACAGTGAAGATGCTTTAAATCCAAGCTACAGCTGGACCAGTTCTTAAAAAAGACAATATCCTGTTTGTGGTCTCTGGTGTGTTTAGGCCCATCCTTGAACTTGAGCTTTAAATACAGAGCAACGCTGGCTGCACTTTTGTTCCCAGTGCACTGTACACTGCTGATGTTTCAGCACCAGTGTAAGCAAAATGTAAGTTTGAATATTCGTGTTCTCTTGCTTTTTTGTATGTGAACATGATATGATAATACAGGTCAAAGGAAATAAACAATGATTTATGAAGTATTCTACCATAGCTACCTTTGATCTGTAAATCATAGAATGAGGAAAAGATATACCCCTAGCCCCAAATTCGCTCTCTGCAAAATGTCAAGAGTTTGCTGCAAACAACAGAATTGTAAGAACATTTCAATTAAAAAACCTCCCATACATGTTTAGAAATGTCTTTCTAAGAAAAAAAGACATGGAAAACTTTCAAACAAGAAATAGGAAAAGCTTCATCTTTGGTAAAATTGCATAAAAAATTAATCACCTTTAAATTGAGAATGAAGTGTGGAACAAGTGCTGCAAACCATAACTTTAAAATACCAACCATATTTCATGCAAGTTTGCAAAACAAACACTGCACACAAAGTTTTATCCATTGTTATTTATTCAGCTCTGTCTCAGCTGCAGTGCTGCAAACATTTATTTTGGAAAGCCACTGTACAACAGAGTTACGAATACGGAACATGATCCTGTACTTCAGTATCCATGGGATACTGTAGGAGAGACACAAAATATCCAAAGACTAAAAGGATGCTAGGTTTGTCTGTATATTGTCCTTCATAATTTCTTTAAGGAAAAAGCAGAGGGAAAAAAAAAAAAAAAGAGGAAGCAAGGTAAGATAAAACCATGCTTGGAGATATGAAAGATACTGTTTAAAACCAAATTGCTTCCACAAATATATGTCTTTAAATACTACCAAGGTTGATTGCTCATCTTCATCCAGATTTCCGTTTTTTTGGCCTTACATGCACGTAAAGATTGTCAGAAGTTCTCAGCCATGACAGCTCATGGGAAACAGGGTCTGGCTCCACTACTCAGCTGCAGTATCTACCGTGCCTGCCTTATTCAGAGCAGTAATCTTTTCCAAATTGGCCAATCCTCTACTGCTGAAATCAATAGAAATTTCAGTTTCCACTGCAGCAGAATAGGGACCTCATAACTCTCCAAAGTTACCTTTTACTTGACAGTGATGACTCAAAAGAAGAAGTTGCAAGAGGTGGAATCGCTATTTCAGAATATGCATGAATGTATTGTTAAAATGCATATTTTAATAATTATAAAGCTGTAACAAACTGATAATTTTTATGCTGGAAATTAAAGCATTACTATAATTGCAAGAAAATGTGATTTTTTTCTTACCTTTTGCTAAAAGCAAATCATTGACAATATTCTGATTAACCAAGAGGAATTCTGGTTAATCATCAGCAATATAACAGTGATTAAATCTTGATCTGCCCTTTTAACTGAACGTGCCCTCCGAGTAAAAATGGCAAGAAACTGTTGTTGTCATTTTCTTTTTTTTTTTTTTCTTAATGGGTAAGACATAGAGGAAAAAATTACCATCTCTAAGCAAGTAAGACTTGTTATTGGCAATAAGATGCAGCATTACTCTTGTAAGAGTTTTCAGTGCATACATTTACCATTCAATTACGAAATGTGGGCAACTGATAATTGTTGTCTTTGTGTGTCAATAAAACACTAGCAATAATCAAAGTAATTTGTTTAAGCGATTATTCCATTGAGAAATGCTTATAAAAAATATAGTGTAGATTTTTCTTAAATGCAATGGAAATGTCATATAGTTGAGTCAAGTCTTTTATCCAGCCAGAACAAAGATGTGTGAGGACAAAGTAAGATCTCACAGCTTTCCTCAGGCATTAACGGCATTTTTCCCTATTTCAAAAGTTGCTGGTTGATAAAAATGGTTTAAAGGAAATTGCAACTGATGTAGAAAAGTAAAACATCTAAGTAAAAGAAAGTGATTCATACACATTAGGAGAATTTCCATATGATTCTCATTCTTTGTTCACTGCAGAAACAGGAAGAACATCCAATTTAGCTCAGTCTAATCTGGCTAATTTTGCAGCCATATGGAGAACTAGAGGCCAGATTCTTATTCAGTGACCCTGATCTATATGCAGTTGTACACTTGAATTTTATTAGTGATCATGTCCATACTTAAGTTAGTGCTTCAGTAGATTGTACAGTTAAATCAGCAATTCCCCTTCGCACACTGCATCCCTCTGCTGGTTACGGGCAGCCTGGCACTACACTGCAATATCTGTGCTTACACATACAGCTGTTTACTAGCAGAATAATGTCATCATGACCAAAGAGACACGAGAGTTCAATACAGATTTGAGTAAAATTAAATTACATCTTATCTTTAAATTCATTGGAAGTTTTATACAGTCACACTATTAAGCAATTACTTCTCCGAGGAAAGGTTGTGAGAGGAAGTCTAATGTGATAGTGACAGTGTACGGATGAGATGTCTTGAAAAAGTTGAATTGGTAGTCCCTAGGGTTTTTCAGCCCTTCCAGAGAGAATGATAAGTCTTGGATGCATTTGTTTCTGTTTAAAATATTCCGAGTTTCAGATTGTTCCTAATTTGGTGGGGCCAAAGCTTTCATGAATGTAAATGGTATTGAGGGTAAAGTCCCACAAATGTATTTTAAAAACTTGCATGTATCAATGTATATGTAATGATACTACAGTATAATGAGTAATAATATGATGAGCTAGATCTCATGGTTTTGAAGAAAAAGCAGCCTGCAAGGGCAAAAAATGACAACTGCTCTCCCCCCCCAAAAAATACCCATGTCTGATCAAAATCATATATGTCTGTGTAAAGGGACAGAGGAGTGACAGTCAGTAAAATAAACAGAAAACAATCTCCAGAGTGGTTCCTATATATTCAAGCCACAGAGAGTGCTAAAGTCCCCTCACAAATTTCAGTATATCCTGAAGTTCATGTGTGCTCATGCCTGCATGGGCTTGTGTACCATCTCAAGCTCCTCACACCAGCATCCTGTTCCACACACACCAGCATCCCATTCCACCCCCAGAGAAACTGAAAACCCTGGCTGATGGTGCGAATTCAAACTTCATCTATGGGTTCAAAGGTCTAAAATGATTGTTTGAGGAATCTTTGTTGAACGGATATGATCTTTCAAATACATAAATGCATTTTTACATTAAAATATTATGTGGTCAGAACTGTCTGTGCTCTTTTCTGCCTTTCTGTGGCCAGTTCCTCACTGGGCTGGGGCTTGGGGAATGACTCCATGGAACACTTGGTTTTGCAGCCGGGTATGCAACACCTAGCTCTGATGTTCTTTTGAAAAATCTTTTTTTCAGCTCACCTAGAATTGCTTTGGTCTTCTCTGGAAGAGAATGGATCCTCTCTAGAGAGACCAGCTTCACAGTTTGAGAAACACTGCTTCGGAGAGAGACGAAACACAGGACTTTAAAAGAGACAAACACTCTTCATCCAACAGGAGTAGGCCTTAAACACAGTGATAACTTTGTGTGATGTAGTCGTAGCAATTATTTTGACAAAGTGATAGCAGCAAACATAGGGCACATAAAATGTTTTGGGGTTTATTCCCTTTTTCTTCTTAATATTTTTTCTTTTCTTTTTTTGGTCTTTTTTTTAATACTGAGCTGTAGATGTGGGAGTCTCTTCACTATCTGGATTCAATTTAAGAACAGAAATGTTTTTCCTTTGCTATTTCCATTAATCTGAATGATACCTCTGCGCATAAGCCTGCTTATGCACATTTTGTTTGAGGCAATTAGGTGGCGATGAAGGTGTTGTATTTGGCTACCTGAACAAGTCCAGGAAATGATCTTGAAAACATACAGCAGGATAATTTTAAGTATTAAGCAATATGTATTTCTACATTGAAAATAGCTTGTCCACAGACCTCATGTCACAGCAGAAAGATATTTTAATCTTTTATCTTGAATTTTAGTCTCGGTTCAGTCTAAATCTACCATTTATTCTCTAGCAATACGAATTTTTACAGAAATGGTACTGACATGTTTTGTGTTTCAAGCAAATCAAGTTTTTTTATGTTTGCTTTAGCTAGGATATAACCTATCAGAACTAGCAAATGGCTCTATATACACCCCATCTTAACATGCGGAGCTGAACAGTGTGCTGCCTGTCTTGCTGAAGCATAATTGCTATGATAGGGTAGTTTCTGTGAAAGTGGTTCCTTTAAATTACTCCATACTAATTTCCCTTGATGCTTAAAGCATAAAAGACAAGGAAGAATCCCTCAAATGTTTTCCGAAACTCTCAGATGTATCAGTCAGACAAAATCAGCCCAAAGAAATTTATAGAACTGCACCTCAGATCTACCACAATGAAAAATGACATATGTTCATTTTTGTCCTTCTTTCCCCCTTTAAAAAGTTACAGAAAATTGCACAGCAACAAAGGGTTTCCATTGCATTTCATAACGACGAACAATGTGGAAAGCAGCCCACCTCTCATTTTACTGAAAGATAAGGGAACGTCTGTGGCAACACCTCCAGAAATTTAGCACTTTTTTTTTTTTTTAAATGATAAAACCCTCAAACCAACCAAAACCCGGGTGAATTCTTATTACGGTGACTACCGAACGATTCGACTACTAAGGGGCTGGTAAAACAAGGAGTTCTGGGGATATATTAATTAAAATTTTATGTGCTCTTGAAAGCCTGGGCTGTTCATGTTAGTAAGGAAGGACTTCTTTCACTGTCTAAACTATAAATGTAATTTCAGCCTCAGGATTATAGTTGACTAAATATAGATACCCGTGCTCGATTGCCTGGGAAGGTAAATGGAAAGAATTATGTCAAATGTCCCCACTGGTTCCTCTTCTACCTGTTGTTTGACTTCAATATTAAATCAGTTTGTAGCCTTTAAGTAGGTGTGTTGCTGCTCCACATTAAGCGAGGTATAATTACATTCTGCAGAGCAGCATCAGAGGCAGTGCTCAAATGTTCCTGGCAAAGCCTTTGTATGTAAGCAAAACACGTCGGATCTCCGCTGAATAACCATGATCCAGCCTCCAGCTTTTCATATGTGCTGTCAGCCATGAAAAGAAAACACTTAAATGTCAAACGACAGAACCAGCTACAGTGTATTTAACAAATGAGTCGCGGGTGTCGGCCCGCCCCAGGAACCGGCGCGGCCGCGGCTGCAGCTGCAGCTCGTCCCGGGGCGCCGGTCTCAGCTCTGCCTCCCGGCCCGGGGCTCCCCCGCCCGCCCGGCCCCTGGCAGGGGCAGCGCCGGTGCGCCCGGCATGTGTGCGGGCTGGGAGCGGCTGCCAAGCTCCGCGCAGGCAGGGGACCGAGGCACTGGAGGCGGGGGAGATGCTCGAAGTTTGGGCAGGGCAGCCACGCCGAGAAGCCCCCGCCCGCCCCGGGCTGTGTGTGCTGCCGAGCACAGCCCCGTCTCCAGGAGCCGCCCGCTTCACAGCCCAGGAAACCCGGGCACTTCTCCCCGCGCTCCTTTCCCCACGGAGACAGCGCGACCGGGGGGAGCCGGGTGGCGTTGCCTGGCGAACTGAGGCAGCGGCAGGATCCGGGCAGAGGAGTGGTGCCACCGGCCTGGCGCGGAGCCGCAGCCGCTCCTCTGGACCGGTCAAAGCCCCCGCCCGGCTGCTGGCAAACCAGGCTGGCCTCCCACCGCCTCTCTCTCCAAATCACGGCCAGAGGCTGCCGGAGGGAGGGCATCCTGCCGTATCGCCAGGGCGAGCGAAGGAGCCCGGCCCCGAACATCCGCAGGACAGGGCAGGCTCTAGCCTCGCCCGCCAGCTCGGGCCGCGGTCGACTTGCCCCGCTCCCCCTGCTCCAGCCACCCCCGCATCGAAAAAAGCAGTGAGAAAAATAAAATGGTGGGAACGATGTAAAGCGCGTTGGAAGGGTTAAGGGATGCTCAGACAGCACAGACCGCAAGGGGAACCGTCCTCCCGGAGGCAGGCAGAAACAGCCGGGAGCGAGGTGGGAGAAGGCAGAGGCTGTAACGGGGACAGGTGCTCAGCTGCGAGCAGCATCCTTCCCTCTCTCTCTTGCTCTTGGATACACATACATGCTCGCATCTCCCAGCATGAAACAGCGCAGGGCTAATGAGAGGCGAAGTGAATAATGGGGAAGTTGTTGTATCCAGCGATGAGGCAAGTGATGGGGTTGAGGCCAGCACTGAAGTTGTGTAACCCAATTCTCCACTGTCACCCCCCTCGTTTCTCTTCCCTCCCCCCATTGATTTTAAGGAGAACCCAGCTGGGGGTGGGAGACGCTCTCCACTGCACGCCAAGCAGAGGAGCCCTCTACCCGCCGGCACGGGCAGGCAGCTGGTGGAGAGGGACGCCGGCTCCGCATCCCCGCCTCCGCGTAACTTGCGGGGAGCGGAGCCCGCTGAAGGCAGGCGGGGGCGGATCTCCGCGGCCACCCACTCCGCGCTCCCCCCAGAGCACGGCAAATGCCGGGGAGGCGGGAGGAGGGGAGATCCAAACTTGCCAGCCTGGGGACTGTCCCTCGCACGGCAGCGAGTGCCGTTCGTGCGTGCGCGGAGAGCGAAGTGTTCCGAAACTCCGGCGCTGCCCAGGCGGCTGGATGCGCACGGCTCCTCTTGCAGCGCCGCAGGGGCTGCCGCCCGGCTCCTGCGGGCTGGTTTCTCCCGCGGGAAATAGCCGGTCGGGAACCGAGCCCTCCGGGAACACCGACGGACCCGGCAGGAAGTGGGAGACAGGGAGAAGGGAGACCGGGCTCAGGGAGCCTACTGTTTCCCGGCGCAGAAACGAAGGCAGGGAGAACTCATCCGAGCGCTAGCCGCTTAGCTGTGGGGGGAAATCAGTGCCATAACCCCAGCCTACACGAATCCAGTGCAAGAAACCCAAATCTTACCCTGAGCTGCAGTGAGGAGCCCCGCGCAGAATATCAGCAGAGACTTGAATTTCCTCCACGCAGTCATGTCTGCAGTTATTCCACACACACACACACTCACACCAAACCCCCGGCGGCTCTTCTCGGCTGCGACCGTGTCCTCCGAGCGGCAGCGGGGCTAAGGACAGCGCCAAATAACCACCACAGGGCGAGGAGAGGCGGAGAGGAGCGGTCCGGGTCCCGAGCGCCGCGCAGCGCCCGACGCCTCCTGCAGGACTGCGCGGGCGGCTCGCTCCGCTCTGCTCATAGCATCAGTCCCGCGCCGCGGCGGGGCTGCGCCGCTCAGCNAGAGGGATGCGGAGAGTGCGAGGAGGAGGAGGAGGGGAGAGGGAGGGATCGCGGCGAGAGCAGCGCAGGCAGCGCAGCGGAGCGGCTGCCAGGCACACGAGAAACCGCCGCCGCCGGACTCAACCATCACTTCCCATGGAGAGGGGAAGGGGCCGGCGTTGCGCAGCCGGTGCACGCCAAGCCCGCTGCTGCCCCGCTCTGCCGGCCGGCCCCCGCACAGCCTCCCTGGGGGGGCCGCGGCCTTCCCCCCCGCCCTGGCCACGGCCCCGGGCGGCTGCCGCCGCCGCCCCGAAGGCACCCGGGGAAGAAGGCTTCCCCCCGGCCTGGTGCCCCCCTGTGATGGGAAGGGTGACGGCTCCAGGGCTACACCTGCCCGAGGGGCTCCTGCTGCACTGCCCCGGCGCCCTGTCCCCTGGCTCTGCCCGCAGCTCGGGTTCCTGCTTCTCCACCCATATGCGGGGTGCCGGTGGTGCATGTGCTGGTGTGGGGTGAGAATCCCTAGTCCCTCCTTTGCTTTAGTTCCCACTCGTGAGAGAGGAAGGTTTTCACGTCCAAAATGTGCCCAGCTCCTTCGTTCCAAGTTGCTCATCAGAACAAGCTGTTGTTTCTGAGGGGAACGAGAGCAGCCAACGTCTCTTTCAGGAACATTGCTTTGTCTTTATGTTGCCACTCCCGGGTGCTCCTCTTGCCAAGAGGAATTTCTGCCACTAACTGTCCTTTCCAAAACAAACAAATACAACCCCACAACCCCAAAATCAGGCATGCCAATATACAGGCAGTCTTCCCCATCACCACCCTGCATCCAGCAAGGTTGGTTCCCCGAGCCTGAGGGAAAGGAAATGGAGATGCAGGGTTGGCATGTCACAGGTCCCCAATGCTCCCATGGCCTCGGCAGGTTTTTGCCTTTTTGCCATTTGCCAACAATAGTTTCTGTGCCAGGCCTACCTGCAAACAGGTGGCAAAAATGTGCCCAAACCTGACTTCCAATCCATGAAGATTTGTAAAGATTACCACTACCACTGCACACTTGGCCTGACTCCATAATTAATGCTTACTTATATCCGTAATTAAAATACAAAAGCTCATATGAAGGAAAGAAAAATGCAAACACCTTTGGAAAGCTACTTTCAAGGTTGTAATTATTCACTTATGATGAGTTTTCTTTTGTGGTGAAATATGCAAAGTTGTTTTCTCATTGTAAGTTGCAAGAAGGTGGTGAACGGGCACTGAACGAGGTAGGCTGACTTTGTAATAAGCCTGTATTTATGTATAAACGTTGCGGTTCTCACTCAACAAAAAAAAAAAAAAAAAAAAAAAAAAAAAAAAAAAGAAGAAAAAAAAAAAAAAGTCGAGGGCCAGGCAAGCTGCCGAGAAAGACGTGGCGTTGCTGCCATCTCGTGGCAAGGATTCCCTCTCTGCCCTCCCTCCGTCTTCTTTGCCCTGCCCGGCCTTTGCCCAGCCGCTCTTCCCCTAAATCTCTACCCCACTGCGCTCCAGAGCTGGGCTCGAACACTTGCAAAGGAGGGATCCAAGCTTAAGTATTCATCCATATTTTAAAAACGCCTCGGGGACGCATTTTTGCATTCGTGAAAGTAAAATGATGCTAATACTTGTTAGTACCAGACATCATGTAGGCAAGCTGCGCTGCAGAATTCCCCAGTCAGAACTGCTTAGGCTTCTCATGTACATCCCTTCACTTAGTTCTTGTCAGCAGACTGGGGGGAATTCACTAATGCTTGTGAGAAAGACAGAAATGGTCACTAAGGTGAAGCTGAGACTCTTAGTTTCTGGCCTGCCATACTCTGAAGCTTAGATTTTTAAAACGAGGAAGTTTTCACATTGCGTCTGGCCCAAGATATCCCAATTGTTTTTAGTTTTGTTTCATTGTATTTTTTATTGAGTTGGAATAGTTAAAAAGTCATAAATAAACTCCATTATGGCTGAATCTAGCTGAAATCAGTAATGATTGTATCATTTCTTGTTGTGCTGTTTAAGCAAGCACTCTTAATTTCAGAAGTTGCTGAAGTTTAATCTGGCTCATAGCAGATTCTGCAGAAGCTCCAGTATGATATAATATGTGCTTTCTTGATCTTGACTCACACCAATTGTATTTACTGTCTCCTGAGGCTTGCCATTCTTCTGAGGATTTTTGGGGCTTTACTGAGGTTTGATGCCTGGTTCCTGCTCTATTGAGCTAAACAAGTGGTAGTTTCTTCCCCTCATAGCACCTAGATAAGGCCAAATAACTGGGTACCATAACTGCTATCACTGCAGAAGATGCCTTCTCTCCTTTCTTACATCCTATGACAGTAAGCCATACGCATAAACATTGTTGGCCTTTAGCCAACTTGTCACTTGTCATCTGAGTTAGTGCCTTACTGAGATAAATGGGACAGCACAGACTCCCTAGCAAACATTTCAGGCTCTCTAAAGACTCAAGTAGCTGTTATAGTGACTTTTACAAACCCTATGTGAATATGTGACGGAAGTTTTGCCAAACCAAAAAGACCCAGAAGATTACTGTGGAACGGAAGCCTGGCATTCCAGGGGGAATCTCCACCAACCTGACTGGAGGTCAGCATGGAACTGTGGTACCTAAACAGAGTAATTACAGATGATCTAACCTAATTACTGTAATATATCTATTGTATTTTAAGTACCTAATATACTACCACAAAATTCCCAAATTTATGTGTTTGAACAGAGGCAATATTTCCCTCTATTCCATATAGATGTGTATGGAGGAGTGAATATGTCAAGACTGTTTGTACTAAACAGGATGATTTAAAGGTAACTTGGCAGGGATTTATTTTTAATTGAGAGCTGGTTCTTTTGCTTTTTGATGCTATACAACAACAACAACAACAAAAGAAAGGTTGGATTCCCCTTTTCATTTTTCAGATTGTCATATCAATAATTTTGAATCTCTGTTTTTCTGTTGTCACTTTCTGGGAAGAAGAAGAATCTTTCTGTAAGGTACAGGAATATTTGTGCATAAACAAGCAAAACTAGTGATTCAGAACATAGTTGAAAATGTACTGTATACTCACTAAAAAGGGATGCTTGGGAGAACCCATAACCAGAATTTGTATTTGCCAGCAGAGACAGAAGGCAGTAGCTTTCTGCCAGGTTATTGTGAAGTCTTAAGTTAAAAAAATGTGAAAGTTTTAAATTTAAAATAGTTTGTAGGGAAAAAAAAAAGTCTCTAAGACAAGAAATCTTCAACAGCACACAGATTTAGGGTGAGGAAGTTGGAAAGTAGAAGTCTCCATAAACAACTCCATCAAATGTTTTGGTGGTTTTTGGTTGGTTTGTTTGTTTTGGGGTTTTTTGGTTTGTTTTTGGTTGTGTTGTTTTGTTTTGGTTTTTGTCCTGCAAGCTTTTCAGTTGTTAGCAAAAACAGAGAGTAGAGTTCTGAATACTCTCACTTAACACATTTTCTTTTCAATAGTTCTTTTTTTCAGATTTGAAACATTTTGTGATTTTTTTAGGTGTAATAGTCTTCCATGCTGGAACAATAAAAACTGTTTATATGTACATATGTTCCTAACTCCAGTTTGTTACACCGTAAAGAATAAAAAGGAAGCCATGCCACCCACACACTATCTACAGTTAGAAATTTTGTTGCTTGAGTTGAGATTTGACTTTGCTTTCTTTTTGTGATAATGTTCTGTCCAAACTAAAAGTTTCTCTTGTAAGATTGTCAATAATGATGACTACAGCTACATCGACTGCAGCTACAACATCTGCTACAACTACATCATTGTTTTATATACTGTACCAGCACAGACCAATAAATATAAGTACCAAAAGTCTTCTACACTGGAAACAGGAGAACACAGGAAGTAGATGAAGGGAAGAGATGGTTACAGGCTGGCAGGCATGACTCTTCAATGAAATATTGGTCAGCAAAAGAGGATGTTATGATACTGTTGTTCAAGAGGGCCCCTGGGGCTAAACTAATTGTTCTACTATATTGTATTCCCTCTGGAGTGCTTAGTTTAGAGAGAACAGTTGGCAAGGCTGTGGGGAGAGATGTATATGGCCTGTTTTAAAGTACCTTCAAGCATTATTTAGCTCCACAGGGACAGTGTCCAACACACTGTTTCTTCTCCAAGCACCTACACAGATCCCGTCTGTCCTTAAGGTGTCATTAATAATTGATGTTAGGATGATGAGATGTCTGAAAGACATTTCTGCCTTTGAGAGAAGGTGGGATTTGTAGGTAGTAGCCTTCAGGGTGCCTATAGGAGACAACATCGAAGTCATTACACTTAGGTACCGCTGCTCAGAGGCTAACCATTTTGCTTTTAGAGCCTCAGCAGAGGAAAAGGAAAATTTGTTGAAGCAGTTCAAGGAAAACATGATTTGTTTTCTAGTTAAGGGGATCCTGCAAAGAATGAAATATGCTCTGCGAGAAAATTTGGAGCAGCCTATTAACATGTGGGTAACAGTGGCTAGCACTATGGTCTAAATAGACAGCAAGTCTCTCGTTGATGAGTAAAATGTGACAGTGGCAGCAAACTTTGAGAATGAAAAGTAGTAACTCCTATCAAGTGGGAGAGAGAAGGAAGAACCAGTGGAGGGAGGCAAAGAATAACACAGAAAACAATCTTTTTGGTAGCAACCTGATTGGATATGGGAAGGCCAAGACTTCATTTGTCAAAGATGGAAAGATACTGCTGTTATTGAGACAGAAGAAGAGATGTTTGGTTGTGAGGAGACTTTGGTCATACCCTTCAGGAAGGCTCCATACCCACATGTATTGAGAGCCTCCTAGTTACTTCATTTAAGCTGCCTTGCCCAAGAGTGACCACGCTGCTGAATGATGTACAGTTATATAGTGTTTTAATTATGAGCATGTGCTGACTCTGTTAACAGGGTGTTTGGGTTAGCATCTAGTGGACTGCTGTAGCTTGAGATGACATGGTTCTCCTATACTATTTGTTTAAGTACTTGCAAGAGTTATGCTTTAACCTAGCTCTGTTTGTGTGGTTTCCTCATGATGAATGATATATTTCATTTAGTCTTGCAACCTACTTGATAGAAACTAAAGATTTTTTGTGTATGGAAAAAGACTTAAGTTAGACTCTTGACTTGTATTTTGAGCTAACTGACTGAGAAAGAAAGATGTACTGTATGGGAAAGGATAAGCTGTCTGGTTTATTCGTGGTGAGTTGGAGATGATGGCTACATATACATGAGGAGATGTCAGAGAGGCAGGCTGAGATTTCAGTTTGGACATAAGGAGATTAGTCTGGTGTAGACTAGTATATCTGTGAGTCATTAGCAAACAGATGGTAGTTGAATTTGTATTTGCTGATGAGATCACACAGAAACAAGGTGTAGGGAGAAGGATTGCAGGGACAGAAAACCCACACAGGAATTTCAAGAGTGGATGAGAATTATGTTCTCAAACATACCACCTTGGCAACCAGGTGAAGAGGGAATTGCTGAAGACATGGACATGGAGTATTCTGAGAAAGGCTGTGTGTCAGGTCTGAGTGGATGAAAACGGTGTCCTCATGAAATTTAAACAGAGTCTTTAAAGATTTTACAGCTAACTGTTTCATATGGCTTTGAAGAAGGTTAAAACTAAATCAGAGAAAACGGTTGCTTGGAAGGGATTTCTGAGAGTGTTACAACAAGAATATGAAAGAAGAATGAGCTAATAGCTGGGAGTTGAAAGTAAAATAATGGGAAATGCAGGTAAAATTGTACCATTTTTAACATGGCAAAGACTAATCCATAAATAAATTGAGGCTTACATTATCAGAAGAGAGAAAAGAGGAGAAGGAGAGTATAGGTCATGAGAAAATGGTGAGAAGTTATGATACTGATTACAAGAGAGATCAGATGGCTGGATAGAATGGAGGCACTGAAGCAGCCAAAGGAGGCAAACAGAGAAGAAACTTTTGAATATATGGCCAGAAAAAAAAGAAAATAAAAAGAACAAAAAAAAAAAAGGGAAAAAAAGAGGAGTAAAGCTAAACCAAGAGTAACTTTGACCAGTTCTTTAAAAATTGTTTATAAGCACCTCCTCTAACTAGCTTGCTTGAGATTTTTATTCCTTACTAGATATTGCTCTGATTTAAGGTTTAGACCATTATTGTGGTACAGGACACTTCAATTATAGAGAAATATAATTGCAATAAAAAATCTAACACATCAAGAGGAACAGTTAGTCAAGCATCTTGCATCTCCTTTTTTATTTCACCTTGAGACTGCTTGGTTGGACTTAAGTTCTGCCAGATTGCCAGATGAATGAAATTCCAAAGATAGAATCAGTCCTTCTATCCTGACACTGAATTTTTTGACTTAGTTTTTAATAGCAGGATCTTCACAAGAAGTGTTAACAGCCACGATAGGAAAAGAGGGAGAATGCACAGATAACCAGGTGCGCAATCATCAGTACTTTAAAAATAATCACTATCAACAAATTACACTTAGACTACAAGAGGCCTTGACTGAAATGACTTAATCTCTCGAGATATATTCACTTTGGCAGGTGCTCCAGGAAATTAGTTCCTATGGCTTATAGTAACTGAACATTTTGAGTACATTTCGCCTGGTTATAAGAAAAGGGTACTGCAGTAAAGATAGAGAGGACTGCTGTGAGCTTTTTATTAGGAAGATATTCCTGCAGTTTTCTGAGCTCTGATGGTGGGCTCATTGGGTGTGCTAAGCTGGAAAGTAGTAACAGTGAGAGTCTGTCCTGGTTTTGGCTGGGATAGAGTTAATTTGCTTCCTAATAGCTAGTATAGTTGTGTGGTTTTTATTTAGGATGAGAATAATGTTGATAGCATACTGATTTTTAGGTACTGCTGAGCAGGGCTTGCACAGAGTCAAAGCCTTTTCTGCTTCTCACACCACCCCACCAGTGAGCGGGCTGGAGGTGCACAAGAAGTTGGGAGGGGACATAGCTGGGACAGCTGACCCCAGCCGACCAAAGGGCTATTCCGTGCCATATGGTGTCATGCTGAGTGTGTAAGCCAGGGGGAAAGCTGGCCAGGGGCGACTGCTTAGGGACAGGCTGGGCATTGGTTGGTGGGTGGTGAGCAATTGCATTGCACATCACTTGTTTTGTATATTCTCTTATCATAATCATTATTACATTTTCCCTTCCTTTTCTATCCTATTAAACTGTTTTTATCTCAATTGACAAGTTTTACCTTTTTTTCCTGAATTCTATCCCCAGTCCCACTGTGGCTGGGGGAGTGAGTAAACAGCTGTGTGGTGTTTAGCTGCCTGCCGGGTTAAACCACAACACAGTTTCAGCAGAACATCTGGGTTATGAATAATCTTGTGAAGCCCACATATATATTCTTAATGGGTGTTGCAGAAGTAGCTTCCACCACACCTCAAAATATTTCTTCAGAGCAAATGAATTTCACCTACGTACCTTAATTACCTAGTTTGTACCTACCCACACTTCGGGGATCTTCCAATGCCATAGCTCCTTACACAGCAAACACTGTGCAGACCTGCAAAGTGAGATTGTCTGTTTAGGTGTTTGCTGGATTTCACAGCTTAGTTATCTCTCTGTATTGACTAGAAAGATAATTTGATGATCTGGTTTCAGGAAACTGCTTGACAAAGTCAGGCTTAAAGTTTTATTATGTGCCATTTCATTTATGTGTTAATCTGCTTCTAATTCCTATTCTCATCTCATCATGTTGCTGCAGAAAGGAGTTACAGCGTCATGAATTGGGATGCAAATATGCAGATGCACCAAAATTATTTCTTCCCCGTGTACACATTCTAATCCTCCATTAAGGAAAAAACAGGTGTATTCCACTTTCCTACAAGGCAAACAGACTCACAATTGCTGCAAAGTAATAGAGTACACATGAACTCTTACCAAAATTATCCAGTGAAACCTTTGAATACTGGGAACCTGAGCTAAGCGGCAGCCTTTTCATTGACTTCAGGTGTGGCCGTATCATGTCCTGTGCAAGTAGCAAGACTAGCATCTTGACTGACTGAGAAAAAGGTATAAAATTAAAGTACTAGTTGCATTCAAGTTTCAGTTGCAATGCCATATTACTCCTAACAGCTGTGTATAAGCACGAGACAAGAACAATCTCCTGGTGGAATTTTGTACCTCTAGAGGAAGAATTTGATGTTTTCTTTTTACGGTAGCCTGTTATCAAGTCAATAATGCCTACCTCCATAGGAAAAATCCAAGAGACCTATCACCAGAATATAATGATTAGGAAGTCATCATGTAGTCTCATTTCTCTACTCACAATATTGACCAAACCATATGGGGACCAACTAAATCTTTGAAATGCAAACATTGGTAGAGCTGACCTATCAGCATAACCTCAATTATCTTCCCAAATATTGGGTGGCCTGACATTGGACAGTAATCGGTTTTGCTAATATCATCCAAAGATGAGATTTTGAGCAAGAGCCTAACTGCTACTTAAGTAAAGCTGGCAAAATGCCCTTCTGAAGAGAGGCATTAACTATCTTCATCAATAATGTGCTTAAGTGTCTCTCCACTTGCTTTAACCAGACATGAATTTTTCATTTTAAAAGCTGGAAAGAAAGCAGGACCATGTTCTATCCTTCATGCATGAAACTAAGGGTAGTCTACCCTTGTTCACTGAATGAACTCTTTGGTCTTTGCCATCTCATTCCCTCTTGAATAGCATTTTAGCCAGCTGTTCTAAAACAGAGTTCCAAGCAGTGATGATCTATCCTTCCTCCTTAGTCCTTTACAGGTCATCTGCTTGATAAATTGCCATTGCCTTTCCTCTCCTACTTTCTAATTTGGAGTTCTTCTCTATCTAAAAAAGAAGAGGAAGAGGGGCTTTTCTATTGAGCACATCAGTAGCCCAGTCTGCTTTTATGACTTCCATGCACTAAGAAGAGAACTTACCCCAGAATTAACCTGCTTCTCGGATTCACCTTTCCCTTTCCTGTTAAGTCTCCATTTCTCTCTTTGTAGGGACCATAACTCCTGGACTGTAGATCTGACAGAATTAGCTTGAAAGATAGCATCACTGTAATTTTTCACATGGACCCATTTCTGACTGAATTAGTTACCATCAGCTCTTTGCATTACTTACAAGTCATGTTTACCTGTCATTGCCTAAATCTCTGTATTTTTGAGCCTTTCATGATATGGTAGTAAAATGTAGTGAACGAAAAGCAGAACAAGGACTTTCACTAGCATCTAATCTGACCATGGCGTATTTTCGTGTCTTTAAATATTTTTAAGGAAATTACTAGGTAATTGTTCTATTTAGAATTTTATTAATAGTTGTGATTATTATTGTTAGAAAAAATAAATAACTAAAATTTTCAAGTGTTATTATCTGTGGTCCATTCTTCCTCATGGGAACACGAGTCTTTCTATCTCAGCCAGCAGAAGAGTTCTTTGAAGATTTTGGGAAGTAGATCAAAATTCATTTGATCCTCAAAAAACCCCACACATTCTCATGGCAGTGTGCTGGAGTCAGTGTGGAATACATCAGTGCCTGGGAGGGAACTGACACATCATAAGGCTTCTTGAGCCCATGAGATTGAACTGGCTCATTTTGTTAAATGCAGTTATTAAAAAAAGTCATTAGAAGGTAACAGAATGCTGCCAATTTAGTCTGTAGAAATAGGTTCTGCCAGTCTGGCAACACCTTAACAAAGCATATGTGGCACAGTCTTTTTTTTTTTCTTTTTTTTTTTCCTCCACAGGACCTTGATGGTCAATCATTTACTATTATTTGCTTTTTGTTTCGAATATATATAAGTGACTGCTAATGCTGTTAGTGTGTTCCTAGTTCATAGTATGTGCAGGAGGTATTCACACTATTGCAGGTACCTAAGTTCAGAGACTGTACTGCCTGCATAGTCAATGGATAGATGTAGAGATTAAGATCCATTTTACCTAATTCTAGGCACCTAGCTAGGAGATAGTGAGAGTTCAGACAGTATCTGATCACCACTTGAGAGTGTGTTCTGTATTTGCTGTGTAGGTAGCTTGCAGAAATTATATGCTTAGTATTAGGTGGCTAGCCTTGGTCCTTCTGTTAAGTGGATGAGTGAGTCTCCCTGGTCACCCATCCGCAGTGAGGATGTGTACTACTTCATCTCAGCTGGACTGCTGTGCTTTGTGCAGCAGAAAAAAGGCAGGGCTCCTTGGGGGGGTATGAGGCATGATATGATCCCGAGCACAAGGAAGGATAAATTCCTGATATGTTTTTTGTTTTGCATGCTCACCAAAGGCCCTGTCAGTCTTTGACTTTTATGCCATTTGCTTTAAAATACAGTCCATTGCAAAATAGGAAAATGTTGTATTCTTGTATGATACAGGTGATTTGCTTAAGGTTTGCAATGAAAACAAAAATACATAATACAGAGTCAGCACTGAATGGATTTGTTATACTTAAAGCTTCTGGGAGAGATTTTCAAAGCCATGAGGGAGTTAGGAACCAAACTCCCTTTGGCATTCAATGGGAGTTCAGCTGCTTTTGAAATATTCTCCCATAGCAGTAAGTGGTTGAATTGTAATGGATAAACCCACAAAAAAATGGAGCGGTCTATCTTTTTCTGACTATTAAAACGATACCTCTTTGAAGAATAAAGTTCTTAAAACAGAAAAAGAAATATCAGTGGATCTCTGCTCACTATGGGCTCTATTCATGCCTTGAAGCACTCACAGAGCGTGCATTAATGTTAGGAAGAATTATTCAGACACATAAGTGGTGTGTAATTGATAATATATTCTTGCTGTTACTTAGAATAGGTCTCCATGAGAATCAGGCTGTAGGTGGGGTTTCCATATGTTACAGCTTTAATCACAAAGCTCAGCTTTTTAAGGAAAATTCTGTTTATTATGAGTGTAATCCTTTTTTTTTTCGGTTGTTTGTGGTGGGCTGAAACCTCCTTGGCTCAGTGCCACAGGCCAGCCTTCTCCAGAGGCACAACAGCATAGCTCCGGGTGCAGCACACCATAGCTCACATGCTCTGATGTCTCTTAGCCCCCACCAAAAACCCCAAAAGCTACAGGGCTGCTATCCTAGCCTTGAAAGGGTAGCTTCCATTTCCCCGTTGTTATTACTAGACAGTAACTGCAGCAGTATGTATCATCACTAAAGGTAAATGAACTGTTACATTCAGATTCCACAGTCAGACCAAATCCCAAGGACATGTAACCAGACCAAGCACCACTAATGAAATCTTAGACCAGGCTCTAAGATACAACTCCCTTTCATGCTAACAAGGCAATGCTCATGTAATTAGTTATATAGTGCAGCATACCACAGTACCAGTTCTGCAGGCCTGACTCTGAAAAAACACAGTCTCTTGCACTGCTCAGTGGGGTTTGCTACAACTTTACATGCCCGGTTTAGAGACAGCATCACCTGTGTTGTGTTATGGTCACTTTTGATGATTACCTATATGTTTGAATTATGATATTTTTTTATTCCCATTCAAAATTAGTTGATTACAATGTTATTTAACTTTGTTAACACATCAATTCTGCGGACTACCCTTTAATGTGTATTTTCTCAAATCCGTCTTGTTCACATTGTGAGCCATCTGTTCTCAGACAATCTGGTCACCTTCAGAGCTGACACATTTTTATATACCTTGGTCATCTGTGGGCTATCCTATCGGCCATGTTTCTCTTCAGATACAGACTGACTTTCTAAGGCATTGCACCTGAGTGATGCTTATTTCCAAGCATGATTCAAAGAAGTCTTAATATATTAATACAGGCATATATTCTTACTTTAAAATTCCCAGACTTCTTAAAGTTCATAGAAATTCAAGATACCTAATAATTGTAAAAGAATCTATATGTGTTTCTGTTAAGTAACTTTCTCAGTTCTTGCTATTAACATCTCAAAAATCTATACAATCATGGTGATGTTAACAGTAGTTATAAAAATTGCTTGCTTAAATTTTCTTGATTCTCTTCAGTCTGCAAAGGAACCTTTTTCTAAAACATCTGTACCAGAGATTTCTCAAATACTTGGAAAATATAGTGACTTCCCATAGGAATGTTCCCGACTAACATTTCCTGGACAACACCAGCTGCACTGGGCAGAGGTGTCAGCCTGAATACATTTATTTCAACCATGAGAGAAACTGTAATTATTTGATGCTGATCAGTTTTGTAGTGAAAACTGATCTGTACTCTGACAGCATGAAGAGGTCTACAAGTGTTATGCAATGTTTTGATTGTCAAGGTATTCGGACAGATTTTTCTTTCTTATATTTCACAGAATCACGGAATTATTTAGGTCGGAAAAGACCCTTAAGATTGTGGCAGTTGCACATCCCCCTGAGATCTAGAGCCTTTAACAGGGCAGTTGGTGGCTCCTTAGCACCTTTTGTGCCCCACTGTGCCTGTCCCAACATACACACCTAGGGTGGCACCAAGGTGCTGACAATCACATCCTCCCCTACCCTGGGTCAAGGTGACTTCATCTCCGTCAGGCTGGTGGGGGGCAGGAAGGGTGGGACCCTCAGTAAATTGACAGGGTTCTCAACAAAGGAGGTGCCCAGAGAAGCTGAGAAGCTTCTGGACTATGTTGTAATGCCCACAGCCAGATCTGACCAGGCTATAAAACAGGGTGCCTGCCGAAGACCCCCTTTGAGTGGTCTTCTTGGAGCAGCAGGTCTGTGAACTGGAACCCTCTCCTTAGACTGGGACACCATCTAAGGAAATTTCCCAGGATTGAGACCGCCTCACCTCCTCCTGTGGTGAGTGGTTATTTACTGGATATGTCACTGAATGAGTCCTTGCCTAACTCCTGCAAGTGTGAGTCCTTGCCTAGCCTAGACAAGTGGTTATTTCTTATGGGTACTGTGGAGTGAGAGGTCTCTGGTTTTGTTTCTTGTGAGTGAATGCGTGCACGTTGTAGATCCTCATTATTCTTACGTTGTCATACCCCAATAATCTCCTCAGATGATATCTGAACCTGTATTATATGTTGTCAGAGCACTAAATAATTGTATAAACCCTGTTTATAGTCAGTTTATTGGCCACATTTTTCCAGCTAGAGTAAGGTCTATTTTGCAACTTGTTGTCTGCCTAGGATTGACTTTGAGGTTCCTCTGTGACAAAGATCACCATGTTCAAGCATAAACCTAACACCAACTAAACCACATCCCTAAGCACCACATCTACAAGTTTGTTCCTGAATAGTATAAATTAAACAAACAAACAAACAAACAAACAAACACAGAAAAAAAACCCCACACCACACAAATTTGCACCACAATTAGGTTGCAAATTTAATTTGATCATTATTTCTGAAAATGTAAGATGTGTGTGTTTGCTTTTTTCCACAGACTTTCCATGAATTATCTTATACAAAGAAAAGATAATTACTGTTTCTGAGTTACAGAAATACTTTCTGTATTCAATTGTGATTTTATTGATTATTAAATTAAGCTGATCTATATTGTTATCTGCCACAAGTGACTTACAGCTCTGCAGATTTGTCAGTTTGTCACATCCTAAGCAAAATCATTTTTTTGGATTTTTTTTTTTTTTCTTTTAAAGGAGAATTTGTCATTGTTCAATCGCATTGACTCTTCAAGGCAGGTCTGGAGTCATGTGGAACAGGACTGGAGGGTAGCTGAATCTTCATAGCACTATTTATAGAATTTTTGTGATTTCAACAAGTTACTATAAGGTCTAAATTCCATTTTGATGTCTGCTTTATGTGTAAAGATATGCAAATATTGTGTTTACAAAGTCCATCAGCTTTCATCTGTTTACATACTGCGACAGCTTCACGCAGGTAGATTAATCCCTCTAAAATTGTAGTTACACCCAGTACATCGGTTTGCAGCTCTTCTCTTTAGGATGGCATCATGGCTTAAAAGTGTAGAATAAACTGACCTTTTATCATAAAACCCATACTGAGAAACATGAATGTGGAGATCTAGACTTTTCTGGCACAGAAAAATATAGAGATCTCATTTGGAGAATGGGAGATGATTTCTATACTATAAAAGCACTACTAACTTCAAATTTCTGTGAAACCATGTGCAGTCAAGGACAGAGTTTCACCCACCCCAACGATCCAAGAGCTGCTTGTTTTTTACACATCTATGAACATAATTACTAAAAATTGCAATTGGAGTTGTGCTTGAGCATTCTTCTGTGGTAGAAACCTGTATTTGAAAAAGTTAGTGTTATGTGCCTAAGTTGTTCTACAGGTATTATGTACCTGAAGTTTCCATGGACTTCATTGCTATTCCTATACGCTCTGTGCACAGATAAGAAGCAGTAAACACCTTTGTGAAATTATGACATTGCCTCTTCTGGTATAAATGGAGGGCAACACAGTTCAAATCAATGGAGTTGTGACCATTTACTCTTTAGATAATTTATTTCTTAGCCTTCTCAGCTGGGACACAGCAAGAAAGCGTTTTAAGTTTTAAATGCGTTATTTCTGTTATGCTCTAACTGTAAGAAAAATCGACATCCATTCTGATATATTTTTGTTTCCCAATTTGCTTCTATGATCAATGCAGGGACAAGAATTTTAGGTGACAACAATTGATGTGGCATGGACCTGAAATTTAGATGACAGAAACTGAAAAATCAAATTCATTGATTTTTCAGGAACAATGCTGATTTACATGACTTGCTTATTCCTGTCCCAAAACACACAGACTGGAACAATTTTTCCTGTCCCTTGGCAGTAGCCTTATATCTGCATGCCTCATTATATTGCTGTCATTTAATTCCTATTCACCTAAAACGTAGAATGATACAAAACATTTATTTCTTTAGCTTAAAAGGAATCAGCTCATTTACATCTAGCTCTGACTGCTCTTGAATGAGATGCTCACCAGGTCTCCATTCTTGAAAGCACTTAAGCACTTGCTTATTTTTACTGGAGTGTCATTGAAGTTACTTGTGTAATAGCAATGAAGCATTTGCAAGGATGGAGGTAAGGAGAACCTGCAACATAAAGTGTAAAAGATGGAAATAGGATTGGGAATATGCAGGCAACTCAAACACCTGAGTATTCCAGAGTAATAATTTTGCTAGACTTGCTTCAAAGTTTGAAAATAAAGAAAATCCTCCAGTATAAATTCACTTTACTTCTGGAGTAGCATGCTCTATGAAGGGATTATTTCATACGGCTGAATTATGTTGGAATATCAGTGAAAGTTAGGTTCTTTTTTTAGAATGAGGTCTCAGAAAACTCATCTGTGTGTGTAAAACATGTTAAAATATTCCACTAAGTTTAACTCCCTTCATTACAGAGAGTGATCAGGGACAAAGCTCCATTGCTCTGGGGGCATGCTTTGTCAGTTCATGAATTACATGGCCCCCAAAAGCTATCCTCATAATTTTTTACCTGCCATTTAACACTTGAAGTAATTCTCGCTTTACTAATTTAATGACTAAGTCTTACTAGTACTCTTAATTACTTTTGCTTAATTTTTTTTAAAAAATAAAAATCAATATTTGTCATTAAAATGTAACCCATGTAATCAGTGCTTAAATTTATGTGTTAGCACAATTAAATCTTGATGTGCCTCTTAGTAGTTGGACCTTGCAGAGGCACTTACCAGGACCTATCTTCTCTGAGCACACGTCTCTCACCCTGTATCTTGCATCTTGGCAGGGCACACACAGGGCTCTATGTACGGCTGTAGATATACCACCTGAAAACTGTCAATGATAGAGCTAGGCCATGATTTTATAGTGACAGGGTGACAACTTCTGCCCCAAACAAAACCCCATTGTGATATGCTCTTAGGGCACACGTAACCTGGGCTGCTGCTTTTCTCACAGCAGAAGCTTCACTATAACTTGCTAGCACTGACTTCCATGAATTCATTCTGATTTACAATGGTATAAATTAAACTTTGCTAAGAATTCAGACTTACCAATTTATGTACTGGCTACTAATATTTTGTATTTTATCAAATTCCTTAGACCTTGACGATTTTTTTTTTCCCCCAAGTGAATATTTTGGGGGTCCTCTGAGCAGTAAAAAAACCTTCTGTCTCTTTTGCAGAATTTTAATCCATTCTTTCTGTTAATTGCAATAGGAATCTGAACTGTGCTGTTTTACCTGGTTTCATATAAAATGTGCATTGCTCTGAGTCAATGTTGTGGAGGAGTCACTAATTCTAATAATTTGTAATAAGTTAAATTTGCAAATTGTGTCTGATGTATTCCTTACAAGTACAGGGCTGAAATAATGTATTGCCATTTGTTTGTTTTCATAAATAAATTGAGGGCTTTTGTTTGATCACTTAAGAAGTCTTCTGTAATTCTGCCTGTGTAATGCACACATTTCTCATTTATATTCTTGGTCACATTGCATTTAACGTTGCTATAGTGACTAATACCCTATACAAAGCACATGACAAGAACAAAACATTGAAAATAGCCTAAGCAATAGAAAACATAAAAGGAGTCATCTCGGGTTTGGTAACCTTTGTATCTCAGATTTAAGAGCATTGGGAAAGGTTCCTACCAGTGGAGCTCAGAAGATGAAGGGACCGAGACTCCGCTGAGGAATCTGAAGCACAGCTAAAGAGACACCTACTCTGTCAACAGCCTCATTCCTTCCTTGCAATACCTTCTGCTTTCTTTTTTGAGACTTACACGTGATGACATTTCTCTGTTTGTCTGTTGTTGCCTACAAATAGAATGAGTTGTAGGCATCCATAAACAGCCTCCAGCATGACACAGTCTCCGATCATATCTCTGCCATTATCCTAAATGAGCTTGGCACCATGAAAGGTATATGCCCCAGAAAAAAAATAAAATATAACAATAAGGATGAGATGGGTGGAACAGCAAAACTAGGGGAAAGATTATGAAACTACGTAAAACCTTGGGCAAGTGGAGAATGGAAGAGCCTGGGGCAGGTGGGAGGGAGAAATGGAAATGGGAAAGAAGTAAAAGGCACATAACCCATAAAACTAGGGAAATAGGGAGAAGCTGGAAGAAAATAAGTAGTATAGTGGGTATATCGCAAGGGAAGAAATAGGAAGACAGAAAGCCTTTGGCTTGAAAAAGGCAGTGGATGTTTATCTTACAGGGAGGGTGGCTTGAAGGATACTGAAATCACCTCATATAAGCAAAGGTGTTCATGAGTTCCCAAAATAGAATAAGGGAAGAATCCCTCACATACAGGAAAGAAATGCATGGTTAATAGAAACATTTACTGCGCTTAGTCTGCAAGCAAGAGAGGGAGTGATTCTGCAGTATTCAGAAATAAATATGCACAAAATCACTATGGTTTTCTGCTACAAAACTCTCAGTTCTGGCCTTTAGGAAAGATTAATTTGCTCCCCTCTAATGGTCTGAGCAGAAGCTGTCTTCAGTGATTTCTCAAAGGCTGTAGACCTCAGCCAGGTGCATTCATGGGAATGGTTCCCACACCTAGAACTCACTGAGTGTACCAGAACAGGAACATTCCTCTCTTCTCTTCTCATTGATCTGTCTTGTGCTGACTGCCTTTTCATTCTTCCACACTTCTTTTTTAAGGGATTCTTCTTTTAGCTGTCCAGGTCAGTCACACTCCTTCCCCTGTTAGTTCCTTCTGCATTTTGTGAAAGACATCGGATTTTCTGTACCATAAGGGATCCATGAGCATGCAGTTTTACAGCCGCAGAAGGTTTGGAAGTGTGCCACTGGAGACGTCTGTCCCCAGGAGCTGCTAAGAACTGTCAAACTGCCTTTCTGAAGAACTTGGAGCAGCTCAGGCTAACAACCCATCTGAAAAGTAAAAGTCTTGCTTATTTTGTTTCCACAAGTTCTCCAGCTAGTTTCTCAGTACTCTGCATGTGGAAAAGGAGAAAGCAGTAATTTTGACATCAGAATTGTATATTTTACACTTCAAGAGAAAAATCTTTGGGAAAAAAAATATTTTTTATCTGTCAGTTTTTGTGGAATAAAGACAAAATAATTAACCTGTTTGCTTAAGTTAGAAACATTTTTTTGGAAATAAGCAGTACTAGAAAAAAAAAGTTAAAAACAAATGGTATAATTTGAATTATGACCCTCACTAACATGATTCAGTGCTCTTGATCCAAAGTCTATTCTAGTGAGAGCCCTCTATAGAATAAAATGGGTCCTGGCTCAGACTCTGACTACAAATTAATGCACATATATGGAACATCTAATGAACGGCAGCCAAACAGGTGAAAAATATAATTTGGTTTTTATACGATATATGAAGTATTGACTATGAAATATGATGATTGAGGAGCTGCTATATTGATTCAGAAATTTTAAGGAAAGTGACTTGATAGATTTTTTAATTCCCATGAAGTGCCACTGAACCTTTAAGCTACTACTTTTCCAGAGCTGGATCAAATTCAGCTGTCACTGTACTCTAGATCTAAAATTCTTTATTTCTTATTAAATTCTGTAGGTTATATGATTATAATTATGATTATTATTATTATTATTGTTTGCAACTACCTGAGGTTTTTTTTCCTTTTTTCCTCCTCCTCTCCACCAATTTGGCCATTTATTCCATAAAGCAATTGGGTTAAATTCACTCTTGTCCAAAGCATCAACCACAACTGTATTTTGTAGAAGAAAAGTGAATATGTTGGGCTATTTATGGTTTTAACTATCATGAACAAAGATATTGGGAACTTCGTGGCTACACTGAAGTGCAAGCACCATTTAGATACTTTGTTTCTATGTTTCTTTGTTTTAAAAAAAATGTTTCTTTTTTGACATACATATTGTATGAGTCCTGCCAACACCATTTATCTTCCTCAGGATCATTCTGAAATGAAAGGAAATACGAAGAACATTTGTGTACAACCTTTCAATGCACAACCTTTACAGTCACACTTTGCAATGATATCAAGATAATAATTTAATTTCCTTAAAAAGCAGTCCCCTGATTCCCTCCTCTTCTATCTCTCTCTCTCCTTTAAGATTGCACCTGACAGATAGAAAGCTGATACCAGATTATAATGTCTCATCTTAGTTACTTATTCAAAATGTTTCCTTTCCAAATCGCTCCTGTTACACTGTATGGTGGCTGCAATCAACACCATAAAAGCATTGCAGTAGGGAAAATGTACCTGCACAGAAAAACGGAAAAGTTCTCTGGGTTCAGAAATGTGTAGGGAATGTCTCCCACTGAGAGGGAGTAAAACATGACTGAGAGGTCAGTATAGCACTACGAGTCTTTCAAAACCAGGCTTCTGTTTTCTTTAGGCCATGACCCTCATGTGAATTTTGTCTCTTTATAGCCTCAGTTCTCCCAACACAAACTGGAGACAGAGGTCTTTTCTTACCACACAGGAAAGGTAAGTTAAAGGTAGTGAGGAAAGGTAAGTTAAAGGTAGTGTGCGTGTGTATGTGGGTGAGCATGGGCTGATGCAAGCTCATGTACTCAAGACTGAGCTGGCCAGACACAAGGCAACAGCTCTGCAGAGGCTGTGTAGCTCCATCAGTTTAATGCTGTCCCAGGGTTAAGGAACTCTGATAAGACACAGAATACACTAGAGCACAGCAATACTCTCGTAGGACAACATAATTTATGGAATGGCACTGACCAGCAGAACTGTAAGCAGAGTAGCCCTGTTGTCCCCCTGCTCCAATCCCCACCACGATTTGTATAGAGCACCTGGGAGGTACTGCTGCAGTGGGCAATGCAAATTTCTACAACCCTCACTTTAATGGGACCACAGGGGCTGATATATTCCTTTGCACAGATCTTCCTAAGTTATGCCTCTGCTTCTGTGAGGCTTTGCAAGGCATCAGAATTACTGGTTTGGCCTTTATATGCTTGGTTTGTACCTCCACTTTATACCTCCCTTACACCCTCAGATGCCTGGGAAGGTTTCCTGTCTTCTGTCATACTGGATTTTAGTTTTCACTTTTACAAGAAAAGTGAAGGATGACTCTGGAAATTAATCTTACCCATGTTCCCTTGGGTAGTTAATTCACAAGGATAACAGTTTGGAATAAATCCTTTTTATTAGCTGATCAAGTTTTATAACAAAACTGGAGTTTTTTTGCCCCCACTATCTTTCTTAAAATGCTGTCCCAGGATTTAATCCTTTGATGGCTAGGTATCTTAGTTTCCAAGCAAAATTTATCCCTGATCAGTTTTTCTCCTTTTGAGAATCAGTTCATGACAGATTTTTGCTTCCAGTCACTAGCTCTCAACTGGATTACTTTAATCCTCAAGGTCACCAACTCTTCCTGCATCATATTGCTGTTACCCTGTTTATCACTGGTCTTTTGTATACTCTCCAGATTTCACATTCTCTTATTTTTTGTACTAAGGTCATGGATTACGGTATTTAACAAAATTGTTTACAAGACTGATCCTTAGGTCCCCGAGGTCTCAGGTGTGGGGATGACAGCTCAAATCCCAATATTGTACATGTGAAGCCACAGATACGTCACTTTGCATTTACCTACATTTCAAATCTGTTTAATTTCATCTGCCATTTTTTCGGCTGGCCACTCACTTTTGCAAGATGCTTTGCTGTTTCTTCACAGAATTCATGGCCTATCTTTACAATTGTGATAAACTTGGTGGTATGAGCAAAATTCATCACCTTGTTCTTCATCCTCTTTTCTGTGCTGAGTAGCCCAAGGATTGCGGCATAGATCTCTATAGGTATCCAGTGGTGTCCTGCCTCTGCAACAAGGGCACCGTGTGCTCTGTTTCCTATCTTTTAATCAATTATTTACCTCTTTAAAGACTTACAATTTCTTCTCATCATTTCTTGACTTATTTAGCAGCCTTTGAAACAGACTTTTGCTAATGCTTACTTGAAATCCAAGTAGACTATATCAACCAAATCTCTCTCATCAGCTTTACTCTTAACCCTTCCAAAGAGCTCTGGCTGTGAAGCAGGAACTCATACTTGGCCTTCAGCCTAGTACTTCTCCTTTTATCCAAACCTGGTGTTATCTCTCCTTTACCTTGTCCTTTACTAACTATTAAATGGACTTTTTTCTTTTTTTCTCTTTTTTTTTTTTTTCCTCAAAACGCTGTTAATCTAAGAGTTGACCTAAATTTTGAAAAAAGGAAATGTTAAATAGAGGTATAAGGAATGCCACAAGTAAAACAAAACTTTTAATTGAGTTTTTATATATCATTTTTTTGGATATTTTAAAATAATCTTTTTTATGTAAAAATCCTTTGATTTGACAAAGAAACCACACTAACTTTAATGATTTATCTAATATTTCAACAAAAACAATATAGAAGAAAAATAGCCATGACAAACATTCTTGTTTTCAGAAAAAAAAAGTATTTGAATGTGTTTACTTTCAAAATGATAAGATAAATTCGTTCTTCAAATAACGTTCTTTCTTCATCTTATGTATTCACTAAGACTGTGATGACAGCAATTGTATCCTCTCCTTCTATACCTATATTTTTGTGCCTTAGGTCTTATGTATAGAGTCTTACTGTCTTCTCTATACCTAAGTTTTCTTTCAATGGAAACTATTAACTTTTAAATGCACTACACCATTAGTCCCTAAGTCTGTGGTCAAACCTGCTGCAGAGTTTGTCACTGAACATTTCAGTATTCTATTGTGTCTTATCCCCTAATTTTTCAGAGATATCTGATATGTCTTATTCCTTCTTAACTGCTGTGTGTTTTAGTTTGGGCGGGTTTGTCTCTAGATGTCTTGAGTTAGTATATTGACATTTATAACTGTATTCTTCACAATAAGAGCTCAAGCAGTAGTGAGCAGAACCTGGCATTCTGTGAGGAATGTGCTGACAAATAAAAGGCAGCATGCTTCACAGTATTTATTTAGTGACTTGCATGAGGATGTCCATTGCGCATTTACAGGGGTGCAAAACGAGGAGGGAGGGGAGTGGGCTCCTGTTTAGCTTGTCCACTCTATGTTCAGCTCCAGGGCTAAACCACATCAGCATCACATGTGCATTGGTTTGTTCCTGGGCCCCAACCTAGAGCCGAGCAGTTTTCTTGGTAAGGAATATTATTTATGGGAGAGAAAACATTGCTTCAGGCCTTGAATTTTGGGGAGAGCATACGCAGTTAGCTGGTCTGAGCTGCTTGGCCAGGAGTGATTCACTGATGAAGGTCACAAAGGTTATACAGAAGTACTTATTATACTCCCAAAAAAAAAAAAAAAAAAGAAATAGAGCTTTCTATACTTGCCCATTCTAGTGTATAAAACCATATACAGCATCAGGATATGTGGAATATAAAGTACAACTTTTAATTAATCCACCTGTTTACAACTATTTGTAATCTGTCTTTCACCAGAAGTAAATATAAATGAGGTCCCAAGTTTTGATACTTTTATATCAACTGAAAATTCATTTCAGCTGGAGAGCAGTACACAGAGAGGGAATAAATGCAGACTCTTGGGCTACAGAGCATGGACTACAGGAGGATAAGGAAGCAAAGTGTTTTGTTTACTTAAAACATTGATATTTCATATTTTTTTTATATCTCAGAAAAAGTGTCACATTTCCTAACTTGTGTACTTTTTTGTCTTCGGTGACCAAAACACCTGAAAGAATTTTCTGTATAATCCCAAAACAAACAAAAAAATACCATAGCTTTGCATTTAGAACGTTTTATGTATAGAAAGTAAAGGATTATTACAAAATCTTTCAACACATAGATGTGTTGTTTGGGTTTATCAGCTCTCCTATGGAAGACAGGTTCTCTCCTCCATATACAATTTGTAAAAATTTTTCAGGACACTGTACATGGCAAAAAAGTAGATTATATCATCTGCAAATATAAGTAAAATATGTGGAATTCTATTTTTCATTTTATTTACTCTTTGTGGGCTTAAACAAAAATGAATAGTCAGCAGACAAAAGATTTTCAGATAAGAAGTCTTAGAGATCCATTTGTCTCTAGTTGGTTTTATGACTTGGCTCCTGCAGTGAAAATCCCATTTTAATAAAACATTTTGTCATTTTAATAACTGTGGAAAAACAGACAATAGTGGAACTCTGTCTAGTGATCACATTGCCCATAAGAAAACTGTAGGCATTAGGGGTATTTTTAAAGAGTCTATTAAAACTCTTTCCGGAATATGAAGGGTATGCATGTACCTTAAACCCATGTAGTCCCCCGTCTGTTTCAGTGAAGTTTGATATAAATACAAGATATCATTCATTTAACTTATTTATTTATTTTGCCAGACCTGAGACCTCAGTGCTGAGAAGCTTTTTTTTTTTGACTTTTGGGATAATTTACTTTCTGACACTCACTGTTAGTAATACAGAATCTAGTTTGCATCTTTGAGTCCTTGAAAAAATAAGGAAAATGTATGTCCCATTTTCAGGTGAGTAGTTATGAAGAACCCTTTTTTCAACTAAATTATATGGAATCCACTATCCTCTACTTTATAGACTATTATTATTCTATGGAGTACCATCAGTGATATGGAATATATGGAATATAGCCTAAACAAATATATTTCTCTTTTTCTTCCTAGTCCTATTTTACCTTATTGTTTATGTTGTCAAGAGTTCTGTCTGTAGTCCTTTACCTATCCATGATTGGTGAAATTACTCTGTCCCAACTTGGGCATTTAAAAAATTAGCTGTCAGGGTCCAACCACTCAGCCTAGATCTGCCCTGTAGACAGTGGAAAGAATGATCACACGTTCAAGTTAAGTGCCTAAGTTAGGAGAGACAAATGTCTCCTAGCAGAGCATACTCCTTCTTAGGTGCCTAACCTGAAATTCTATTAATAGTTGTTTGATTAGGTAAAGAGACTAGGTCCCATAGATTAAGTTTCTAGACACAAACTATGTATTTAGCAGGTATGCACACTTCATTATTTCTTCTAGAACCAGACTGTGTTTTGTTATGGAGCTGAGCTTCTTTATGTTTATTAGTAAATGTGAATATAGATAATTTCCATATGAACAGATTGATTTTTGATCAATTCAGAATGAGAATTTTTCTATTATCATTGTTCTCTATTGAGTTAACATTGATAGATCTTACGATGAGTCTCTGAAGAAACAGGAAACAGCTACAAGGCTGGCTGCAAAGTTCCCTCGAAGGAAGAAAATAAGCATGCACAAAGTCTCGCACTTCGTAGACTTTGGAGAGTGCAATTTTCTTGTTCTTTTAACATAATAGACTTTCATTTATAGCCTCTGCAAGTTAGCTACTGTGCAGTTAGTTGCCAAGTTCTGTGATATTCAGTTAACACTGAATTTTCATCTAAAATGCCACAATGTTTTACGAGCAAATAATATTAAAATATGTGTCTTTGGATCAGGGACTAAATTAGACAAAATGTGAGAGAGTACAATAGTAAACAGATGAGAGACCTGTGCAATTGATGGCAATAAGTAATTTTTAATGATTTCATCCAGATCCTGTGGCCAAAATTCAGCAAATAACTAAAGCATGGGTTTAATTCCTACGGAATTAAGTGGGACTCCTTATACACACAAAGACTTCACATTCCTAAACACTTTGCTTCTTATAGGCACTGCTCTTCTTGCCTCCCTTGCAAATACATGCAACCTCATCCTCCCCACTGAAAAAAACAAACAAGCAAAACCCAGATTCTTGTTTACTGTGATTCTACAGACAGTATGCTAATAGAAGTATACAGTGCAACTTGAGTTAATAGAGATGTATCTTTTCCTATTACCAAGCACTGGACTAGTGCAAATGCACACACTGCATATCAACATTACAAAGGCATCTTGTATTTTATTTTGTATGCAGACATGCCCACCAGTTCAATCTTACCTAGTGCTTTCTGACAGTTAATAATCTAGAGGTATCATTGCAAATCCACAGTATTCTTTTTGGATCATTGAAAATCTCATATCATTATTGAGTTGTAACAAGTTTGTTGTCTACAAGCTTTGTAGAAACAAGAATAATGGTCATTTTCAAGGAAATACAATACAGAGAGCACAGTTCAGAAGAGGCTTGTGAGGTCTTTTGTTTGGTTGGTTGGTTGGTTTTTAAGATTGCAATAATCTTAATTTATACTGAAAATCTCCCTGCTGACAGAGATATCTTTCAAACCACTAGAGAGTTTGAAGGTGCTTATTGTTCCTTCCTCGAGGATGTTTGATGATACCTCCTGGCATCCTCAGATATCTGAATCTGTCAATATGGGAGTTCCTCTGTATTTCTAGAGTGAGGAAAAGGAAACCAGGTAATACTTGATCCTATAAAAGGTGACTTGATTGCACTGGATGTAGAACAGGAAGAATTCTTGTAATTAGAGGAGAAATGGCAATGCTAAATAACAGCTCAACCAGAGAAGGATTCTGTAATTGAAAAAGAAGGTATTTTTAGCCTGGGGAAATATTTGGTTTGCATTGCTCCATGATCACACTTCCTTGCTTTCTTGCTTTTTTGCTTTGTCTTCCTATTAACTGTTTGTTGTTGGGTTTTGAGAAACCTATTTCTTTCAGCACCTCAATAGAGGACATGTGCAATATGTTCACATGTGATACTTCACCTGTGCACCTGAGCTTATTTTGCTATATAACTCTAGTGACTCCGATGAAGTCAATGAAAATGTGATTAGACTGAATTCAAGTCTACTCAGCTCAGTTCAGTTCATCAGTGGTACACAAGTGAAACTTCACCGTATTTAATTTTGGAATTCTAACAGTCATTTTGTTTAACCTTCTTCATGCCATCCTGAGTCAGAAGATATGAATTACTCTCTGAAGGCTCACCCTTCTAACCTCTGATTTTAAAGTGAGATAAGATGATTAGCTTTTATTTAAATGAAGTCACATAATATGTCTATAATTGCCTGTAAATATAAGAATGTGCAGGAACAATGAGGTAATACTGGTTTGTTAAAAACACTTAAAATATGAATTGGCATAGACCATTGTTAAACTTACCTAGGTGCACTAAACTTCCCTTTGAATTTGGCTGTAAGGCAACTACAACTAGTAGATTGTGAATGAAATGAAGAACAGCTGTGCCTTCATAACATAAATCTCTTGGACAGGGGAAATCATTCAATCAAGTTAGTGAGAAAATTAGCATCTTTATGTTTCATTTTTTCTCTTGTCTCTGAAAGGAGTTTCATTAGGACTGACAGAACTAATGATACTGAATTTGCAGACCAGGGACTTTCCATAGTTGATCTGTGAAACCATGGATGTGCTTCAGACTTAGTTTCTGTTGATAATTGAATCTGGTCTATCATTAAACTCATTATTTCAGATTTTCTTTAAATTGTGCAGCTGTGATTAACATAGTATGTTGCTGCCTACCTTGGTCATATGACAGACCAGAAAAAAAGTATGAAGAAATCATGACCTCTTCCTACCTCAAGTGATTAATAACTAACTTCTAAATTTACCCTCTTGCTTTCTTACTCAGAGGCTGGAGAATCCAAGGCATAGTTTCCTTCTGATACACTGTGCCAGAAGATTTCAGAGAAGCAGATACAGGTGCTTCCTTGTGAGGCTGCTCAGCACGCCTCTGTGTGCTGGTGCAAACAGGCTGTGGTGTTATTAGTAGTAGCCTCCTTGTTGATATTATTCCAACCTGTGCTCATAGAGTAGGGTTACACTGTGACTCTTATGTGTTTCAATTATCTGGGAAGAGAACATTCCATTTCCAAACCAGTTATTTATAGGCTATAAAACACATATGCACATATTGTGGTATGATTTTACATTAGAAAATGTTAAATTGAATTTTCCCCATGTACTTTCAAAGTGTGAAATGAAATGAATTTAACATGCATATTAATAAGATCCTACTTGCTCTCTTTAAAGAAAGCATGTACTTTTAAAATGCTTTTTCTAATATTCGTTTTTCCACCAACTAGGTCATTCTTTTCATTAAGAATGATTAAAACTAAGCTTCTGTGCTCATAAGCTTGTCCTGTGCAGATGAACACTCACATCTTATTAATGGTAGCAGTTTAAAACACCCTATTGGGAAAACCTAGATATCTAAAAAATGGCTTCGTAGATGGGCAGATAGAAAGACAGATGAAAAATATTGCTAATCTTCATCACTAAAACCATGAACATTCACAACTGTTCTACAGTTCAGGATTGAGTGCCCTAAAGCAAAACTAGATATGTATTTGCAATTTAATAGTTTTTCTTACTGGCAAAGACATTCTGATAAATCAGAAAAATATACTATATTATGTGATACTTCCAGCAAGCTGCTCCTATCTTTTGGCTGCAGCAATGGTCCATATGTTTGACATCCTTTATGTAACCGAGTGATACATCATTAATTGTAATTTCATGCCAGGGCCATTGGCGGGCTCTGTGTACAATGACAACAACTACTGCCTCCTAAAATTCTTAGACAAATTATAGGGAAATATTCATCTGTCCCTATAATCTAAAAAATGTATAGTGTTCACCGAGTAGAACATTCTTGTGCTTTAAAATGAAAGCAGCCTGGCTGTGGGTGAAAAAATTTGCTTCACAAGGAACTGCAGAAAGGATACAGAAATACGTCTTTAGAATCTGAGAATTATTTCCTGAGGTAACTGGAACTGCTATTAATTTAAAATTCACTCCTCATTTATTAATCTGCAATTTCCTCTAGGGATTTTTTTGTTAATAGTCGCTAGCATTCATCAAAACCAAAACGAAATCCTTTCTTTTCCCTAGTCCTTAGTTTTCTCTCACACTTTAAAACTCTTAACCTTGACAAGGACTTGATGCTATTACTTGTTTAAGGAAGCAATTAAACCTCTTGCACTACTGGAGTCTGCGCAGTTGTTGATACATACAAAGTCCACAGCACCAAGGATTTTCTGAAGCCTGTGATACCTCAGAAAACTGATTTGTTTTTAGTTTCTTCTTTCTTTCTTGTGCATCTTGAACAATTCAAAACTTTGACTACAGATGCAAGTCTGGGAGGAGGAGTTAGAAGTCTGGACAGCAAATTGAACTTCAAACAGAAAGAGGGGGGTTGGGAGGTAAAGGGCAGCCGGATTTAGGCTTATGTATGTATTTCTCTTAGCCCCAAATGATTTGCTTTCTGTTAAAGCTCAAAGCATTCATACTTGCTTGATAGTTACAGCTGAGGTAATGACTTAAGTATGCCAGTTTGCACCAAATGAAGATTTGTCCCTCTGTTTCCAAACATGTTTTCCAGCTGTCATATTGGTCTGCACCACACAGTTTGCTGACTGTACTCTCACTACTTCTCTAGTTTAAAATAGAAAAGTTTGGTTTACTTCATGAACTGAGATTGCCACTAAAAGAGAAAAATAATGGTAGGCATGCAGTCTTAGCATGACTGTAAGGATGTACCAATTCCCTGTTAGTTATTGTAACATAGATGTTTGCCCTGTCTACATCCACAGTTGCATGCCTGAAAGTGCTATATGATTTCCAAGCAGGTTCATTAATTTACTAGCCTGTTAAGATGAAAAGCAAAGAAAACAAACTGGTTTAGGTTTATTTATTGAATTAAGACCCAAAAATGCATCTCTATTCTTTTATTGAGTGGCTGTGGGCCGAAATGTGACATACCTTTGGGAAAAACAAATCAAGGTTTATTTAAGTGGTTGTTTACTTCAAGAAATGCAAAACATGCTGTTTGAGAAGCTGAATCATTAAAACAATTGCAACGGGACATAGTGCTTTTCACACTGAGATGAAAATCTTTACATAGATCGTCTAATCTGTTTATACCATATTTTCTGCCAAGGCATCGGATCATCAAGGTAGTGAACTTCAATTTCATGTGAGTTGCTGGTCAGATTGACCCACAGCTAGATACTTCATAATCTTTTACAAAGAGATAGTATCTTAAATTAATTGTAAAATTTTACACTTGTAGCTACACTCCTGTCTTTCCTGGAACTAGGTATATATGCAGGGTGGTGGGAGGGTTGTTGGTGTTCACTCACAATGTTTAATTTTAGTTCTGAAGGGATAAATTTTGCACTTTGCCTTCAAAATGGCTGAGCTTTGTGGTTGTTTCCAACCTCATGTGGAAGAGTGTTCCAAAGCTCCTTCTGTCACCATAATTGCCTGCCTAGCTGATAGCTCCACCACCCCTGAGGAGTGGGTGTTTTCACACAGTGAAAAATTATTATCCCTGAAGTAACCTAGATTTAGGGCTTTGAAGATTAGGATTAGAACAAGGAATACAATTTAGCATTCACTCAAGAGCCAGCATATCATTCACAACACTGGGATGATGTACCAAAATTGACTTGTTTTGCTTAGCAAGCAGAGTGACGAGTTTTGATCAGCTGCCCACTGAAGGCTATTGTTGGCATGGCCAGCACAGAATACTATAACAGCAGAGGCTGGAAGCCATGAAAATGTACAAAACGATTGCCAAGTCTGCATTTGAGAGGATGTTCATAGGAACAGCTTGCTGGCTCATGGTTGATGGGAGAATCTATTTTTGACAGATTTCCTACTTGGGAGGATGTCAGCTAACTCTGATGCTGTGAAGTCTCTTGATGGTCAGAAAACAGATCCCTCATTTGAGGATGTTGTCACAGATTTGGCTAGTTCTTACAAATGTTACCCTTTTCTGTCTAACTTTGCTTCTGTCTTGTTCAGATTTAGTTTCAGCCAGCTGAATTTCAATTCAGAAGCTGATCTCCTGTAGGCACCGAGGCAGATGGGAAGCAGTGCTGTTAGGATATGATGTGAAAGATGGTTTGAACTGAGAGTCAGTAACATACTGTTCATGGTGGTGTTTCAAAAATATCTGCTGGTAGTTTTACATATATGGCTACCAGAATAAAACAGAAGACTGGAGAAGTTCACCAGCAAGGGGCCCAGATAAGAGATACTGTTACCAGTCACAAACGTTTTGGATCATTCGCAGTGGAATTATTTGATCCAGCCTCGTGCAGTTCCCTTGTTGCTATGTGATGCTGCATGCGATGACTACTAGCCGCAAGACCCAATAGCAGAAGTATGGGAATGTTATCGTAGTCTGGGACTGACATGTTGTAAATACAAAAAACCAAGCAGAATTGTTCCCTAATGCTCCCTGTCTTTCAAAAATGGTTTGAACCTCATTAACAAATGATAGGATGGAGGGTTTATGTGAAATTAGTTAAGTGTCCTTTGTCATTGGTTCCTCTGGGAGGTGGATTACAACAAAGCAAAAGTATAACAATCACATAGAAAAAGCTGTTCTGCCATCTGTTTGCTTATTTTTACAATGGTTTATATTACAGATTTCTGTCTGAGAGAAAAAAACAAACAAACAACTATTGAAACTTGTTAAAGTTTTCATTTCTTCATCTATTTGCATTTCAAATAAATATGGAATAATCTGACATGTAACATTGACAATAATATAATAAACTGATGAAAAGAGGCAGGAAAGGATGTCTTATTTATAGATAGTCAATTTTCAGTCCTTGCAGACCTACAAGTCAAGAATAAATTGGATGGGATAGAATTTTGTAAATATCTGAAGTAACTAAATTGCTTCTTGTGAGTGCTAGTCTTTTCATTTCTGTATCTAGAACAATCACTAAGGAATTGTTGATTTAAAAAAAAATAAACGAGGAACAAGCAATATTACACTTCGGTATTGTATCTTTTTCCACAGGGAAAAAGGGGAATTTTAGAGGTATACATACAGAAAATGTTCAGCTCCTTTCTCAGAAAAACAGGTCTAGATATCTCTGTGATGGAAGGGACAAAGTCAGATCCATCCAGAGATAAGGAATCCTATGAAATATCATGTTACAGACCTAGTACAGTCTCACCTGAATGACTGTATGTTGTTGTCCCCTGATGATAAAAGTTGAAGTTCTACTAGTTGGCAGAGCTGCTTCCGAATTCCTGCAGTGGAAAATAAATTCAATCTTTCACTGTTCTTCATGCAAACAGTGGTCCATTCAAAAGAACAGTGGGGTAAGGTCTGAAATGGCTGGGGGTGATAAACATTCAAATTTGATATGAGCTCAGAAAACTCTGAACTATCTCCTCAGCCACAAAGTCCTGAAAGAAGACCTATGGAAACAAATCAATATGCTAATCTGTAAAGCAGAGATGATCTAGAATTTTCTTAAGCATCTCTGAAATCAGATATGCCAAAAAAAGTCTTCCCAGCCTTGCCCCTCCCTTGCTAAACACTATCACTACAAAAGCTTATATACACTATAATACACACCTGTGAGCTATGCTCTCCATTGATTTTACCTACTGAGTCCAGATAATTGCAGGCTTGTTGTTTGTGCTTTTGTTTTGTGTCTGGTGAGGCTGGATGAATGGACTGATAGCCCTGTGGAAAAACAAGGAACTACTGTTTCTACCTGAATCACATTCTTCGAAGAGTAGGTGTATGTCTATCTGAAAAGCTGTATAATTTTGAGATTTAAAAAAAAGGAGGAAAAAAAAAAAAAAGAGAAAAAAGGGTATCCTGTATAACAGGTAGTTGCTGGTCTGGGCACCGAATAGACACACATCATACAAATCACAGTAGGACTTCTTGCTGTTAACAAGGAAAGCATTCTTCAGATTAATAACTGAGAGCAAAAGTTACCTCGCTAAAGCATTAGAAGGGCAAGACAAGGCTCATGGAATGAGAATGGATTGCAGGGTTAACAGAGGCACCCTCACGTGAGTGAATTACTTACAGACTACAAAATAACGATAATAAATTTGAAGACATCTGAGGACTATTTTGGGAATTTATCAAACCTTGAACACAGGCCATATATGTAAGCACAAAAGATTAATACACTCTAACCCTGGTCTCTGCCTCTCCTTTTTTTCTCTCCAACATTGTGCTTTGGCACAAAATCAGGAAAAAAAAAAAAGGGTAGAGCTTCAGTGGTTCAGTGGTTGGTTTCCAATACAAACAGGAAAAAGTAAACAGCAATTTGAATAATGCTTCTGTATAGAGATGATACTTCTCATTCTGTTATTAAAAATACCCTGTATTTATTTTAGCTTCATATTTATTATCAGTCTGTTTTACTTTCTCTTTCTGTTTTAGTAGATTCACATGAATTAGTATTTGGTACTAACAACAATTGAAGGGTGTGTGGGGGTCATATATCAATGGCTTTCATCATGATAAGCCGTGGTTGGGGAAGAGTATGCTGCAGAGTAGCTGCAAAACCATTTAGAACCAGTCTTTGCTTTGAGAGGAGATGTGTCATGTAACAGTGCTCACTGATGGCATATGAAGCAAATCTCCTTCCAAACATTTGCATCTGATTCCTGAAGAAAACAGAATGCAAGTAGCACTGTAAAGATACACAACACATTGGATGGTACAGAGTCGGTCCTGACATAGTTTCAAAAGATTTGGCTGAGATCTTGTCCACCTGATTTTAGCCCTGAATAGTTCACTGGAATGGCCTTTCTCTCAGCTACTGAGGAAGCCCATAACAACCAAAATCCTAACTCAAGTATGTCTCTGGTATTAGTTTAGACGATTTCTATTTTTACAGCTTAACTCAGCACGGCAAAACAAGAGGGCTGTGTTGCTGAGGATATACGAGTAAAATGCAAGTTTTATGCAAGACAAGTGGTGTACTAAGAATAAAAGTGAGCTCAGCAAATGCTGCAAGAAACAGTGGACACAAACAGCAGTAATGTCACATTAGCAGTGACTCCAACTGGAAACAAGCAGAGAGTAATAATCAAAAGCCTTAATTCCCATAGGTCTTCTGTAACTACTTCAGAATACATGGTAGATAGACAAGTTATTATTTTCATAGTCAATTAGAAGGCAGGGATACACACACTATTATAAAGCACATTATGTTTTCTTAGGAGTCACTGCATATTTCTGGCAAAAATGTGGTTTTATATATAATTTCTGTCCTGTAAGATGTCGCTTTATAACTAGATACTTTAAAAAGTGCAGGACTGAAATAGAACCGAGGTGTTTACATCCAAAAATAACCATTCAACTGCTGCCTGATCTTTGTTTAACTCTGAACTCCATGTCTCTGGTTGGCTTCCCAGTCTCCTCTTGCCTGGAATAGTTCATCTCTGCAAAGCTAATGGATGCATAAGATTAACTAGAGTTAGAAACTATATATTCTTCTACAATCCCTGAAAGGTGTGATCTATCCATTTTCTTAACATGCTAAGCTCCTTTAGCAAGCAGTCTTTAAAAAGATCCCAGTAACTGTGTTTCCTGTATTAGTCAACTGCTGTATTAGTCACTCAGAAGTGAAAAAACCTGTGTTTAATTGATTCTTCAGTCTAAAGAAATTCAAATCACTTGTTCCAAAGTGCTGCCCTGAGCACTGAGCATTCACCTAAAAGAGATGTGGGAAAGTGCAGGTAGAATCAAAGGTGAAGGAAGGCTTTTCCTGTTGGAGCTGAGGTGTTGTGCAGAAATGAATTTATGATTCCTGTGGCAGAGAGCATGGAGGAGAAGCTATGACTATGCAACAGCTCCGCTCCCTTTTCTCATGAGTCTTTTTCAAATACTGGATAAAGGTTTCTAACACTTAGAAGAATACTTTAGCCTCCATGCCATGGATTCGAGTAATCTTTTTTTTCCCCCTCTTCTTCCCTGCTGCCCCCCAATTTCATTTCATTAACATAAATGTATTATGTAAATGAGTCTGAGAGGTTACTTTATGTTTTCTTGCCTCACATTGGCATTCAACTATATGCTACAATATAATTCTGAATAAGATAGAAAAACTGGTATCAAGGAGCAGGGAAACAGGGAAAAATCCAACATTGCTTTAGGATAGAGTAACACATCAGATGTCAGTGGAAGCTGGACTATTAAGATCTGTTAGCTGGGAGCTCACAGTAGGGGAAAAAAAATACACTATATAATCACAGAATTATATAATAATTTAGGCTGAAAGGGACCTCTGGGGGACGTCTAGTACAACTTCCTACCACTGAAAACAAGGGTAACTTCAAAATTAGACCAAATTATCCAGGCCTCGTCCAGTTGAGTTCTGTTTCCAAGGACAGAGTCTACACAGCTTCTCTGGACACCCCCTTTCAGGGCTTGACCACTCTCAGAGTGGTCTCTTTTCCATGTATCTAGTTGGTTTTTTTTCAGTCTTTTCCAGTCTTTTCCGTCTATCTAGTCTGAATTTCCTTCACTGTAACTTGCAATGATTGCTTCTCATCCTGTCACTGCACCTTCACAGGAGGCTGGGCTCCATCTTCTCTATCACTCTCTTTAGGCAGTGGAAGACTGCAGCTGGATCCTTCCCTCTCCTTGTCATCAGGCTAAAGAAATCCAGTTCCTTCAGGCTCTCCTCGTATGTCTTATGTCCAGCCTCCTAAGCATTTTAACAGTCTTCCTCTAGACTGTCTCTAACTTATGCATACCTATCATTCACAGTAGTGCCACAAACCAGATATAATACTCCAGAAGCACGCACAAAAGTTCTTGGGAAGATGGGAATAAACACTTCCCTTGATTTACTGGCTATGTCATAGAATTATAGAATGGTTTGGGCTGGAAGGGACCTTAAAGATATCTAGTCCTAAGCCCCCTGCCATGGGCAGGGACGTCTTCCACTAGACCAGGTTGCTCGAAGCCCCATCCAGCCGGGCCTTGAACACTTTCAGGGATGGGGCATCTACAACTTCTCTGGGCAATATCCTTAATAATGTAGCCCAGTATATGATTAACCTTCTTGACCACGAGGGTGCATGCTGTTACAAGTTCCACCAATCCCTCAAGATCACCAGACCCTTTTCTGCAGACCTGTCCCTCTATCCAGTCAGTCCACATGCAGTACTTTAGCATGCTTTATTCAATTTCAAGTGCAAGACTGCATTGCCCTTGCTGAGTTTCATGAGACTTTCGTCAGGCAACTCCTCCAGCTTGCTGAGATCCCTCAGCAAGGGCAATGAATCCCTGAGATCTGAATCCCTGCATAACAACTGCTGCTCTCAGTCATTCAGGTCTTACAGACATATACATAACTTAATACCTGAATTTGGATGTCTGCAAGGACTACTTGGAATGAAAATAAAAATTTTGCAATAAAATATGGCAATGCCAATTAACAAAAAATGATTTTGACTGAAAGCTAAAGTATATTCCAAGCGAAAGGTCATTTTGGTATGATAGAAAAATGTTCAGTAAAAATATATATTTATTAAGCAAAGGTATGTTTAACTTTGATTTTGGGGTAATGAAGGGTCTTGTTTCACCTTTTGTGTATGTGTGTGTGTCACCAACACTGATGTGCTTCTTTGATTTGGCCTCAGTTTAGAATTACATTTTGTCAATGTCTCTGCTCATGTTATTTTAGTTCATAATGTCCCTGACCTTTCCTTTAGATTTCTCAGTTTCTGGCTAATCACACACATCCCTTGTAACAGCGTTTCTGTAGTGCCTTCAAATTACAGATCATCTACTACTAAAAGATCCTCTGCAAATTGATAATAGACCATGAAAACATTTTTCCAATATCAGAAAGTAATTCTACATATTTTCTTCTGGTTTTATCCTCAGAAGCAGCTCTGGATGTTACAGTAAATTCCGTTAAATAAAGCAGGACTTTCAAATCAGGTTGACTCATTTCTAATCTGTGCGAATTTTGATACTCTTCTCTAAGAAATCTGAAACATAAAATCCAATTGCTAAAGTTAGGTGAAGGGAATCTTACCAGTTATGTCACAAATACAAACTAAATGGCTGTTCTAGTTATCTGCCAGAACAAATACTGCATGTGCACAAAGGTGTGCCATGTGTATTTAAAGGTAATCTGGTGATCTCCCAGATGTAGAATAATATTTATTCTGATTTTTTTAGTCTGTGCACAGATCTTTTTTTTTCCTATACTGAGCTGTATACTGACCAACAATATGCAGATTATTACAGTTTTCAAGTGATCTTTAAGTGTTCACATTATAGAATGTTCTGAGCCAGAAGGGGCCCACAAGGATTATTGAGTCCAACTCCTGTCCCTGCATATGACAACATCTGTTTTATCCACGTATCCTCTGTAATTAACCTACTAAGATCTTGTAGCCTTTGACTTAAGGTGCAAGATACTTTCCTAGGGCCATGGCTCAGGGGATAATCTTGGTATATTTACTCTTCCCTGTCTCTGTAAGATGCCTTTTTTAATCACTGCCCTGTGTTCTTTTGCATGCACCCTCTTTTTAAGACCATTTCCTCATTTTAAACCCAAATGGGGCATACTTAGTTCTACCTCCAGTGCAAATTCCATATATAGACACAAAATTTTTATGCACACGATGTGAAAGCTACCGCTTTCTTCCCTGTATCAGAGTATTGACTCAGATTTTTTAGGTTAAATAGGGTGAAACGTGTAATATACAATTCAGACCGTATTCTGTTTTAGTGGGGATAACATTTTTTTTTTTCTGACTGCAGTAAATCAAGAGCTTCTATTATTTATTTCCTGCCAAATGTGTTTTTTTCTTAAAGCAACACTATTACCATTGCTTCTAGAAGCACACTGGCTTGTACACCCATATTCAACTTGAAATTAGTTTCTGTCCTATTTGTTTTTTATGAGGTTATAGTCATGCAGCTACAAAGAGTTCTGCTTAACTAGAATAGATACTATCACTCCTTGCACAAGCATTTTGTCTTCTGCTGATGTCTGCTAACTCCTGCTGTGAATCATAATCCTTTGCAGTTTTGGCTTTTTTTTTTGGTTTATTTTGGAAGGCAGTGGCATGTCCCACTTTAGCAGACTGTCATTTGAGTCCTGTCATATGATGCTCTGCAGCAATTGTCTTTTATTCTCCCATATTGGACACTTTTGCACCCACAGCATCAGATCCTTGATCAACTAAGCTTAGCTATATGACTATTTTATCTTAAAACAGTCTTGAAAAAAAGATTAATTTTAGTTAGTCCCTGTCTCTGTAGATTTTTCTTTTCATTTTTTCATTCTGTTTCTCACTGTGGTTTGGTCTTGTATCAAGAGTGGAAAAACCTCCAAACTGGTTTCTCTTTTGTTGAATAATAATTTTTTTCAGTTACTTGAGTGTGACTTTTACCTTCCTCTTGTACTCTTTGGTTTCATTTATATTGTCAGCCAAATTTAGTTTTGGGTTTTTTTAAGAGCCCTATTTGACTCATGAAGAGGATGTGAAATTTTATTAACTGTTAAAAAAAAAAGTTAACTGTAACTTTAAAAGTGACCCTAAGGTGAGTAGTTTAGATGCCCAGCTTTCTGATATCTGTGTTACAGAGGATAAAGCCCACTATAGGTGTCCCATCTAAACTGTTTACCTAGTGTTCCTCCATAGTGAAAGGGAGTTCTCAGACTCTCCATAAGATAATTCAGCTTACCTGTCTTGGGCCTTATTTTAGGATGAGTTTAATGGCTTGTGGCAGTTACACATGCCCTTATAAGGTCCAGGGCTTTAAATACACAGGTGCTGTCTCTTTCATGCCTTATTTTCACACCTTTTGTTCCCCACTGTGGCTGTTGTCATGTACACAACTTGGTCAGGTGCCGACCATCACATTCCACTCCCCGGCACATGGTCATTCTAGTAACATAGTTTCCTTGGCTGGAGGAGCAAGAGGGGCAAGACCTCCAGTCAACAGACAGGGTCTCAACCAATAAGGCATCCCAGTCCCAGGGAAGGTTCTGGACCATGCTCTTATAGGATCACAGCTCAGATCTGACGAGGCTATAAATAGTGCCCCACCAAAACTGTCTTTGAGTGGTCTTCTTGGAATGGTGGGATTGTGATTGGAACCTCTCCCCTTAAATCAGGGACCCTGTGTAAAGAGACTTCCTAGGACTGAGTGCACTCATCTTCTCTTCAGTTAGTGATTATTTCTTCTGGATATATCCTCGAGTGAGCCCTTGTTCCCCTTTGGGTGAGCGTTCCTATCTTCTGGGTACCCTTGAGTGATGATTTCCTTTTTGGAGTGTGTACATGCTTTCGATCATCATTCTTGTGTGTTGTCATATAGTAATAATATTCCTGACTGGTATATTGAACCTGCAGTTTGTTAAATGTTGTCAGAATATTAATTGATTTGAGATTACCCTGATTTCTCATTGGTTTCTACCGTTTGGTTTTGGTCTGACGTTTGGTTTCTGTTTCAGTTGCGAATTAAAGTTAGAGGTTATCATTCGCTCAGAGTCATTTTGGGGTGCTTCCATGACATGGCTCTCTGGTGCTCAATCCCACTGATGTCCTCAGAAGTAGAGCCAAAATATATCTAGAGGTCAAATTGTCAGAGAGATTTATATCCTTTGTCTTGTCAGTGTTGGTTTGATACAGCAGTGAATATAGGAGCAACATTTAAAACCAATATTGCTACTACCAAATGCTGCACAGGACAGGCTTAGTCTACATAATACTTTATGGTGCAGATGTAAATTTAGTGTTTTTATAATTAAACAGTAAGACTGAAAAGTCTGCGACATAATTGGAAGAGAACAGCATCTGTCTTCATGCATAATTCCATGTCTGCTGTCTGTAGGCGGAATTCTCTATCGCAGTGTCTGTTGCACAGTTGTAACTAGAGGTATGCATGTCGGGATTTTGAATGCTCTTACTTGAAATAAAAGACAACAAACCAACCAATCTCAGCGTATTTGAAAAACAGCTCTCTTAGTATTACTAACGATTCTTCTGAGACTGGAAGGAATGGTGAAGGGTTTCTGCAAAAGGAGAATAGAAAGCAGTTTTAAATAGAATATTTAGAAAATACAAGGTCTTTGTATTCCACATGTGTTTGCAGCAATTATTATAATTGCTTTGGGCAGCTGACTTGTTGAGGGTGAATTACTGAATTAATTTAAGTATCAGAAGATTCAACTTTAGCAATGATTCTCAGTGGCAGCTGTGACTCTAGAGTTATTGACTTCTTAATAGTTAGTCATTCCGTTTAGTTTGAAACTGAAAAAAGGAACTGAAAAGGAGCTAGAATAGATCTGAACATTACAAAATATACACATAATATTTTCAAATCTTAATAAAGATGTTGGTTTCTGTGCTAGAACATGAAGTGGTCTAGGGAAAAAAACCTTGAAATACAAACTATACACTGGATATTGTGATTATCAATATAAAACTAAGTGTTTTATATTGATAAAGTGTTCTTTTGGAGATGTTCCACCTCTATTGTTCACACAAAGAATAGCTGTTCAGCAATAGCCAAAAGCTTTCTAAAACACATGAAATATTAGCTAATCTGAGTATGTTTATCAGTAGTTAATATTATGGTGAGTGCTCAATCATGGTTTGTGCTATTCTGATCTCTTAAAAAGTAGTCCAATAACATCTTGGGAAACAATGTTGGTCTGTTTGCATTCTTCATTAATTATCATGTTCACTTGCACAGCAATAAAATTAACCATCAGAATGAGAAACTCAACAATGTGCCTGAGCTGAAGATCTGCCAAAAATCTTCCAGCAGATCTCAAGCAGAATTCCAATGGCCAAAGTCTGTTTCATCAAGAAAGTCAGGCCTTAAAATTGCCTTTTTGTGAGACACTTTGACCACAAATGTGTTATACAATCAATATTGTGTGACTTTAGCAAAATGTACTACTGGTATTATTTGAACTCTTTCAAGCAAAACTCTGTTCTTTAATAATTCTTTAAAAAATCCTGGTGTAGTAGACAGTTAGTTAGAAATATTGGAATGGTCTGTTTTGGCTAACCCTGCATAAAAGGATTAGGTTTCTATTACCTTGCTGTTTATTCTTGTTCCCCAAATTAAGATATCAATCCAAGTGAAAATGAGTAGTTGGAAAACGTCTCAGGCTGTGGCCTGGAATAGAGAATGTACAGGGAGGAAAAACATAAATGAAATTACAATGCAACTGTATGTTTATCAAGTATTTTGCTGCCAGAACAAATTGACCAGAAATAGCATGTTGATCCTAATTCTCAGCTGGCTTGCCTCTCCGATTTCTTAACAGAATAGTGTAATATATATATCCATTTACAGAGCAAATGCTGGAATGCACAAATATGAATTACACTCTGGCAGAAAATGAATTATAGCTGAGAAACAGACCTCTTTAGTGTGTAGCATATTAAAGGACAAAAAATGAGCCATTTTAAACTGTTTCTTAAAAAAATGAATTTACAATTTTTCTTACGTTTACCTCTCTTTTACAAAACAAGGTGATTAGTACATGAAGACAACATACAGAACAACGTGAAGACATTGTGTAAACCAGCATGAAGGTGTTACATAAGCCATAGCTGTTTCAAAAAGGCAGACTATTTTCTTTGGTTGTGTTGCCGTAATTTATATTTGTTTCAGAGGTATATTAAAATAATTCATTAATTAATTAGTGTTATTTAAACTCCAGTAAATGTGGATTAGGTTCAGATATTTAATGAGCACCCATATAAAAACATTAAAAAACATAGTGATCAGTATGATCAAAGACTGCAGGATTGATCATTTACCAGTTTGTTCATGACCATAATGCCTATCTGAATCTGGTTTCCAGGGACACTTGCTTCAGTGCCACACAGGTGCTCCCAGCAGCCTCTGAAAATGGTCATAAGGAAGTACGACAGTCATCAGTCAGCACAGCCGCAGTCCCAGGTCACTTCAGAGAATGTTTCCATATGTGATTTACCCAGCCTGGTAAATATCAAGCAGCTCAACTGGGGTCAGTGAAACAGTTTAGGAACTGCAAATTACTGCAACTGTTGTCCTAAACTTAGTTGGCACTTTGGTTTGCTGCAGTAATAATTATTTCTGGAGACCTTTACTTCACTGCATTTAGTCATTGCTGGTGAATGCAGTTCTATTGGCAGCTAGATACTCCTAATGTTGCCTATCAATATTACACAGCTTACTGCTGAAGTGTTTTTTAAACAAGTCATTTGCTTAGCATGAAGTGCTTTCTATGCATTAGTTCATTATAACACATATCTACAACTTTATGCGTTCAGGATTTCAGGAGAGGATGACTTTGCATTTTAAGAATTCATTCAACAGAAATAAAGCTGTACGAATACCCTAAGTCTGAGTAGCTAAGTCCAGAGTTATGGCAAGTCCACTTATGTCCATCCTTATATGGATCTCCTTTCAGTACACTTCATTAAAACATTGCTGAATATTCTGTCTTTTTTATATTCTGCTCAGGAATGGTTGAAGATGCATCACATGGAAAATTTTTAGTATTTTCTGTATTGTTAATAGCGAATGTCCGTCCCCACATCATTTAAGAGAATGTAAGTACGTGCGCCAAGTAAAGCCTGATGTTCAGGTCAATGTTATGGTGTGTTTACAGAGACTGAAATCAGGAAGAACAACAGCAAAACTGCTGCTTTAGACACAAAAATTAGGCATCATCATAAAACACTTTTACTCTAAAAAAAGTAAACAGAGCCACAGCATTTATTTTTATGCCGTTAATCTGGGAATATTGTTTATTTAGCTTTAGTTAGTACAAATCTGTTCTGCTGAAATGCTCAATCGAGGTTTACAGAAGTGGCTGGGAAATTAGATGTCATTATCTTCAGGTCTTGCTCTTTCTGCTCTGCAAGTGCAACCATCTGCAAACAGCATCTCTTTAACAAAGACTCTGATGATGCACACAAACAAGATAGATTAAAAAGTTTGAATGAGTGGATTCTAATCTTTACTCCCATGATAGATCATGAGCTGCATGATCTAATTTTAGTGCAAAGGAATCTTCAGACAGTGATGGTGCGATGAGTCATCCAACCAAACCACCATGCCGTTATCAGATAATATTGGTCTGCTTATTTAGCTGTCTTTTTTTTTTTTTTTTTCAGTAGACATTGAATGCTAGAGCAAGTGACATGTTTGCTCTCAGTCTATAACAAGCAGAAACTTCTGTTTATACTGCCCTGGTGTGGAAAAATATCTTAGCAGCATTACTGTGCTGTGAATGATTGATAGGCTAGATACACAGAAAGATATAGGTACCACATCCTTTTGTGTTACTGCATGCTGAGCATAGGTATGACAGGCATTTCTCCCTCTCCAACCCCAGGAACCTAGTGTTTAAGCCACTCAAAAAAGGGGAGACCATGCTTAACACTATAATCTGCCAGTGGATCTCAAGCACACAATTGTCGTTGCTCCAAAGAAAGATGTACCTCAAAGCAGAAAGGCTTCTCAACTGGGGTGTTGTCAGCTCTTACAAACCGAAGAGTTACTGGACCAAAGATGAGGCATGCTCTAGCTACCCTGCTTCTTGCTCCAAGAATAATTCATTTATTCATTTTACCCAATCACTATTTACTTAATTAAAAAACAAGAATAGTCAGTTTCACTCTAACCCTTAAATAAAGGATTAGCTGCTGGGGTTAAGCCTTTTCTAAGACCTGCACCTAGATGAAGTTACTCAAAGGCCTTAAATTAAGTGATGCGGTTTCTTGATCCCAGATGAACTTTTAGCTCAAATAGCTCCTAGCTGCTCAGCCACAGAAAAGATGAGGTGATTTGACAATGCAGAATTTTACTTGTGAAGAGAAGTAAAAATTTTGCTTTAAAAAGAGAAGTATCTCTGCAATTCAACGGTCTCCAGGTTAAGAACAGAGCTGGATGGGCATTTTTCAGGGGAATAGTTCACTTAAGCATCTAAATTTCATGTAAATCCCACTTTGGCGACATTATTCACTATTTATGTATATCCAAAATTGTTTATAATGTATCTTATTAAACTAGACTAGAAACCGTTCTGAGCACTGGACAAAAAAGAGGCATTTTTACAAACATTTAGGGTCCTTTCCACCACAGGACAACACTGGCACATGTCCATTATTAAACTGTCTCTTGTTCTCAATAGTAAAATTATTTTTTATCTCCTTCTACAACATTATCTCACGTACCAGTATAAATATATAATATTAACTATGCATGTAACTAATTTTACAACATCTTTCAGTACTGCACAGATGCAGATTATAGCGCAAGTTTATCACTTATGACCATTGAATGATCCCTATGGGCTTGAAGTCTGTCCAGCATCCATACCTAGACCAAAAAGTTATGACTGGGATCAGGATCCAACCCTCAAGTGGTGTGAGCAGGGCTAAAGAATAAGCCAGTGCTAAAGCTTCAGTCCTGACTCCCTTCTGGCAATCATCTTGTATTCACTGACATTCAACAGCAAATGAGTTTCATTCCACAAATCTCACTGTCCAGCTTGCAAACTGTCGAAGTTCAGCATCAGTACTTCCCTTTTAGCCCACACTCTACGAGTGCTGGACCCTGAAAATGAAATAATTGATGATGAGATGCAACTTACAAGGAAATAGTCATTTTCTTCAGATTTATCAAACCGCTGAGCAATTGCAGTAAACAAAAGCACAAGTGCAGTTGGCAAATGTGCATTGTTCTATGGCTTATTGTAATGAACAGCATACATAGCTTCTTTGGAGTGTAGGCTTTGTCTGTTGAAGCTGTTGATACCTCAGCGAGTAACAAGCAGCACCACAATGAGTCTGTAGTGCAGCAGCCTGCTTCTTTTCAACATGCAAGGAAACTTTCCTGACTTGTGCATCTATGCTCTGAGCAAGCCAAGAGGGGC